>CM076574.1:32607059-32727130 GCA_034641835.2 Pinus albicaulis | reverse complement strand
TGAAGCTCGCCAAGGAAAGGGAAAACCTCTCTGGAGTCTCTCGAAAATGGTCTCCTTACTTGAGTCGGCCTTAAGGGAAAGAGAGGATTCTTTACAGCACAAAGGCTCTTGGGAATATGGAGATTCAAAGCTTAGGCACTTCAAGACTAGCATGCCATGGATTTGAGCAGGCTTTTATAGATGGGGAAGGAGGGAGTTGGGATCCCTATTATTATGGGATTGGCCCTATCAACAAGGAAGGTTCCATGGGAGGTGGAAAAACCACTTCCCCTCCATAGAACTCCCGCAGCCAAACCTCCCAACTCAAGATAGGCAATGGTTTCTGAGTTTGTTGGAACTCAACTTCCGCCATCTTTATTTAAAAAAACAGTCCCTAAATTGGGTGGCGCGACTACTGCTCTATGAGAGAGCGCCAGTTGGCACGACCTCTTTGCAGGATTTTTCCCATTGGCGCGAGTACTGAACTGCCTGCCCGCGCCAATGCAAAAAGGGATGTTTTTCATGATTTTTGCAAGGAGATGTCTCAAGGGAAAATAAAGCTCATGCTTAGAGGAATGCATTGATGATGTTTTCAAGGCATGACAACATTCACAGGTCACAAAATGGGTCCTCCATTGTGCGGGACGGGGAATGGTAGGGACAGTGAGAAATTACTGTGTAACAGTCTCCTGACATGATAGATGAATGATAGTAACCTCTGGGCGTAGGATGAAATGGAATTCGAGGTGGAGAAAAATCAAGACCCGGGTTTTCTAAAAAATTTGTCAAAAATAGATACCAAGCGCCACTCCTAATAGGGCTGTAGAAAATGGATTCATGCTCCCTAAGATTCAAATACTGAGGGGATTCGGGAAGAGATACGTCTTCGTCTAGACTAGAAAGTTCTTCAATCGAAATGAGGCCAGATGGAATATCTTCAGTAACAATATTTATTACCCTAAGTGAACCAAGATCGCTAGAAGTTGGAGTAATAAATCCTGAGGATGTTTCCAAAACAGAAGGTTCAGTGTCAGGTTCTTTGGTTAGTTCACTGGAAGGAGAAATACTACCAATAAATTCAAAAACTGAAATCGGTTCTTGAATGTGTTATGTTGTGGGTATTTGATGATTAGGATGAAAAACTATAGATGAAATTCCAATTTCTGTTGATATAATTCTACCGCTACTAGATGATACTAAAGCACGCAACCCTTCAAGTTGACTTGGTGTATATTTAGGGGGCTTGCTCTGAAGTCTCTAGGACTGTCTCGGTAATTCTGCCACGATTAAATATTAATAAATCACATGCAAACAAAGAAAATTTCAATAAAAACACCTAAAGTCTCTAAAGAAACAAACAGTTGAAGCACATGCCTAAAAAATCTGAGAGTTAAAACCATGTACAAACAGTAACTTCCCATACTAAAAACACTACTTGGTGATGAAATCCAACTTAGTAGAAGTTTAATACAGAAAGGGCAGTTGGAACAGTTACCCCGACAACCTTCTTAATGAAACAAACTGGCACAAGTTTCTTCACAAAACCATCTCACGTGAAGAAAACCCCTCGGAGAGTCCAAGTGAGTCTAGTCAACGTTTGCTCCAGGTACAGTGAGATATTTCCTTCACCGTCACCTTAGGAAATAATCTTAAGCTTATGGACACTAAGGTTACCAACAGTAACAAATACAACTAGGGGAACAATCTACGATCCGATCCCATGTGCAAGGGCATAGTAACAAAGCTCAATTCCCTTGAAGGCTCCTTGACATGGTCAATCCAAGGTTTACCGACAAGTGACCCTAGGGTCCTCGACAATGATTAATCCGAGGTTTACCGTTTGTAATGCGCGCAGATCTTCTATCTTTCCCAATGAAACAGAATTGATTGTCTCAAAGGTTCAGATATGATCTCATGATTAACTCCTTTAAGAGAATCTTCCCAGATTGTACCAATTACAATTGGATTTATTTCTTACCACAAGATTTATCTACTTGTTTATTTCTACTATCTTGGAGATTTAATTACTCCCTACTCCAAGATACTATCCTAAGCTATATTGGTGATAAGAGCCCTAGAAACATAAAATTACTAGTTCAATTTTAATCGGGCATTGTTTTTATGGGTTGTTCTTTAAGTCAATAGGTATGGAAACGAAACTTTGATGGTGTGAAGACTCGACTTCCAAAAACACTAAAAAATACACCTAAAATGATAAACAATTTGTTTTTCTTTCAATGAAATTCTAGCTAAACAAAGAGTTTGAGAATGCAATTTCTTTAAAAGACAATTCTTTCTTTGAACATGAAGAATAAATGAAAAGAAAATCTTTTTGTTTTTTCAATAAGAACTCAAAACGAGACAAATAATCAATGCTCACAATAAATCCCTTTTTCTTTCAAAACTAGAAACTATAAAAAACAAGTTTTCTTTCAAAAGCAATTTACAAGTTCTAAAAAGCACTCAAAACTACGAAAAACTAATTTTGAGATCTACAAACTTTGAAAATATAATTGAATAAAAGCTTCAATTTTTTGAGAATATTTTTCTTATTTTTTTAGTAAACTAAGGATTCATTTGCCCAGAATAACAAATAAATCAAAAAACATCCAAATATGTTTTCTTTTGTAAAAATGAAATTTAGAACTTATAACGAAGTTTGTTCAAAGATTTGCAAAGAGAAAACTAGATCTATTTCTCAAAAAGAATGAATTTCACAACCAAGTCAGACTCATCAAGAAGACAAAAGATACCAAGGTGATCTAAGGCAATTTTAAGCTTCTAATATTTGGGTCACTATAGAGACAAAGCGAAAACCACTCTCAAAATGAAAAAATTCTAGAAAATCATTCAAAAAAAAAGTTCTATGAGACTCATTCACAAGAGATTTTCGACAGAAAACATACAGATTTGGGCAGAAACTAAGAATCCTAAATCAAATCTAAACTAAACTGAAAGAAGAAATCTAAGTTTTTTAAGACTTTTAACAGGGTCTGCAATGATATGCGGTCCCCAGAAAAATTCAAGAAAAACAAAAAAGACTTCAAAACTTTTCAAAGAAAAGTAAATCTAAGTTACCCAAGCCCATACAAATCAATGAAAAATCAGAAGAAAAAAAAAGCATTTTCTCAAATCAAAACAAAGGAAAATCAAAACAAGTTCTTTCCCCAGCGGAGTTGCCAATTTGTTGGTCAGATAAATCGATCTCGTGGACAATATCGATCTCCCTAGTGTCAGAAGACAATCTAGCAACAAACGAACAACTAATTTTATCTTTCTCTAAATATATTTGTTTTACAAGTAAATGCTATGAAGGTGTCGATCCTACCTTAGATCCAAATGCTTATTTATATATGTAGTTCTTCCATCGC
Source organism: Pinus albicaulis (assembly GCA_034641835.2). NCBI lineage: Eukaryota > Viridiplantae > Streptophyta > Pinopsida > Pinales > Pinaceae > Pinus > Pinus albicaulis. Next base: position 32,723,780 of record CM076574.1, on the reverse strand, counting down.
AACAATAATCCTTCTATTGCAACAGGAGTTCTTTCGTCGCAACAATAATCCTTCCATCACAACAAGAGTTCTTTCATCGCAACAATAGTTCTTCCGACGCAAAAAAGTGTCATATTTCATCGAAACAAAGTGTCATCTTTTGTCGCAACAAAGTGTCGTCTTTTGTCGCAACAAAGTGTCGTCTTTAAAGACCTACAATCAAAAACAAGAAAATATTAAATAGCACCTATATAACAAATAATTATAAAACATACCTATCATAGTGATCAAGGAATCTATGAAATAAACGATCAAACGATAGCTTATTGAAATAAACTATCGAACGAAAATTTATTGAGAAAAACAAAACTTGATTGTATTAATCTTAAAATAACAGAAGAACCTTACAACCTTAGTCTTGATGTTGAACAGGCCTTCTCGGGGTCCGAAGCAGGAGTCTCCTCTACTTTGATAAGTCTTGTACTCTTCCTCCAAGAGCACATAGAGGTATGTGATATTTCCTCACAAAAGCTCAGTAGAAAGAAGTCTAAATCTCAACAGCACTTCACCTCAATCACACACTAAAGCTTGAACTCCCTTGAGGCTACCCAATGCCTCTTTTTATAGTGCAGATAAGGAGGTTAGGGTTCCACCTATGAAGGGATAGAATCCTCTTTCAAAGGGATAGGCTCCTCACATCAAGGTATTAGCTCCTTAAGGTGTGGGATGCATGAACCTTATTAGAGTGTACTCATCCCCAAAAAATATCACCTAAAAGCTTCTAGAATTGACCAAAAATCAACTTTTTTACTTTGGTTTCTTGCCCTTTTGACTTTGAAGAGGGTACGTAGGCATTACATAGAGAAACTGTGTTCTGGAACGCACTTCTACTTCACATTACCTGCGTACCCTAGCCAGGAACGCAGGTAAGGCCCACATTACCTGCGTACCCAGAGTTTTGGAGCTTTTTAGGGTTTTTTTCTCTTGTTTTAGGACTTGATATGAGGATTAGAGGTTGTAAGACTTGCAGAGGAGGTAAGTATGAGTGACAATGAGCTCATATAGTCAACAGAGTGTCAAGGTGATAGTTTTTAGTGCAACATGAAGATCAACTCTAAAATTGATTCAATTTACCTTAAGGCAACATTGAAACATTAACAAAATATCTAGAGGTCTAGGCTAATGTAGTATTTTGGTGTCATTAAACCTAGTAGTTGTCGTTAACCTCTTGGCTTTAGACAGTGCTAGTATGGACTTGTGCTCCCCGTATCATCGCATATATAAAGGGAGACACCACTAGGTTTCTATCATTTATCCGTAGGAAGCCGAGTCTGCCACCTTATACCCGTGATACACCAAGCACAACATTCGGGGAGATTACTTGCACGTACGTCAAGTCTTTGGTTGATTTCTCTTTCATTTTTTAACCAAGGTGAAAATGGCAGTTCACGGATATCTGGTACACCCTTTTGCCTAGATTACCAGAGTAGTCATTTCGATCTTTTCTAACTCATTAAATTTGAAAGGATCATCAAGCACTTGTCCTTTCACGCTTGTTTCCAAATTGAAAGAGATAGAGTCATCTTTTACTCATTTCTAGACTCTTAAAACATGAAACAGTAAAATTTTCCATGTTTCAATGTGGTCAAATTAATCACCTATGATCACACGCCCTTTTAGAGATTGTTTTTCGACCGTTTGATTGTTTGCCTTGGTTTTTGCCTATGTGTGTTTGTTTTTATCTCTTCGTCTTTTTGTTACTGTCACAATGGTGGAACCCTCAGTTTCGTCTATTGGTAGTCCTTACACAGATGATTCATCAAAGGTCTCTCAGTCCTCTGCTGAGCCTCAACAGCCTATTGTATCCAAGTTTCCCGACGGGGGACCGGTTCTATCTGAACTTCCCTTGGTTTGGATTTGGAGTAGGGGAACACTTCCCTCCTCTTACATCAGGATCACCTTTCTTAGCTATTGTTATACCTCCTATTCCTTGCCATATTTTAGAAGATCTTGCGGAAGGTTCAGATATGGACTCACCTAGTCCTTCTCCTAGTGAGGAAATCCCTACGTCTAATGAAGATTACCATATTTTTCCAGAAAACAACCCTGAGTCTTCTATTATGTCTTCACCTGGTCCTTCGCTTCCAGCAAGATATATGTCCTTAAGTCAGATTGTGGCCGTTGTGGCCTCCATGGGAGTATCGACTCCATCCACGAGGCTGGTTATTCCTTCATTATGGATGTTGGCATCAACACCTCTCACGTCATATCCTCATGTCACATCGGTACCTGTTAGGCCTACTGTATGTGTAGCTGTGTCTACGCTCGCTGTCACTACTCAGTCCACCAGGACCTCGTGACTTCCTAAAGACATTTACATAGAATCTGTTATTCCGGAGAATATCTCTTCTGAGGAGTATCGATTGTCTTTACAGTCGTCAAGCTCCAAGGTTGGTTAGTTCTCCCAAGATCCCAACCGTCCATATTTTTCCCATTATGGACTGGATGGTACCCCTATCTATGTTTTTCCATATTAGTACGATGTGTAGGGAAAACCTCTACATTTTCCTACTCCAAAGGCTTATTAGTATGTTCATGGTTTTCTATCTGCCCAAGCTGGGCAACCTTCCAACCCGCAAGGACAACTCTTCCAGGGGAAACCTTTGGGCCAGCCTGGTTATCTGTATGACCTGCAAGGACAACCCTTACAATGCCTACCTTCGAGCCAACAGGGGTTGTTGTACGGTCCACAAGGGTTGTCCTAAAACTCTCAAGGTCAACCTCTACAGCCTCACCCTGTGGTCCAACCAGGGCAACCTCAAGGACCCACAGGTCAACTGGGGTATCAACCTATACCGTTGTACAGTCCTGGGGGGAAAATCCACCCTTCTCAACCTATGGTGCAACCTCAGCAACATGAGTTTCCCATCGGTCTGAATGTTGCACAACTAGGGCCATCTTATGGTCCTATTATAGGTCAACCTGGTTATCAGACACAACATGGCCCTCTCTCGCCATCAGGCCAACCAGCTCAGCCGGGGAAACTTGGTGTCCTTCATCAACCTAGAAAACCTGTTCAACCAGGACAACCTGTTCAGCTGGGCCAACCTGTTCAACCAGGGCAGCCCGCTCAGCTAGATCAACCTATTCAACCAGGACAGCCTGCACATCCAGTTAACCCTGCTCAATAGCCAATTTATTCTATGCCGCAGCCAAATCTACCTGTGTACCCAACTTATCAGGCTTAGCAGGGTCCCACTTACCAACAACCCGCTCGACCCTAAGGCGGTTATTACCTTAAAGGTTAGTCTCGACTGGTTTACAACCCGCCCCAATGTTATGGTTATTACCTTCAACAACCAGGCTATACCTATACTTAGCAGTCAAATCCATACACTACTCAAATGGGGCCTACATATAATCAGGGTTAGTACCCTGGTTATCAACCCCCTTACACTGGTTATGAACAACCGTATCAACCTAATTATACGGCTTACACCTCCTACGGTCAAAATCCTTCGGAACAGAACCAATGGGGGAAAAATTATGCTCAACCAAGGTGGATTACAGATACAGTTCTTTATCAGGGGCCTAGTATGCCTTTCAATCCTTAGTTTCCTTTCCTTGCCATGTTGGAATTACCGGATGTATCTAAATTGACCAATGATCCAATTCTTCCCAATCCTTATTGGCCTTCAGTTCCAACCAAGGTGCCTGGTGACTATCCTAAATTTTAGGGTAAAGCTAGAGAAGACCCCCAAGCTCATGTCATGACCTACCATCTATGGTGTTCCTCGAACTCTTGGGTGGATGATTCAATTCGTCTACGTCTTTTTCAGCGCACGCTTACTGGTGCTGCTGCTAAGTGGTACATAAAGTTACCTCACAGTATCTTTCAAGACTTTAATACACTAACTATGGCTTTTCTGACCCATTTTCAGTTACCGGTTCGTTATGAAGCCGAGACACATATCCTAACTTCTCTGAAGTAGGATAAAGCCACTCACATATCTGATCATATTCGTGAGTGGCGATGTCGTCGTCGATTGATCAAGTTTGATATTCCTTATCAGCTTCTAACACACTAGTTCATCACCTCCTTTTTTAACAAGATCGCTCAAGATATTGCTATGGGGGCATGTGTGACCGAAGAACAAGCCATCGCCCGTGCTCAGTACCTTGATTTGGTGTACTCTCAGTATAGCACGTTATACGATATCTTGACTGATGCTCCGCAGCTAGGGACCTCTAAAGCACAAACTACCCCATCAGTGGACGATGTTATTGGTTCTGTTTCTTAGAATTCTCGGAATTCCTTGAATGGGAAGCAAAAGTTGAATCCTTCCAATAATTCTACTTTTCCTGCCCCTCTTGATTTTGGTAAGACTGCGGAGGTCAACGCCGTTCATGCAAATCTTGCGGAAAAGGCATCCAAAGGGAAGAAGAAGGGAAAAGGAAAATCCAAATCCGATGCCCCGAAACCAGAACCCTCTAAACCTCGTGCTGATGATAGTTCCCAAGAGAAACCAAAGTACCCTTACCTGATTTTCAAGGGAGACCACTATACCAAAGATTTTCCCTGACGATCCAAGGTCAATCAACTTCTAAAATGCTCTAAAGGGACTTTGGCAGTTCCCAAAGAACTGTTTCTATCTCAGCAGACCCAAATGGTCGAGCAACCTCCACCATCTACACCATTTGGGTCCCAAGGTCTTATGATGAATGGTGCTGCACCTATCTCGATTGCCACTCATTCGAAGGATTATGATGGATCACACCAGGCAGCTGGGAAGGAAGTCGTTGATGGCCCACCTCCCCCACCTATCTCTAGTCCTTTATAAATTGAGAAGCCTAGCGTTGAACCCATTGTAAGGCCACCTTCCAAAGGTGTTCTACGAAAATATTCCTATAATCCAAACGCTCGTGCTGCTCAGCACTAGAGCATTGTTGAGGATTTAACACAGGCACCTTTTGCAATGTTTGCGTTGGAAGTGCTTCAAAGTTTCCAATGACAATGGAAAGCTCTATTGTCCGCAATCACTGGAATTGATCCCAGCGATTCTATTCTTCTCACCTTCGATCTGGAAAATTTTGTCCCTCGACTTCCACATCAAATCACTCTTGTTATACAAGTCGGTATAAATGGCCTCAACATCCATAGAGCCATTGTGGACGAAGGTGCTTCCACCTGTGATATGTCATCTACCTTCTGGAAAGCCATCGGCTCTGCAGCCCTCACTTCATCTCCCAAATCCCTAGAGGCATTTGATGGTAGGGAATCAAAACCCCTGGCCCGTGTTCTCGAGATTTTACCGATCACGTTACAGGGTAAGACAGTCAACGATGAAGTAGAAGTGGTTGATGCCAAGCTCAACTACAATCTTCTTCTTGGTTCAGGATGGTCCTCGCGCAGAGCTGAGTGAGCCAGAAAATCGTCCAGATAGGGTTGGAAAATGTGACGTATGTCATGAAAAGCATAGGACATAGCATGTTGGAAGGTGGCCCCAGCGTTCTTCAAGCCGAATGGGAGCTTCTTGCAAGCGAAAGTTCCAGCTGGACTCAATCCTCACAAGTGCATCTTCTACGTGGATTCTAGTCGTCTTTTAGGATTCATCATCTCCAAAGACGGGATCAATCTTGACCCCCTCAAGGTCAAGGCCATCGTTAATCTCCCATCCCCATCCTCGTTACATCAACTGTAGAGTCTTCAGGGGAAAGCGAACTTCTTACGTCGCTTTATCCCAAACTATGCCGAAGTGGACAAGGGGTTTACGCGACTTCTGAAACAGGACATTCCCTTCCATTGGGATGATATTTCCCAACAATCCTTCGATAAACTTAAAACATTGCTCGTCAACGCTCCGTTGATACATCCTCCCGACTATCATCGTGACTTTACCCTTTATATGGCCACTGCGTTTAGCACAATTGCCATGGTTCTAGTATAGGATGATGACGATGGAAATGAACATGTTGTTTACTATCTGTTTCAAAATATTCTCGACACTAAAACGTGCTATTCCCATGTCGAGAAGTTGGCACTTGCCACGGTCTAGGCCGTTCAGCGGTTCCGCCATTACATCCTATTGCGTATGGTAACCGTGATTTCCGACTGCAACCCCATGACATACATTTTGTCTCGAAAATTGCTGGGGGACAAGTACTCCAAATGGATTTACATCCTTCAGGAGTTCGATTTAGAGTTCACCACTGCTAAATCGACGAAATCATTGGTTTTTGTTGATCTTATCTGCTCTCTCCTGATAGACTCTGTCCCATCCCAATCTGAGGATCATATCCCAGATGAAACACTCTTTCTTATCAACACTCATGATCCATGGTATGGTGACATCATTGTGTACCTTCAGACATCCACTTTCCGGTCTAAGTTGACGAAGTATGCTCGACGTCACGTTCGATATCAATCTAAACCATATCACATTGTCGAAGATACCTTATATCATGTCGGAGTTGATTCTATGCTCCGCCAATGTTTGACCCTGGAAGAGGCTTAGAAAGTCCTGAATGACTATCACGGTGGCGCCTGTGGCAGTCATATGTCCGTTTATGCTACTGCCCAAAAGATTCTGCATGCGGGTTACTTCTAGCCGTTTATATTCAAAGACTGTATTGTTGCAGTTTGAAAATTTAATGCATGCCAGGTCTTTCAACGCAAGATGCATTCACGACCTCTACCCTTGCATCTTGTCATTACCGTAGACCCTTTTTCCAAATGGGGCATTGATTTTATGACATGTAACCCTCACTCGGCGGGGGGGCATGCTTATATAATCGTTGCCATGGACTACTTCACCAAGTGGACCGAGGCGATGCCTACATTAGCTTTTGACAATAAGACAGCCGCTCAATTCATTTTCAACTATGTAATTATGCGTTTCGGAGTTCCTCAGGCCATTGTCACTGATCATGGCACTCATTTTCGGGACTACATGATGGAAGAGCTGACATCGAATGGCCAGGTTGAGGCCATGAACAAGGTACTGGTCACAATGCTTCAACGAATGATTGGTATTCAAAAATCCAACTAACATCTCCAATTGTTCTCAGCTCTTTGGGCCTACCGTACGTCAATAAAGGGCATGACCGAATTCACACCTTTCCAGTTGGTGTATGGTCTGGAAGCGACTCTCCCGGTTGAATGTGAGATCCCTTCATTGAAGTTGGCCATGGAATTACTGCCCGACACTTCCCCGAAGGAAGAATGTCTCCTGTATCTGGAATGACTGGACGAAACCTGTTGCTTAGCTTCTTTGGTTATCGAGGCATAGAAAAAGCAGGTTAAAGCCCATTTTGATCAATCGGTTTCTCCATGCTCTTTCATCGAAGGGGACCTCGTCCTCTTATACGACCAAGCACATGATAAACTTGGAGCGGGAAAATTAAAGCCCGTGTGGCATGGGCCATATATCATCAAACTAGTATTAAAGAATGGGGCCTATGAGCTAATAGACTATGAAGGTATTCCTCTGGCACAACCTAGAAATGGTTTGTACCTAAAGAAGTACTATGCTTGAATTATTCTTGTGTGGTATGTGTACATAAGTGAGTGATTTCATTTTTGTTCATGTGTGGTGTAGTGTGCTTTGTAAGCATCTTTCTGCTGATTGGGTCTCCTTGATTGTGCATATTTCTATTACTCCTTTTATCGGTTTCACAAATGGTGCCTCCCGCAATTCCAGGAATCTTTCCTCGGCAGCCTGGGTAATCTATGATCTTGCTGATGAGTTAGTCAATTTACAAGGTGTTTTTCTAGGGCCTACCACAAATAATGTCACGGAATATAGTGTCGTTTTGGAATTGTTGAACGAGGATTTTAACCTCGATATTCATGCATTACTTGTATATCTGGACTCACAGCTTGTAGTGTTACAAGTCAATGGTCATTATTCAGTTAGGAACCCATCCATTTTACGACTGTATCTACGTATTCATTTACTGGAAAGAAATTTTGATTGCATTACATATCAACATATACCCAGACACATGAATGCATTAACAGATGCAGTAGCTAACATGGTTTTAGATAGACATTTACGCAACTTGTAAAAACATCATCATATGTAAAATATCCATCCAAATATATATATATATATATATATTTCAGAATGTTTGCAGTTTGTGTGCATCACATAAAACCCAAAAATATACATGTTTGTTTTAATAATATTCGGAGACAACATGTCTCTCAAAAATGTGCAAATGAAAAGCCTAGATGACCAATTAGCATGGTGCTCATGGTAGCATGCCACTGCCCACACCAATCACCTTAGTAAACAATGAAGGAGACTAGGCACCCCCACAGTGTGCCTCTGATAAGCTAATGGGACGTCTGCTAGGCGAGCATAATCTGGGATCCCACGGGCGATTCCCTCCAAGTTCTGAACTAGCTCACTCCCCTCGACACTTTGAGGGTCATAGGTGATAAGGGTCCTCAGTGTGATTGGTGACATCCTAGCGGGCCTCTCTTGGCAAACATCTGCATATATATAGAATTGTTTGTTAGGACATGCATTTCTACACAAAAAAATCGTAAAATACATAAAATCAAAAAGAATCTTACCCAGCTCCTCATCCCAGTCTTCTCCCTCCACGAGTGGAAAATCCAGGTCTCCCGTGAAGGCAGTACTAGCATAAGGCGAGTTCTCTACGACGATCAACTGTCGCCGAAGCCATACAAAGAAGTCAGGCCTCCATGAAATTTGTTGGCCCCCTCCTGCTGCCCATCGAGCCATCCGGGGCTCTCTCAATGGTGGATCGGCGACTATCACCCCTTGGCCCTGGAATATTGGTAATCGTTCGAGGATGAACGATACCAAGATAGATCCATACCCAAACTGCTTCAGTTTGGTCTTCTTACACTTCTTCAATTGCCATTTGATATTCATTGCTATGACAGTGGCCCAATCAAATAATGTCGGGTTCATTCATTCTAATGCTAGGAGGAGCTGTGTTTTAGTAGCCTCATGCAGCGCCTACAACCCCGCAACCTGCATAATGGTATGGAGCACCACCCTAAGTGATATATAGAGAACTGTGTGGATGTCAACTTTCCCGCGACCTGATTCGGTTCATGCCCCTGGGCACACTGTTTCCATCACCATTGACATTTTTTCACCAGATGGTCTAGTACCTATCAAGATCGGGACTGGACCCCTGCGAGAAAATCTAGTTATGAAGTAAACATCGGATACTTTGAGCTCCAAAACTTGGTCTCGAACTCTAAACTTCTCTTAGTTCTCATCCCAGATACTGATTAAGTATTGTAGCAATTCAGGTTGTGCCCTGAGACATGGTGTCAAGAAGAAATTTTTTAAGTCGTAATCCTAGAGAGCATTCATACATGCCTCATTCTCCATGGCCATTTCGTCTTCTTCACTATTCTCCCTTTCTTTCCATTCTATCACCATTGTGAATTTGTATCTACACCAAAATTATCACAAACACTTCATTAGATCGCTTGAACATTCAAAAATCCAATTGATTGGTTCATTTTTTGTAAAAATTGAGCAGAAATTTAGGTTGCACCATTGGCGCGACTGTTTAGGTGACATTCGCACCAACTGGCGTGACCCCTTTGCAAAAAAGACCCAATTAGCGTGGGTCCATGCCCGATAACCGTGCCAATTGGGCAAGCCCTAAATTTGCAAGTATCCCCTTGGGGATCCTAAATCATAGTGGAATTCTATAAAAATGGGTTAAAACATGGCTAAGGGAAGCACCTCTTACCTGGAAAAGACGAGAACTGAAATGATGCACTGGATCGTCCACAATCGTCGCCGCAAGTTCGCACAGGAAAAACTCACTGTTTCTCTCCACAAGAGGTAAAAATTAAAAGTAAATATGTTTTTACTATTTTTGTCATATTTATAAATTTTCAAGATCAAAGTAGGTTTTGAAGCTTATTTTTCCAATATTTTTTGTCGAAAAATGGGTTTTACGCTTACTTTCTCGTGTAGAAACAGGTTTTCACGTGACTAGGATGACGATACGAGTTGTATTTTATACTTTGGTAAAAACATGAAAAAGTCACTACTGGAGTCATCTTTCAACTCTTTTTTGACTCTCTAAACATGAAAATATTTCTGAGTCGCTTGTCATTTTGATCTCGTTAAATTGGCTGCGAAACGACATCTACCCAGTATACGTTTACCCCTTTTTCAGGTTGGGATAGATTATTTATGAAAAAGGAATACCCTAGCCTATCGCGACTAGGAGGTTCTCTCAGACACAGTTTTATACCCTTTCAGATCTGAGGAACTATCTACGAAAAGGGATTGTTGGAGTTTACTTTTCCGCTGTCTTTTCAAACTCTCTAAACATGAAAAGATGCAAAGTTCTTCCTTTGTCAGACTCGTTAAAACTTGATAACATCGGACTCCGTCGCAATGACGTTACTCAAATTCCTCCTTCCTAGGGCTCATTAAATGTACTAGGTTGGATTTTTCCAAAGGAAAAACTTATATTACGAGCATATGTTATCCCCTTCAAGCTTGTTTTCAAAAATAATTGGGGTACTTGCCAGAAATGCTGGGGAAAAAATGAAACTAGTATCATCGTTGTGTCAACAATATGTCGCTCTTGAACATGGCACTTGTCTACATTCGTGTTGGGTTGGGGACATCCCATATCATTTTCTGCTTGCCTCCATGAGTTTGGGTAATCCTTTTTGACTGCTCATCTTCTCTTTGCTTCATCATCATGACCTCAGATATTTTGATGTCAAATACTGCCAAATCCAGTGTCGTGCCGCTGATATGTTCAAGAGAAGTTGACCTTTGCAGTTTTCAACCCTCCTCTGATTCTCATCTGATCCCGATTCACAAAAATTATGCTCCTTTGTCTCATGTCGATGATGTGGGAAACACTATGGCCCACCTTCGATCAAGGTCACTTCCTGTCGACTTCAGCTCATTATCCAGGAAGTTGATATAGAGACTCCCTTCTGGTACCTTGGAGCTTGCATGCCTCAATGGCAGGTTCTTTGCATTCGATGCAAGGTTTTCATCATTAGCCTTCCATCGAATGATTCTGCAGGTGTTCAATGTCAGCTCACTGTTCACATTCCGTAGACTGTACCTCTAGTACCTTGAGGGCCATCGTCATTATTGGTGGATCCTCTCGCGTCTTTTAATGGCTTTCATCATTGGCTGGTAATCAAACGATGTTCTTGCGTGTTCGTCTTCAGCTCAATTATTCGCATGCTAGGACTTATACTCGGTTTGGGTTGAGATGGAGCACAAGACCCTGGGTTTTGTTTGATGGAATCTAGGTTGCGGATTTTGTGGATTATCATGATTGTTTACATGATTCATTGATTTGATGGCTGTGACCATACCTGAGTCTGCTTGATGATCCTTACTGGATGGTTGCATCCATACCTTGGATCCTGATTATTGTATACTCTATTATGGATGGCTACGCTCATACCACATATCATGTATTTGAGATATCAATTGTATTTGTCTACGCAGGTTTTCAGACGATAGTGCTTTCAGTTGGGCACACTCTCATAAATAATTTCACCCCTCTCTCTCTCTCTCTCTCGGGCCTCATTCTTTAGGGGGCATCTATTACACAATAGTTTTTCACCATCCCTGCAATTCCTTGTCCCGCACATTGGAGGGATTTTTCCGTGACATGTGAGCAGTGACATAACCTGAAATTACTTTCACAGCATCCCCCATGACAAGGAAAATCATTCCTCTGAAGAAATTTTTCTTTGAAAAACCCTAAAAACTGATCTTTTGGCCTTGGCGTGACCAGCCAGTTCAGCCCTCGCACCAATGGGGAAAATCCACCAAAGAGGGCATGCCAACTGGCACTTTGTCCCAGTGTCCCACTCGCACCAAGCTTAATAAGGATTTTTTTTTAAAAATAAATGGCGGAAGTTTGATTCCAACAAACTCCTGAACGAGTCTCTAAAATTAGTTGGGAGGTTTGGCTCCGAATCTCCATGTATGGGAGGTGGTTTTCCACCTATCATGGAATCTTCCTTAGGGATAGGGCCAATCCCACCATTGTAGGGATCCCAACTCCCCTTCCACCATCTATATAAGATTTCCATTTTCCTTTAGCAAGCTAGAAGCAAGAGCTAAATCTGTAGCAAGGAGACTCTCGCCAGATAGTCTTTGAGAGCCAAGTCGAAGAGAGAGAGCTTTGTCCCATTTCTGACGAGCTTCATTGAGACGTGCTCTGCTGTCAACCCCGCCAAAGGACGATCCAACGTCAAAGATTTGGGTTGTATCTTTCTTTTTTTATTTCATTGATAAGCGACTTTGATTATGGTTTCATTCATGTGTCTTTGTCTTTGATGCAATGAATTACATCCTCTCTAATTGATGTATGGTTACAATTTATTTAGATTCTATGTTGTGTATCGTTGTGTTTCTTCGCATGTGTGCAGGTGTTCGAACGTGTTAAGTGGAAGGATAGTGATCTGCCAAAGCGTAGGAAGGGAAGCTTCATCCTTTCTTCGACGACCATTCCGTAGGATCTGAGGTAGGCAACTCGTTATGTTTTTTTTGTTTTGTAACTAGAGAACTGCGTCACTACGTGACTGGTTGTTGCTAGACCCAATCTGGGCTAGTAGGGATCACCTTTGTCCGCAGAGGCGATTTACCTCTCCAACACTAGGGTAGAATTATGGTAAACACCCATCTATACAATTATCAGTCAAAATCACATCCAATTAAATGGAGTAATAATAGTACTCTTAAAATAATTATATAAATTGTATCAAGTGTAAATATTATTATAAATACATTAGAGCCCTTATCCACTTCTAATGGAAAATTTAAAGACAAATTTTACAAAGCAGATTTAAACAGTGGAGAGCTTCCATTACTCTGGTAACCAACCTGAAAGAGGAAGAGAGAGATTATTAGGCACTATAAATACTGATTGTAAGGATTCATAAGATGTTATTAGAAATATGAAACAAATAAAATGAATAGAATTAGGAATTATTGGATAAAATAAATGAACCTCAAGAAGATGCATAGGGAGTGATTGTACGTGTATAATTATGTGCAGGATTGAAGGCTATTCCTGTAAAGATAATAAAATAAATTCTAAATAATCAAGGGTGGAAATATGACATAGTTAATTTGTGCTAGAAAATTTTGTAATAATGTAATAACCCCTATACTGACCCGAGGAAAGAGGTATTCCAGTAATAGACCAGTATTGTGCAACATTGTTGAAGCATATGATAATTTGGGAAGAAGGATTTCCATGTTATTTGATAATGAAAATTTAACATGAATTAAATTTTCATCAATAAAGTGCTAAATCAATAAGTTTAAATTTTTTTATTATTATGATCCATAATATTACTAATAAATAGGAATCTAGAAATTAATTATAAATGTATTTAAGGAGTCGAACCATACTGACATCATCAAGTTGCTACTTCCTAGAGAAAATCATAATTTTATTAAAATTCGATTTTCAACCTCTCTATGCAATTTATCGGTTATATACATAATTTCATTATGTCTCTGTTAACTGGAAAGAATGGACAAACAAATATCAAGATGAAATGAACTCAAAGTATAATACATGTAATATCGACCACATAAAAGGTAAGTATATAAATAAATGATATACAATACTACAAATCGTTATGGAAAATAGATAACAAAGTGCCTCAGCTAAATGAGACCAAGAGGAATGGTATGTCGAACCAAATCAAATCAGTAGCCAACAAAAAAATCGTGTGCAAACTATGAAGAATAAGCAAAAACACCCTATGTTTGGGCCATTGAATTAGTGAACCTCGACAATATACCACCAAAAATGATTTCTGAAATCGTAAGGGTATGAGGGAAATTTTATAAAATTTACATCTGTATAGTTGGATAATAACTTGAGATAAATTCGTATAAACCCAAGAGAATTGGAGTCTACTTCTAGTTTGATTACACTGAGAAAATTATTAATTCATAACAACAACTCAACCATGTATTACTTGGACGAATTCCATTAAAAAAGAAAACAACGTGAACAAGGAGTAGAAATGAAATTTCATTCGGAAAGAAGAGGTGTAAGTATATGCAGCTATCACAATGAAATTCCGGAAATTAAAAACAAATTCAATATAATTATAATAGATGAATCCCATGAACAATCAATTTCGTGGATGGAATTCCATTAGCCTAAATTAAAATTACGAGTTCTCAGGCTAGGGTTCTAAGTACGAATCCAAAAATTTCGAACCATACTCCAGTAAGATATAAAATGTCATACTCCACTTATTTGGATTAAATTGAGGGACAAAATGTCTCAACTAATATAAGTAGTACAATAGTTGGAAACCAACTATAAAATAAGTCCCCAAAGCATTTAGGTAAATTCAGGGACCCTGAAGAAATATGCGAGAGTTTATGAGGATGGTATTGCACGTGGACGAATTTTCTAAGAATCGCCTCAAAATTTCAAGGTCATGAGGACTGGGGTGAAAGTATAAAATCACTCTACTTCGTCTCATAAAAGTTGGGTTCTAAATTCAATGCTGAATTTTTTTTGTACATGAATCTTCTCACTTGATTTGATTGTGATATAGGTGTAAAAAAGAAAGGAACTCTTGTCCAGATAAAATAGTAGTGGTTAGAAATGCAATAAAAACACTTCACCCCTAAGAAATCTACTTGGGAGCGGGAAGTTATGATAAAATAAATGGGGATATTGGCAAAAAATCAGGACGGTGTTTTGTTTTAGAGAGGGACTATGTAATATCCCTATTTTCGGCGTTCTATAAATTGAGAATACACATAAAGGTGAGGGGGACCTCATAAATAAATATGTAAATATATTAATTGTGGAAATTAATATATAAATGTGGAAATAATACGATGAGTTAAAGACAGAGTAAATTGAGACCAGGAAGTCAAAATCTATGAGGATGGATTTGATTCCTAAGACTTTACCAAATTCTCCAAAAATCCTTGGAGAAAAATAAAATAAAATAAAAATATTAGATGGGAGATAAGAATCTAATAAATGGCTAAGTAAAGTTGAAAGTTACTGAGAAGAGATAATAATATTACTAGAAAGAGGAAAAAGCTAGTTTTAAAGAAGCTTTTGTGGAAAAAACAAAAGTAACACCTAGGCTAATGGAAACATGCTGAGGGAAAGGAATCTTAAATAATTCATTCATAGATAGTCAAGAGGTTGTCTACACTATGGAGGATTTGGTCTCTACTCGAGGGAAGCTGTCGATTAAGCTCAAGTTTAGGTGGCAATAGTCTTTACAAGATTAGTATGCACATTGTGTAAGGTTATGTTTCATATTGTTGTATATTTTATATAAATTTGATGTAGATAGATATGGTTGAAATTAATGAACTGTTGCTAAAAGTTTTATATATGTAGTTATTTTGAAAATTATGTGTAATTATTTGTTGAAGCATAATTAAAGATTTTTCATGTGTATTTAACAAAATAGTAACTATAACATGTATCGTTAAATTTTTGTTCTGTTACACTAAAAATTTAGGAATTAAGGGTAAGAAGACAGAATCTTAAACACTTGGTAGTGTCTAAATATTTTGCTTGAATCCCAAAATTTATATTGGAACAATTATTATTTAATTTTACAATACATGTATGAATAAAATATGTGGATTCATTAAGAAAGGAAAACTAGTAAAATAATCTTAGTAAAAAGTTAATTCCAAAACAAGACATAATCGACCTATACTACAATTATTGTAATACACATTGGAATTAATTTGGATGAGTATTTAAAAGAAGATTTAGAATAGAAATCAACTTCTATTTAATATCATATAGAAAAAAGATACATATGTATAATTATATATATAGCTATATTGATAAATCATTATGGTAAACCAGGGTAGAATTATCATAAACAACCATATATATAATTATCAATCAAACTCACCCAGTTAAATGGAGTAAGAACAATACTCTTAAAATAATTACATAAATTATATCAAGTGTAAATGTGCTTATTATTACATAAAATTCCCTTATCCACTGCTAATGGAAAAGTTAAAGGCAAATTTTACAAAGCGGATTTAAACAGTGGATAGCTTCCATTACTTTGGTAAGCAACCTGAAAGAGAAAGAGAGAGATGATTAGGGACTGTAACTGATGATTGTAAGAATTCATAATATGTTATTAAAAACCTGAAACAAATAAAATCAACAGAGTTAGGAATTATTGGATAAAAAAAAAAATCTCAAGAAGATGCACACGGAGTGATTATACCTATATAATTATCTGCATGATTAAGGGGTATTCCTGTAAAGATAATAAAATAAATTGTAAATAATCAAGGGTGGAAATAGAACCTAGTTAATATCTGCTAGAAAATTTTGTAATAATGTAATAACCCATATACTGACCTAAGGGAAGAGGTATTCCAGTAACAAACCAGTATTGTGCAATGTGGTTGAAGCATATGATAATTTGGGAAGAAGGATTTCCATGTTATTTGATAATGAAAGTTTAATATGAATTAAATTTTCATCAATAAAATGTTAAATGAATAAGTTTAAAAGTAGTTATGATACTGATCGAGAATATTACTAATAAAGAGGAATCTGAAAAGTAATTACAAATGTATTTCAGGAGTGGAACCATACTGACAATGTCAATTTGATACTTCCTAGAGAAAATTGGAATGTTATTAAAATTTGATTTTCAACGTCTATATGTAATGCGTGGGTTGTATACATAAGTTCATTATGTCTATGTTAACTGGAAATAATGGACAAACAAATGCAAGACGAAATTAACTCAAAGAATACTACATGTAATATCGACCACATAAATGGAAAGTATATAAATAAATTATATACAATACTACAAATTGTTATGGAAAACAGATAACAAAGTGCCTTGCCTAAATGACACCAAGAGGAATGGTATGTCGAACCAAATCGAATCATTAGCCAACAAAAAAACCTTGCACAAACTTACCATGATGAATAAGAAAAAACACCCTCTGTTTGGGTCATCGAATTAGTGAACCTCGACAATATACCACCAAAAACAATTTTTGAAATCGTAAGGTTATAAGGGAAATTTTATAAAATTTCCATCTCTGTAGCCAGATAAGACTTGAGATAAATTTGTACAAACCCAATCGAGTTGGAGTATACTTCCATTTCAACTACAATGAGGAAATTATTAATTCATAACAATAACTCAGCCATGTACTACTTGGATGAATTCCATTCAGAAAGAAAACAATGTTAACAACAAGCAAAAATGAAATTTCATTCGGAATGAAAAGGTGTAAGTGTAAGTAGTTATCACAACGACATTCCAAAAACTAAAAATAAAATCAATATAATTATAATAAAGGAATCCTAGAAATAATAAATTTCGTGGAGGGCATTCCATTACCCTAAATTGAAATTTCGAGTTCTCGGGCTAGGGTTCTAAGTATGAATCCAAGAATTTTGAACTAGTGAGTTCAAGAAACGAAGTTACCTTTTCCACGTTGCAATGTGAAGATAAATCCGAGGATGAAGGTGAATTTGAACCTCTGTTCCATGACAAGGAGTACATTGTCAATAAAATTCAAACCACGATTAAATCTCAGAACAAAAATTAGCTTGAAAAATATAAAAATAAATAAAGTAATAAGCATGAACCTAATCACCATTTTAGTCAACAAGATTCTAGAATAAGTCGTCAGGATAAACGAAACATGTACTCAGTGAACGAATATTTGTGCATAGGATAGTCATGCAGAGCTGGAGACGTCAGGCTTGGTAAGTTGGAAAATCGAAAATGAAGAAACTGTAGGAAAAATACCTCTGTAAAATCATTTGTTTGAGATAAGCGAGCTCTGGAAAATGTCAGGACTAAATTAATACAATGAAAAGAGATTAGGGAAAAACGATGAGTTTGAGGGTTATGGAAAATATCAAAGCCATCAAGAAGGATGAGAAGACCATTATGAAGCCCATGTGATCATATTGTCTTAAAGTACTAAATATTGATATCACCCAGGAATTAAGGAAGGGATGGTATGGTAAAAATCCCATCGAAATCATTGTTGATAGATACATGCAACAAGGCAATTAACGCATCCATGAAATGGAATAACACATCGTGATGAGGACTAGCTTAAGGAAAGTGTATTAATATACAAATTAAACTAGCCTTAATAATCATTACAACGGTGGATGTATCATTACCTTTATAACAACTTATATAATATGTATTCACCTTGTTAGTAGGGGGAAAGTATAGCTCTATTATCCTTTGAATAAATATACCTATTCCCATACTGGTATATTCATGTGAATTAAATTAATTATGGCCTTTGTGATATATGTATGGTTGTGTTTGAAAGGGGTCCATTAAATTTAAATAAGTTTATATACTCAAGTTAGTTAGGATGTGAGCTTCACATATTTAATGATGAGCTATGAATTATGGAAATTTGAATGGGGATTCGAATTTATTAATGGGTTTAATAGAATCAAATAAGTTTGTATAAAGGATTTTAAATGCTTAATACTATAATGACTCGATAAATACAAGAATTAAAGTTAAATTTCATTGAGGGAATGATAAATTAAGAAGTATAATTTAACAATAATTCTGAAGGAAGGGTATAGGACGTGGTATTAAATTATCCTTAGGAAGAAAAATATACCCTCTGACTTTATTTAAATGTAATGTGAAAGATATGCATTCGAATAACTTGTATTCATATATATTAGAAGGTGGACATCTATATATGTAC
Source organism: Pinus albicaulis (assembly GCA_034641835.2). Classification (NCBI taxonomy): domain Eukaryota; kingdom Viridiplantae; phylum Streptophyta; class Pinopsida; order Pinales; family Pinaceae; genus Pinus; species Pinus albicaulis. The sequence goes on along the minus strand of CM076574.1, from coordinate 32,705,049 downwards.
ATAATTCGATGCATGTGTATAAGAGCGTGAGGGGGAGAGTTAATATAAAGTTGGAATTGGGAAATACCTATAATGACAATTATAGGTGTGATAAGACCTATGCATATAGGTATTCGAAAACCCTCTTATAAGAGTATGGTTAATTAGGTGAGGGAACTACTTTAATACTAAATACAAGATATGTATACATGAGTTATAATAATCTCCATTGAGGTTGTCAATATTTTAAAGTATTCAAAAGCATACTTATATAAGGGGGACAATGAAATAATATATAAAGAAAATCTATTTATTGTTCTTATAATATATGAATAGCAAGGGGTTCTAGGACTCATCTCTCTCTCTCTCTCTCTCTCTCTCTCTCTCTCTCTCTATATATATATATATATATATATATATATATGAAAATTTAAAGTGAAAACCAATAAGATAAATGACATAATTTATAGAAATTTCAAAAATAAGTATATAAAATATGTGCAGTGGTGAAAATCAGTAAGATTTCACTGTGCGATAAGATTTATTAATGAATGTGCCGATAAAGAATTACGAGTATAACCAGTATTGATATAAATAAGAAAAAAATGGGTACGTGGAGTTGTTACAAATGGTATCGAAGCCCATGTAAAAACTCTGGGATTATGGATTTCGACCCAAGAACAAAAAAAAAAATCTACTATCAAAATTATTTTAAAATTATTTATGATTACTAATTTCTAGGAAGAAAAATTAGTGCAGGTATCAGTGCAGAAAAGTAGAGTACTGTTATGACAGAAAAAGAAAAATTGTAAGGAGAACTGGGAATGGGAGGGACTCTACTAGAATTAAATTCTAACATGAAAAAAATAACATTTCAGCAATAAGTATTTCATTTACAGATTTATTATGAAGGATTGTTGTAGTATGGAATAAAAGAAGTTCATAAAGAAATTACCCACAGTTATAGTTTCAAAGGAAACAAAACCCAAATCAGAGAGGTCTAAGAGTGGAGAAGAATCTGCTTAAAGAGAAGAAGAAAAGGGATTGGCAGGAAGAATTCCGAAATCAAATCTCTAGTCATGAAATAAGAGAAGAAAAGAGATGCGGAATCTTGACTCCTAAACAAGATTCTTCCAGGTATATTAATATGGAAGAAATCAGAAAATAAGAATCGTGGGTTACCTGTGGCAAGGTAAAATCACAATTTGGTGAAAGACACCAAAAGGTATGATCTAAGGTGATATAGGTCAATATAGAAGAAATTTTGGTGAAGTCCACAAAAATTATTTGAGATGTGCCTTATATTACGAGATAAAAGGCCATAGTAAAGTGAAATTTTAACTCTACAAACCACAATTAAAAGATAGAAGGGAAAGCGACAAGTATATATAGCTATTCAAGAAACACAACTGGGTTACAAACCACAAAAAGACCACAAAGATCAAATAAAGATATCGCAGAAGCAAGAGACTGAAAACCTGAAGAAAACTGCAGTTACACACTCTAACAAGTCTGTGGTTATTTTACTTGATTTAGTAGTGAATTTTAAATTGTATTGAAACTAGAAAAATGTAAATACTCTTGCATGGTATAGAAAATTGCGAGAATAAAATAGAATGTCAATGATAAACCAAATAAATTATCTGAAAATATAAGAGAAAATGGTATAGAATTTCAATATTCTTTTGTATGATCTGCTAGTGCAAAGGGATTAAGTGGATACACATAAAGAAATAGATAATTGATGGAAAAGTAGGTACTTGCACTATGTAAATAGGAAAATCTGTACAATAAAATAAACTAATGACTATTAAAAAAAAATATTTCAACAAGAACAGACAGCAAGAAACGAGCTATCAAATATATTGACCAAGTTGGGGTATTGAGACAGTTATCGGGAATGAGTCTCTGAGAGACTTATCCATAGTTCATAAAATTTTAAAATCATAAAAGATAAGTAAAGTGGTTAAAAACTTCTCAAAAAATTTGATATAAAAATCAAACATAGAAGGAAAAGGAAAACCAAATTATTGATCTGTAAATGGAAAGACTCATCGAATTTTGGCCTTAAAAATGTAAGAATTCAGCAAGATGAAATTGTATGGTAAATACTAAATCAGCAAATACTGAAAGGTTTACAAAGTAAAGAGTAAAAAATTTTATACCAAGTTTTAACCATGAAATGTTAGATGAATACCCTTAGAAAACTTAGACATGTCATCCAGGTTATAAAAAGATTATAACAGTTTTAAAGAAAACTATACTATTACCAAGAAGGAAAGAAGGAGGAAATAAAATCCTTGGCATAGTGAGTCAAATATCAAAACGATAAAGTAAAACACCAGTATCCTACTGATCTACTAAATTCTTTCTCTTTCGACAATAGAAGGAGAAAGGGGAATCAAAGAACTTTAGTTCAATACTATCAAGTAGCAAGTACCGAAATCATGAGAGTAGTGGACACTCTAACTAAAACAAGACACTTTCCACTTACACAGTCCAATGTTGACTCATTTTAAGTAACCAATGAATTTAGGAAAGGAATTTGTAACTCCATGGAATCACCCAATTCATTTTCTGTGATATAGATGCCAAAAGTATATATACTTATGGGGGGGGAATCTTGTTTGGAGGAATGAGGATAAAGCCGAACTTCCATATAGCTTATCATATTCCAAAAAATAAATAAATAGAGAGAAAAAAGCCAATGTTGTAAAACATGATGGACAAGTGTGTCCTATAAAAACCCAAGAATCGAGCATACTTTCTGCAGTTAGTATAAATTTCATAAAAATACAATTATCAGAATTTCAGGGACAAAAGTCAAGAAAAAAACTTGTACGTTATAAAAGGTCATTCTCCACTTAGTTGGAGTTAATCAAAGGACAAATTATCTCAACTAATAGAATTAGTACAATATTTGGAAACCAATTGTAAAATGAGTCCCCAAAGCATTTAGGTAAATTCATCTAGTCTGAAGAAAGATTCAAGAGTTTACAAGGATGGTATTACACATTGATGAAATTGCTGAGAATCACCGCAAAATTTTGAGTTCATGAGGATTGGAGTGAAAATATAGAATCACTCTACTTCCTCGTATAAAATTTGGGTTCAAAATTCAATGTTGAATTTTTTTTCATGAATATGCTCACTCGATTTGATTGTGATACAGGTGGAAAAAGAAAGGAACTCTCGTCCAGATAAACCAGTAGTGGTTAGAAGTGCAATAAAAACACTCCACACCTAAGAAAGCTACCTCGGATCAGGAAGTTATGATAAAATAAATGGGGATATTGGAAAACACCGAGGACAGTGTTTTGTTTTAGATGGGGACTATGTAATATCCCTATTTTTGATGTTCTATAAATAGAGAATACAAATAATGGTGAGGGCGACCTAAGAAATAAATATGTAAATATATTAATTGTGGAAATTAATATATCAATGTGGAAATAATACCATGAGGTAAAGATAAAGTAAATTGAGACCAGGAAGTCAAAATCCATGAGGATGGATTTGATTCCTAAGAATTTCCCAAAATTATCCAAAAATCCTTGGAGAAAAGTAAAATAAAATAAAAATATTAGATGGGAGATAAGAATCTAATAAATGCCTCGGTAAAGTCGAAAGTTATTGAGAAGAGCTGAGAATAAAACTAGAAAGAGGAAAAAGCTAGTTTTAAAGAAGATTTTGTGGAAAAAGAAAAAGTAAAGCCTAGGCTAAGGCAAACATCATCCCAAGTTAACTAGATGTTCTTAGTTTCAAAATATGCATTCTACCATCAGTGATCAAAATCACTCTTTTCATTCTGATTTTTAAGTGTCCCACTCTAAATTTTTTATATCATTCCATTAGGTCATGCTGAAAATTGTTTAATTGATGGTAGCCCTATTCATGGAATCCCACTCTCCATAAAAACTCACATTTGTTGGCCCACCTTAATATCTTGATGAGCATAAAAACACTATTGAAAAGCTCATTTCACTATGTCTTATCTTAGTCAAAGTCAATCCTGGAATTCATGTCATTCAAAGTCCCATTAGGTCATTAGGTTTTAATGTTCAAGGTCCAAAAATGCACCATTTCATCTTAATAAGGTTAGAAAAATGTGTGAGAGTGACTTAATAAGAATTTCATTTTCAACTGCAAAAGATTATCAATATGTAAATATGATATTTTTAAATTTTTTATTTCTTATTTTTTTTATTTTCATATCAAAATGTAATTTTGATATGAAAATAGAGATGTAATTTATTTTTGATTTATTTTATGTAATCTTATGCTTCCTATATGTAATAATTTCCGTCCCTAGCTGCCAACTCAAAACACATATGCCAAACTAAAAGAGAAAAGTGTCAAACTCTAGCAATAGCATCTTGCAAGAAAGAAAAATAAGATGAAAGGATAATCAACAAATGTCTTAAAAAACAGAACAAAAAAACATTAGAAAAATGGGCTTTCAAATTTACATTAAAATTTACTTTGTTATTTATGTATAATAGACATCAACTCAAATTCATTTGCCTCCAAATATCAATTTAGCACTCTAAGAGACCAAAATTTCTAAATTCTAAGCGAAATTGGTAAAGGAGCAGAATCAAGGGAGAAAATCCTTAAGCGAGAGCGCAAATCAATTGTTGAGGGTGCAATTCAGTTCAAGACGATGCAAATCAGTTCAGGATGGTGTAAATCAATTTTCGATGGAAAAAATGTGTTGAGCAGGGCGCAAATATGTTGTTGAGGGCACAAATATGTAGAGGAGGGAAAAAATGACCAGCAATTTTTGCAAAGCATCCAAGTGATCAAAAATTTCCTTCAAAGCTCCTCCATTTAGTCACTAACCTCCAGCAAAACAGTAAGAGGCACATGCCATGACAAATCACCTTCTTAATTTATATGTGTTGAATTTTTGCATGTTGAAGTTTTAATTTGGTGTCTTCTTGAATGTAAAACCCTATTTTTTTCTCCCTTGCACTCATAATTCCAAAAATTCCACTTCCCTTACACTCAATACCATCCATACATTGTTAAAATTCATTCCCTAATCCCTGTTATCATAATACCTATCTCTAAACTACTAATTCCTAAAACCCTAAGCCCTAGGTGCTATTTCAACGTAGGCTCTTAAATCCCAATTCCTATCACACTTTCATTCCTTCTCTCATCCCCATTCCTCTTATCCCTAAACATTTCTCCCTATCCCCTTGCCCTATCACATATCCCTATAAAAAATCTCCCTCATTTTTCCTTTCCCATCCCTTTCCCATTTCCCTTATATAATTCGTAGGATTTAAAAAAAAACACCATGGCAACAGAGGAGGAAAACACATCATTCACTGAAGGAGAGGAAACAAATATAAGGAGGCCACATAAAGGAGGAAGAGTGCTCAGACTTGAGCCTACTGACAATAAGGAACTCTTAGCTTCTCCATTGACTATCACATGCTTCAAACATGTTTGTTGCTATGATTTTTGTGAGAAAATTCAGAGAGTTTAATACAACCCCACGCTAACTAGACTTTTCATATTAGGACTCCATGAAAACCAAGTTAAATTAGTTGGGGTCACTTTTACCTTATCTACTACTATCATTTCATATGCTACAGGGATCCCAAATGTTGGGGTGATATGGTTTAGGAAAGGCAGGTTGAAGAAACAAGATTTTGACTTCTTCCTAAAACTAAGACACCAAAATCAAACAAATAGGTCCTTCCCTTTTTCACACCCCTTGGACAGATATGCACCTATTATGAATATTATAATGAAATATTTTTCATGTGAAGGAAGATTTTCAAGGGTCTATTCCTATCACATTCGGCTCTTCATGAATTTTGCTAGGGTAAGGATCCTTAACATGCCCTACTATCTTTTCTGGAGTATAGAGAAGATGGCATACATTGCCCAGAAGAAGGAATATGAACAAAATATGAGAATCATATTCCGTCATTCCCTCATAAAAATCATATTCCTCCACCATCTCAATCAACTGAACATTGCATGGAGCACCTTCATAGCCAATGATATTTTCATTGCGCCATCCATTCAGCATGCACAAAATGTCCCTTCATCATCTCAACCCATGACTCACTCATCATCATCATATCAGTCCCCTTCACCTCCTCCATCTCTATCTCATCATGTTTTGGGTCACCTAGTAGGATAGATGATATTGAGCCTAAATGGGTTAGTATGGTTGAGGTTGAGCCATTGCCAAAAACCTACCAAGGAGGCTATAGGAATGTTTTTTCTTCACTTGGAGTGAAAGGGGACATGCCTTCTACATCAACACAAGAGGTGGATAAACGTGAATAGAAGGTCATTGAGCCAGCCATTCATGATAAGGAAGAAAATCATGAAACTTAGCAAGAATTTCAGTTGGTTCACCTAGTTGAGGATGACAATGATAAAATCACAAAAGTTGCTATCAAAGGTAAGGATGCTAAGATTAGTGAACTTAAAACTAATATTAACAGGGCTAGATATGTTATACACTTTCTTGAGTAATAAAATGAGTAGTTGAAGACCAAACAGGTCATTGATGAGGTGAAGTACGTCGCTGCTCAAAAGAGCCAATACCAAAATTGAAGAGTTGACCAAGGAGGAGAAGAAAAAGTTGGAAATCCTTGCTAAGTGTTCCCTCCAAGATTAGACACATCATCCTCAGTGATTCCAACAATTTTGAGGCATTTTCTAAAATTTTGTCAAAATCTGTAAATCTTTGTGTTTTTTGAGACAATTATTTAGCACAAAATTTGGCATTTGCGCAGCACCCTTGGCGCTATGCAAAAAATTGGCACACTTTTTGAGGAGAAGGAAGGCACCATTGGATTCCTAATGACTCATACATCACATAAAACCATTTTTATAGACTTGTTTTATAGTTTGGGTTGGTTAAAAGCTCAAAAAAACATCAAAAAATCATCTTTATGCCCCTTTTTTGACCTAGGCGCTGCGCAAATACCAGTCTTGGGATAATGATGTTTTTAGGGGGAAAATTACCTCTAGATTCAGAACTTGAGGAAAATTTGGAACGACGACATGTAAGGCTTTCCATCAAGCCATTTTGGGCCTGATTTGGACACTGGGAAGGCCTCCAAAAGTGACCCTAAACCTAGAGGGCACAAATGACCAGTGGAGGGTGCAAATGCACAATGGAGGGCGCAAATGTCCAATTTGCTTATTTTTTCACATTTCTCTGAAATTTTCACTTTCCCTCAAGAAATTATGTTTCTAATCATGTAATTAATGATGGTAAAATGTAATTATGTTTGATATTACTTACGTATGGTAGATTCATCGGGTAAAAGTCCTTAATGAGTCATGATGAGTTAGTATAATGTAATGAGGAGTGAGTCAATTGGACCATCCTACACTTTAGTTTTCAGTTCAGAAATTAGTGGATGTCTTCCTCACATCATACATTCGACCCCTGAGGATAATTGAAGCTTGTTTTAATGTCTATTTAGCCCCTTTCTTCACTCTAGTGAAGGGTTGGAATCATTTTTTATGTTTGCTAGTTGATCAAGGAAACTTTTGTACTCAGTGTGGCCAGCTAATAAAGAGGAGTTGCAGCTATTTTATGGGATAGCTGTGGTATTAAATTTCTATATTTATATTTTCTTCAGTATCATATGTTTGAATGCATTTTATTCATTTTCACTTCATTTCTATGTTATGATCTCTAACAAGTTAGATAATCATAATACATGTTTGCACATGCTCTGTTTTGCGTAGTTGATCATAGTTTGTTTACTTTCATCTGTCTGAGAAAAATATATCTCCTATGATTTTCTTAGCTTTCTTTTAGCCTCAACCCCATTCCATCAAAATCCTCTTCAAGTGATAAGAATTGTACCTACATTTCCCCATTGACCCCTGCAACCCTAACACATTTTCCCTGGCCTAGTTTTCCTTGACTTAATTCCCTCATCTAGTGATTCCCCATCCAAAATCAAAATAAAACAACCCCCTACACTCAAAATCTAGCCTAAAAACCCGAATTTCTCCATCCCTCTTGGCTTTTACCCTTTTGGAGAGAGCCCTCTCCTACTTGATAGAGCTAGCTATCAAGTCAAATTCTTGGTCTGTGGTTACCTCTATCGTGATTCCTTCTTCAACCTTAGGAATCTAGAGAAGTGCTAACATCTTGGCATCATTGTTGAGGAATGAAAAGACAAACTTTTCCATGTGTTTACAATAAAAATTCATCAAAAATTTATCCTTTGGATGATAGGATCGAGTTTCATAATGTTGATTTCATAATTACAGTGCCTCACAATAGATGTGGCTTCTACAAGATATACTAGAGCGAATCTAGACCTCATCCAGTTGATCCGGTTGATGATCCAAAGCAGTTATTTCAAAGACACCAATATCAAACTCTACATATTCAAGCAAGACCAATTTCGTTGGTAAGATCAATGTCTCTACCTGCAAATTTAATTTCTTTAGAAGTTATACCCTATGAAATAAAGTTTTAATTATCTTTATTTAAGTCCAAATACGAAACTTATTTTTGTGATATAGTATTTCATCCTCTAAGATTATCCGAGGTAAAATATTTTTCTGAATTAGACTTAACCCAATTGAAATATTGGTGTTTCAAAGAAATTAATCCTGAGTCTGACCTTGATATTAAAGAGTGGATCCAATTTTATCATCCTGAAGAATTTTTTGTTTCATGTGAACCTCAAACTCAGTAAATCATAGTATATTCATCTGTAGCTTGGACTTAATCATAAATACCTACTACTTCAGTACCAACAACTTAAGCTCCTTTACCTATTCATCCCATCCCTCTTGTTGTCAATCTAGTATTCCATACAATAGGAATTATGGCCAGATTTTCCCCATTTGTCTTACCAGCCCAATTGCATGACATGCCTCAACGATATGGCCAAATTCTACCGCTTTTTTATGAAAACTCTGAATTTACTTCCCGTCAGAAGATGACCAAAATCACAACCTTCATAGATCTTAAGGAGTTAGATGCAGATGATGCCAAGATGCAAATCATCGCACAAAGTTTTTCAAGTGAAGTCAAAGTTTGGTTCCGTGCCCTAGCAGTTAATTCTATTAGGACTCCTACTGAACTAACTAATGATTTCTTAGCGAGGTGGGATGAGACTAAAAGCCCTTTACAAATCCTTGCTGAATATGATTCCTTGAAGTTCAATCCCAATGAATCAGTGCCTCATTACAATTCTTGATACCTCATAATCTATAATTTCATCCCAAATTAAATGAAACCACCTCCTGGCTTAGCCCTCCTGTGTTATCTCGATGCTTTTGACCCAGATATCACCTACTCATTAAGAGAAATAAATCCCACTACCATTGAGGAGATGATCAAAAATTCAGTATGTGTTGAGGCAAATCTCTTGATTAAAAAGTCAAAAATTAAAATAGAACGCAAAGTGAATATCAGAGAGGAACCTTCCACTTCATCAAATACTAATTTTGATTCTTTGCTCAAAACCATGGAGAGAATGGTCGATAAGATGTCTATTTTAGATAGACAGATGGAGCCACAAATCAGAAATCAAAACTTTCTAGGCCAGCAGCAGCAACCTCAGTTCGAGATAAAGAAGGGAGAGAAAAGAGCCCTAGAAACACAACAATAGAAGCCAATCAGAACACCACTTCAATAGAACTATACTCAGAGTGATGAAGAGGAAGAACCAACAGTAGAGGATAATCTTCTTTTTGCAGCTGATAGTTAGCCCATATTTCTCACTCAAGATGAAGAATATGTGGAAAAAACAAGTTCACCTAATGATAAAAATTTCATAATGGTAAATGATCATGAGTTAGAAGTAGAATCTGATGACTATCCGAGAGGATACCTGAATGCATTGAGTTCCAAACAAAGGTAGTATACCTTGAGAGGTCGTGATGTTCCAATATCTCCACCTCTGAAGAAGATAGTTTAGTAGAAAGAAGCACCATCGAAACAAGCTCAAAATAAGGGTAAAGAGATTGTAGCTCTGAATCAGAACAGAAGCAATCAACCTTCTACAAGTGCACCTGTCAAAGAAAGAGATATTCAGAGAAAAGAAGTTGCACCAAAAGATCATGTTGAGAATAGGGATGTTATCATAAAAGAGGTAGACATAACTATACCTTTTAATTTAGTCAGAAATTTCTAAGTTAAATGTATCTATTTCTCTTACTGAATTGGAAAAAATTAATAAATACAAATCTCATGTAGTCAAAGCCATGAAATTTAACACTTTATCTGACATGGTTAATATAGAGGATGATTAGCTCGAGTTAATATTTGGTCCCACCATTGATGTTCAGTCTGAATATAGTGAGGTCCCATCATTTTACTTGAGTTCTAAAGTTCATCAATTCATCCTTCATAAAACTATGTTAGACTCTAGGGCCTACCAAAACCTCATGCCCAAACATATCATCAAGAAGCATGGCCATGACATGGCCCACCCCTATCATGATTTATATTCTTTTAATTTTGGCCGTGTCCATTGTTTGGGTATAACCAAAGATCTAGTTGTCTCCCTAGAGCAGATCCCAACCAAAAATGTCCTTATGGACATGGTAGTTGCTGATATTCCACCACGTTTTAGTATGATGTTGTCAAGATCCTGGGGGGATAAATTGAGAGGTTCACTGCACTTGGACTTTTCCTATGCCACCATTCCTGTCTTTTGTCAAATGAGAAAACTATACTGTGAGACTAAAATGAAATACATGATTACAAGTAAGGAAAGGCCTAATAATCATCCTACCAATTCTATACATACAAACTTAGAATCCTTCATATTGTACAATGATTTTGGATTAAATGATGTAGATTTAAATTAGTAGAAATAGAGGAAGTTCCTGAATTTTTAGATTTCATTAGAACAATGTTAGAAAAAGAGAAAAATAATCTCCCTACTATATCCAAAAATCCATCAGAGAAGGAAGATGAAATTTTAGAGCATCATAAAGAATCAGATCATAAAATTGTGTCAAATTCGAATCAAGACCTTTAAGAAGAAGATGATCTTTGGATCATGGAATTTGATGGTTCCGTTGGCAAAGATGGGGTTGGAATTGGTTTATAGATCTGCAACCCATTTCAACAAAAAAATAAGATCCCAAGTAATGTGAAGTTGTGTTCCTACAAAATAGCATTCAATTGTGCAAATAATGAGGCTGAATATGAAGCACTCATTCCCAGTCATAAAATTGTGAAAATTTTGGGAGCTAGAAGAAGTATAGTCTATCGTGATTTAGATCTGGCAATTAAACAAATCATACGTGAGTATCAAGCTAATCACCCAAGGATGAGGAAATATATGAATGCAACACTTGACATTTCGATAGTGTTTTTATAATATACACTTAAAGTAGTGACAATATTTCAAAACTTGATGGTTGATTCATTAGCTAATGCTGCAAGTAATTTCAGATCGAAAATGTTTTCAAATAAAAATTTTGAGATTCATATAAATCAAGTGAAGAATTCGAGATAACTTGAAATTTTGGAAATTTTTCTAGGACGATAAACAAGTGAAGAATTCCCTTCAAAGTGAAGGTGAGTTTGAGAACTGTTCTATGGACGAAGTGTATGACAAGGATGACCAATTTATTGAGGCAGATCAGATTTACATACTTCAGATTAAGGAAAATAACATTCCAAAAGGTCTCATACCTTTGGAAGAGCTATTTGATCAATATGACATGGCGATAAAACCTATTTTTGACATGGTGATAAAACCTATTTTTGTCCTATTTTGGTCCCCACAGAAAAAGGCATAGAAGATGTTAATATTGGATTGGAGCAGCCAAAGTTCATTAAGATTTCAAAGTCTTTGTCTCCAAAGGTAAAGCCTAAATATGTTGATTTCATTACTGATTTTTTTGAATTTTTTTCTTGGGATTACTCAGATCTAAAGGTGTACAATAAAGATATCATTCAACATACCATCCCAATCAAGCCAAAATAAAATACTTTTAGGCAGAATCTTGGGAGAACAAACCCAAATTTGTTGTCATCCACTAAGAAGGAGGTAAAAAATATTTATAAGGAAGGAATTATTGTTTCAGTCATATTTTCAGATTGGATCTCCAATTTGGTTCTAGTACAAAAGAAGACTGGTAAAATTCGACTGTGTATAGAATTCATAAATCTAAACAAAGTGTCATTGAAAAACAATTAACCACTGCCCAAAAAGGACCACATACTTCAGTGAGTTGTAGGAGATAGCACGATGTCATTGTTGGATGGTTACTTAGGCTAAAATCAGATACTTGTGCGTGAATATGATCAGGATAAGACAACATTCACTACACCATGGGGTACCTTTAAATATGCCAAGATGTCATTCGGTTTGAATAATGTTGCGGCCACTTTCCAGCATGCCATGGACATAGCTTTTGGTAATGAAAAAGATGTATTCCTCGTTTTTTATTTAGATGATATGAATTTTTATTCAAATTTAGATGATGAGCATTTACACCATTTGATAGTTGTGTTCAAGCAATATAGAAAATTTGGGATTTCCCTAAATCCTAAAAAGTGCATATTTGTTATGGAAGAAGGAAAGTTTTTGGATCACATCATTCAAAAATATGGGATCCAGATAGATCCTGATAGAGTTGAAGCGATACAACAAATTTATTTCCCTAGAAACAAGAAGGAAATTCAAGCGTTTGATGGTATGATGAATTTCTAACATTCACTAGATTTCATTACATTTTCTTTTGATTCTAAGCATACTTTGTTAACGGTGCTTATGCAGAAAAAAGATGGGATAGAGATGCGATTAGAATTATTCAATCTCATAATAAGGGATGCAGCTCTCTCATACAACATAATCAAGAAACAAGCCTTGGCCTTGGTCAAAGCACTCAATTACTTCCGTGTTTATATTTTTCATTCACATATTTTGGCATATGTTCCAAATGAAATGGTTAAATAACTACTCATGCAAACAGATCCATAAGGAGAAAGAGATATGTGGATAGCAACACTTTTAGAATATTGCCTTGAGATCAAGCCAATCCAGCTGATCAAAGGGAAAGGCTTAGCCAAGATCATGGGTGAGTCTAATCTACATGCACTTGACATCAATCTCATATTAGCACTGTCTGATGACGAAGAAGGTGTAAGCCTTTTTGAGGCATCATATCTATTTTCATCATATCGATGGTATGTTGATATCATTTATGTTTTACAACATATGAACCTTCCTCCTGGCATGTCAAAGAGTAAGAGCAGTTCCTTGAAGCTTAAGGCTTAAAATAATGCATACTAGATAGTGCACTCTACTGGAAGGATCCTGGAGGAGTGTTACTCAATTTTTTAGTTGAAGATGTGTCCAAAGAGGTGATGAATGATTTCCATAAAGGATACTGCGAAATTCATTTTACTGGAAGACCACAGCCAACAAAGTACAGAGAGCGCATTATTATTGGCCTACATTGTTTACAAATTTGTACAAGATGTTCATGAGTTGCCATGAATTCCAAATTTTCCAAGGTAAACATAAGCTTCTTCCTTCACCATTACAACCCATTTCATTTGAAGATACTTTCCAGTAGTGGGGGTTATTAGTGAGATAGATCCAGCATCATCCACTCAACATAGATGGATACTTACCACCACATACTATTTCACAAAGTGGATAGAAGCAATCTCAACCATGCAAGCTACAAAATCATCTATAATTCAGTTTTTAGAAGCTAATATATTTTCCCAGTTTGGTTGTCCTAAGAAAATCATCACAGATAATGCTACAGCTTTCAAATCAAAGAAGATGATAGAATTTTGTGATAAGTATAACATTAAATTGGGTCATTCTACAACATATTATCCATAGGGAAATGGATTGGTGGAGTCCTCCAGTAAGTATTTGATCAACATAATTAAAAATATGTTGGAGGTGAACAAAAATAATTGGCACTAGAAGCTAATTAATGCACTGTGGGAAGATTGAGTAACAAGTAAGAGATCCATTAGCATGTCTCCATTTCAGGTAGTTTACGGTGTGGATACCATTTTCCCTTATTCATTGGTTGTCCTAGTCATGAAGCTTCTACAAGAATATGGAAGTGAAGAAAATGATATACATCGCATAATAAACCAAATGATTCACTTGTAGCAGACAAGAGAAGAATTGTTTCAGAACACTTCCAAGCTCCATGATAAGATTAAGAAAATCTATGACAGAAAAACCAAGCAAGATGATTTCAAGATCTATGATGTAGTACTTCGTTGGAATTCCAGGAATGAAGACAAGGGTAAGCACGGAAAGCTCGATAATTTATGGAAAGGTCCTTTTAAGATTGCAGCTTATCGTGGACAAAATACATCTCTTGGAAGAAATGGATGGGAAAATTTTCTTAGGAGGGCCAGTTAATGGTAGGCTTCTAAAGCACTATCTCTTTTGATATGAAATTATGAAAAAAAATCACCATCATTGTATATATCAGTTTGATATTCCTGCAAGTGTCAAGTGGAAAAGCATTGGATTTCGAAGCTCGAAGTGAAGGCCATGGAGCTTCATTGAGTTTCTACCATTTCAAGTTAAGTTTGCATTAGAGTAAGTTTAGTTTTGAGTCATTGTTTGAGTCAATTTCAGTCAAATTTCAATCATTTTCAGTCAGTTTGTGTCATTGAGTTGTCGGTATTTAGTCCTGCATTTTAGTTTGAGTTTTTTTTGCCGTATTGGCCCAATGGAAGAGGCGCTAATTTGCAAAATTTAGAGATCTATGGTTCTTGACACCTCTTTCAGATCTGCCATCCCCAATAAGGCCAATGTTAGTATCAGACTATGCATTCTGCCACCAATGATCAAAATCGCTCTTTTTATTCTCATTGTTAGGTGTCCCACTCTGAAATTTTTATATCATTCCAATAGGTCATGCTAAAAACTGTTTCACTAATGGTAGCCCTAGTCATGGAATTCCACTCTCCCTCAAAACTCACATTTTTTAGCCCACCTTCATGTCTTTATGAGCATACAAATACTTTTGAAAAGCTCATTTCACTATGTCGTATCTCAGTCAAAGTAAATCATGGAAGTCAAGTCATTCAAGGTCCCATTAGGTCATTAGGTTTTAATGTCCAAGGTCCAAAAATGCAACATTTCATCTTAATAAGGTTGGAAATAGTGTGAGAGTGACTCAATAAAAATTCCATTTTCATCTTCAGAATATTATCAACATGTAAATATGATTATGGTTTTAAGACTTCTGTGGTTATCATTCATTCTAAAATTTTTCGGATTATCCACATTATCGAAAAATATTAGTCGACGTTTCGAATCCCAACGAGGATCCTGAAGATGGATCCTCATTGGGAATCAAAACGTCAACTAATGTTTTTTGATACTGTGGATAATCCAGAGAATTTTAAAATGTAAATATGATATTTTTTAATTTCTCATTTTTATTTTTATGATTTTCATATCATAATATAATTTTGATGTGAAAATAGAGATGTAATTTATTTTTAATTTTTTTATGTAATTTTATGCTTCCTATATGTAATAAGTTATATCCCTAGTTTCCAACTCAAAACACACATGCCAAGAAAAAAGAGAAATGTGTCAAACTCCAGCAACAACATCCTGCAAGAAAGATGAATCAGATGAAAGGATAATCAACAAAAGTCTTTAAAAAGTGAAAAAATATGTTACAAAAGTGGTTTTTTAAATTCAAACTCAAATTTACTTTGCTATTTATGAATAATATACATCAATTCAAATTCATTTACCTCCTCCAAATATCAATTCAGCACTCCAAGAGACCAAAATTTTGAAATTCTGAGCGAAATTGACAAAGGAGTAGAATCGAGGGTCTAAATCCTGAAGCGAGGGAGAAAATCAATTGTTGAGGTCTCAAATCAATTCAGGAGGGTGAAAATTAGTTCAGGAGGGCACAAATAAGTTTTCGATGGTAGAAATGTGATGAGCAGGGTGGAAATACGTAGAGGATGGCACAAATAGCTTGCCAAGGGCGCAAATGACAAGCAAGTTCTACAAAGCATCCAAGTGATCAAAAATTGCCATCAAAGCTCCTCCATTCAGTCATTAACCTCCAAAAAAATAGTAATAGGCATATGCCATGACAAATCACCTTCTTAAGTTATATGTGTTGACGTTTTTCATGTTGAAGTTGTAATTTGGTGTCTTCTTGAATGCAAAACCCTATTTTTTATCCTTTGCACTCATAATTCCCAAAATTCCACTTCCCTTAAACTCAATACCATCCCTACACTATTGAAATTAATTCCCTAATCCCTGTTATCATAATACCTATCCCTAAACTACTAATTCCTAAAACCCTAAGCCCTACATGCTATTTTAACCTAGACTCCTAAATCCCAATTCATATCACTCTTTCATTCCTTCGCTCTTCTCCATTCATCATATCCCTAAACATTTTTCCCTATCTCCTTCCCATATCACATATCCCTATCAAAAATCTCCCTTATTTTTCCTTTCCCATCTCCCTTTCCCATTTCCCTTCCCTAACCCTTAGGGTTTTAACAAAAAGACCATGGAAACAGAAGAGGAAAACAAATCATTCACTGAAGGAGAGGAAACAGAGATAAGGAGGCCACATAAAGGATGAAGAGTGCTCAGCCTTCCAACACTAAGGAAATCTTAGATTCTCCATTAATTTTCACATGCTTCAAACATGTTGGTTGTTATGATTTTTGTGAGAAAATTCAGAGGGTTAAACACCACCCCATGCTAACTAGAATTTTCATATCAAGACTCAATGACAACCAAGTTAAATTATTTGGGGTCACTTTTACCTTATTTACTACTATCATTTCAAATGCTACAGGGATCCCAAATATTGGGGAGAAATGGTTGAATAAAGGCAGGTTGAAGAAACAAGATATTGACTTCTTCCTAAAACCAAGACACCAAAATCAAACAAAGAGGTTCTTCTCTTCTTCACACCTCTTGGATAGATATGCATCTATGATGAAGATTATATTGAGATATTTTTCATGTGAAGGTAGATTTTCAAGGCTCTATTCCTATCACATCCGACTCTTGATGCATTTCACTAGGGTAAGGATGCTTAACTTTTTTGGAGTATAGAGAAGATGAAATACATTACCTAGAAGAAGAATTATGAAAAGAAAATGAGAAGCCTATTCCATCATTCACTCATAAAAATCATACTCCTCCACAATCTCAATCAACTGAACATTGCATGGAGCACCTTCATAGCCAATGATATTTTCATTGAGCCATCCATTCAGCATGCAAAAAATGTCCCTTCGTCATCTCATTCCATGACTCACTCATCATCATCAGATCAGTCCCCTTCACCTCCTTCATCTCATCTCATCATGAATTTGGGTTACCTATCAGGATAGATGATATTGATCCAAAATGGGCTAGTATGGTTAAGGTTGAGCCATTGCCAAAAACCTACCAAGGAGGCTATAGGAATGTTTTTTCTTCACTTGGAGTGATTAGGGGCCATGTCTTCTACATAAACACAATAGGTGGATAAAGGTAAAGATAATATCACTGATCCAGTCATTCATGATAAGGACGATAATTATGAAATTGAGCAAGAATTTCAATTGGTTGACCTAGACAAGGATGACAATGATAAAATCACAATTCCTATTATCAAAGGTAAGGATGCCAAGATTATTGAACTTCAGACAAATATTGATAGGGCTAGATATGGTATACACTTTCTTGAGCAAGAAAATGAGCAGTTGAAGACCAAGTAGGTCATTGATGAGGTGAAGTACTTCATTGCTCAAAGGGAGGCTCAAAAGAGCCAATGCCAAAATTGAAGAGTTGACCAAGGAGGAGAAGAAAAATTTGGACATACTTATTAAGGATCCCCTCCAAGCTTGGACACATCATCCTCAGCTATTCCAAAAATTTTGAGGCATTTTCTAAGTTTTTGTCAAAATATGGGAATCTTTGTGTTTTTTGAGACAATTATTTAGCAGAAAATTGGGCATTTGCGGAATGCCCTAGGTGCTATGCAAATAATTGTCACATTTTTTGAGGAGAAGGAAGGCACAATTGGATTCGTAATGACTCATACATCTCAGAAAACCATGTTTCCATCCTTGGTTTGCAATTTTTGTGTGTGAAAAGCTCAAAAAAGTCAAAAAATCACCTCTCTACCCCTTTTTTGACCTAGGTGTTGCGCAAATACCATTCTTGGGAGAATGAATTTTAAATGGGGAAATTACTTCCATTTTTAGAAATTGAGGCATATTTAGAAAGAGGACAAGCAGGGCTTTGCAATAAGCCATCTTGGACCTGATTTTGACACTATGAAGGCCTCCAAAATTTTCCCTAAATACAGAGGGCACAAATTACCACTGGAGGGCACAAATGTCCAATTTGCTGACTTCTTCACATTTTCTCTGAAATTTTCACTTTGCCTCAAGAAATTATGTTTCTACTCATGTAATTGATGATGGTAAAATGAAATTATGTTCGATATTACTTACCTAGGGTAGATTCATCGAGTAAAAGTCATTAATGATTCATGATGTATCTGTTGGATGTAATGAGGAGTGAGTCACTTGGACCATCCTACACTTTAGTTTTTAGTTCAACAATTAGTGGATCTCTTCATCACCTTAGGATTCGACCCCTTAGGATGAGTGAATATTTTTTTGATGTCTATTTATCCCCTTTCTTCACTCTAGTGAAGGGTTGGAATAAATTTGTATTTTTTCTAGTTGATTAAGTAAACTTTTGTACTCAGGCCTGCTAATAAAGAGGAGTTGCAGCTAATTTATGGGATACTTGTGGTATTGAATTTATATCATTGTATTTTCTTCAGTATCATATTTTTAAATGTATTTTATTCATTTTCACTTCATTTCCATGTTATGATATCTTACAAGTTAGATAATCAGAATACATGTTTGCACATGCTCTGTTTTGGGTAATTGATCATAGTTTTTCCACTTTCGTTTGTCTGAGAAAAATACATCTCCTATTCTTTTCTTAGCTTTATTTCAGCTTCAACACCACTCCATCACAATCCTCTTCAAGGGATAAGCATTGTACCTACCTTTCCTCATTGATCCCTGCAACCCTAACTCATTTGCCCTGACCTAGTTTTACTTGACCTAATTCCATCATCCAGTGATTCCCCAACCAAAATCAAATTCAAACAACCCCCTTCACTCAATAACTAGCATAAAAACCCTAATTGCACTAGCACTCTTGGTTGTGACCCTTTTGGAGAGAGTTCTCTTCAACTTGATATGGCTAGCTATCAAGTGAAATACTTAATCATTGGTTACCTCTGTTGGGATTCCTTCTTCAGCCTTAGGAATCTAACGAAGTGCTAAAAAACGCAGTTATGGAAACATGATGAAGGAAAGAAAGCTTAAATAAGCCATTCATAGGTAGACAAGTGGTTTTCTACACTCTTGAGGATTTGGCCTCTGCTCGGGGGAGCTGTGGATTAAGCTCAAGGTTGGGTGGAAAATAGTCTTTACCAGATTGGTATGCATATTCTATGAGGTTATGTTTTATATTGCTATATATTTTATGTATATTTGATGTAGATAGATATGGCTGAAATTGATGAACTATGGTTGAAAGTTTTGTATATGTATTTATTTTGAAAATTATGTGTAATTATCTGTTGAAGTAGAATTAAAGAGTTTTCATGTGTATTTAACAAAATGGTAACTATAACAGGTATAGTTAAACTTTTGTTTTCTTACACATGCAATTTAGGAATTAAGGGTAAGCAGACATAATCTATAAACCCTTGGTAGGGTTTAAATATGTTGATTGAATAGAAAAATTTATGTATGAATAAAATGTGTATTAATTAAGAAAGGAAAACTAGTAAAAGAATCTCAGTAAAATGGAAATTCCAAAACAAGACATAATCGAACTATATTGCAATTATTGTAATACACATTGGAGTTAATTTAGCTGAGTATTTAAAATCAGATTTAGAATAGAAATCAACTTCTATTGAATACCATATAGAAAAATGGTACATATGTATAATTATAAATACAGTTATACTGATAAATCTTTATGGTAAAGTAGGGTAGAATTATGGTAAACATCCATATATACAATTATGGATAAATCTCACGTCGAGTTAAATGGAGTAAGAACAATACGCTTAAAATATTTATATAAATTGTATAAGTGTAATTGTGCTTATAATTACATCAAATCCCTTATCTGCTGCTAATGGAAAAGTTAAAGACAGATTTTACAAAGCGGATTTAAATAGTGGAGAGCTTCCATTACTCTGGTGACCAACCTGAAAGAGGAAAAGAGAGATGATCATGCACTGTAACTGCTGATTGTAAGGATTCATAAGATGTTATTACAAACCTGAAAAAAAATAAAAAAAATAGAGTTAGGAATTATTGGATCAAATAAATAAAGATCAAGAAGAAGAAGATGCACAGGGAGTAACTGTAAATATATAATTATCTACAGGATTGAGGGGTATTCCTGTAAAGATAATAAAAGAAATTGTAAATAATCAAGGGTGAAAATACAACCTATTTAATCTGTTCTAGAAAATTTTGTAATAATGTAATAACCCTTATATTGACTTGAGGGAATAGGTATTACAATAACAAACCAGTATTGTGCAACGTGGTTGTAGCATATGACAATTTGTGAAGAAGAATTTCCATGTTATTAGATAATGAAAATTTAATATGGATTAAATTTTCATCAATAAAATGTTAAATGAGTAAGTTTAAAAGCAGTTATTATATTGATCTAAAATATTACTAATAAATAGGAACCTAGAAATTAATTATAAATGTATTTCAGGAGTGGCACAATACTAACATCGTCAAGTTGCTACTTCCTAGAGAAAATAGAAATGTTATTAGTCCCTGCCCCCTTCGGGGCTGCAGGGACTATTGTAATCGCCAACAAGATTTTTATTAGTCCCTGCATAGTAACCTAAGTTTATAAGCGAATTTAAACCAAGGTTTTTAATTTTATATTTTGATATACTTTTTGGTTAACTTATGAGCTTCGTCTTACGGTTATTTCGGCGAATAGAGGTCTTATTTGGCCTCATATCGAGGGAAAGTGTTACAAAACTTACGTTAAATTCTAAATGATATCCCAATTTTAAGAATTGGGAAATTAATGTTGACATTAATTTGTAAACATAAAATGTTTACATTCTAAGACCATATTTTTTTTGGTTGCCAGGGTTTGCATGAGTTTTTCAACCAGACTTAGCCACGTTAGCGACATCGCCACGTTCTCTGAATGTAAACCTTGAAGGTTGTTCACCACATCTTCTAACCTTGAAGCCTGTTAAGGCTGTCGTGGTGACCCAGAATCGGAAAATTATCCCACAGGGACAAGAGCAGCAAGAAAGCTATTAAGGCTATCGCGGTGACCCAAAACTGGAAAATGATCCCATGGAGACAGGAGTAGCAGGGACAGGAGCAAGATGTCTTCACTCTTTGGCTATCTGTTGAAGTTTGCCATAACAACGAGCGGAATCAGTAAGCGTTTATTCTCATACGATTCTCATTTTTCTCATTTATTCTAAATTTTTATGCAAGAACATTAATCCTTTAAAACTTTCCTTGTTTGCAGGCATATACAGTTGAGTTGGAAGCTAAAGTAACAGAACTCAAAGAAGAGAACCAGGAATTGCAAAAAAAAACAAGTATTGTGGATAAACCTATAATTGATACGAATTTCCACAGGATATATTACTTTCTTCGGGCTATTGGTACTTTTATTATCATAAAATATATGTAGTAATTATTAATGGCTCTTCTTGTCTTAAAAAAGAGACAGAAATGGTGGCACTGCTAAAAAAAATAGGTATACAAACCCAGAAATCTGGCTTTTCCATCTCTACTTGGATGAATATCTATATATACACATCATTTGAATGCGGGGAATAATAATATTTTTCATATCATGTTACAATAATCTAGATTATGTTCTACCTTTTTTAACAGTTTCGAGGGGGCTGTAACATGGCCTTGAACTTTTGTTGTTGTCAAATTTCTTTCAGATTATGGGAGATGATGACTCCCTCAATATCTTAGTGTTTCGAAACTAAAACAGGAGGACTAAAGAGGACACTGATAGGACCATGGTGAAGGCTGCAATGAAATCAGATTGCAGTTATGTTTTCCAATCTATTTCATTCATCACGGCTGTAATGATATCGGACTAAGGGTTAATTTGACACGATACAAACACAGAGATTTGCTAACGTTTTGCAGACAAGTACAATTATTTTCTTAATGCTATCATCCTTTGTAACGCATATGTTTATAGTTACATTAGAAATGCTTTTTTAATTATATTCAGATGATTCTTGTCCCTTAAGCATAAATGGACTTACCTTTGTCTCACAGTTCAAATCCACCTTCTTCTCGAACTTTTCAACCGCCTTCTCAGGCAAGTAGAACTGGGTCTAAGCCTGGTAGGAAAGTATCTAGACGGAGGGGCTATCAATCAAAATCGTGTCTGAGGGTTCACCTTCACAATTATTGTGCTTTGCAGGCCACTGCAGGCCACCTACATTGGGATACCTTCATTTTGTTGTGCTTCGCACGGCTACTTGATCCTCAATGGAGATGATTAAAAATACACTGCATTCTACCATGCTTCACTGATATAGTAGTTATACTCATTTCTTTTTTTAGAAAAAATACAGTGCAATCTACCATACCTTAAAGGATGAATGCCTCACTGCAGGCCAGAGCTTCCTCTTGTTCTTGTTGTTGCTAGAACAAACCCAAATGATCATGACCATCTACCTCCCACTCGAAATCTGCTAAACCATCTGGATCTCCCTGCACGAAAAATACAACCAATTAAACCCTAATAGGCTAGGGAACGAAATTGCATTGAACAGTATTTACATGGAAATTCCGAAGTGCCAGGTCGAGTTTACATGGTGGCTATTCTGAACACTATTTTGAACACTATTTAGAAGCCTTTGCCCAGATTACATGGCAGCTATTCTGAACAATATTGAGAAGCCTTTGCCCAGATTACATGGCAGCTATTCTGAACAATATTGAGAAGCCTTTTCCCAGAAAGAAACAAGTGACAACCATGCATTATGTTCGACTGCAAAGACTACCTTTTCTGAATAGCAAGGGAGAAATGAATGTCAAGCGGCTACCATGCGAAGTGTCCAGGTGCTTTTCCTGGATGGAAAGCAAAAACAAACGTCAAACGTCAATCAAAAATTTACTTTTATTAATGTAAATATAGAAGCTTCCAATGTAAATATAAAACTACATATTTTTAGACAGGCGTTTTATCGGGAAGGTTATATGCGTGAAGCTGTTGCTACTGTGATACCTTCAAATTTTCTATGTCGGCATAGACAAGCCAGATATTTTTTATTTGATTGTTGTGGTGTTTTATCGGGAAGGTTACACTTGTGAAGATGTTGCTACCGTGATAATTTAAAAATGCAGAACACAAATATATGATCACAACAAACGGAAATTGAATACTCCACCAAATAGAAATTGAATACTCCAAACCACTGAAAAAAAAATAAAGCATTAATTGTCTTCAAATAGCTGAAACTATCTATCGTCATACTCCAAACCATGACAAAAAAAATAGAGCATTGTATTCAAAGAGCTGAGAACATATCTAGTTGTGATCGCATCATTTATTTGCTCAATATTTCTTCCAGTACATTTCACGTCTAGAAAATGACCCATACCATAAAATTTATCGGCAAAAAATTCGCATTACACATTTATTTGGAATAACATTACTTTACAATAAAAAACACGAAGCAAACACATATTGCAGATCTATATTGAGGTCATGTTGCATTGCAGGCCGGTAAATGTCAATCAACAAATTATAGATACAAATCCTGTCCTAATTCATTTTATTCTTTTTATGACTATTGCCCAGACTGGCCCCAAGGACAGCCACTGTATCCCCAGGCCTCACAACATATGACAAATAAATAGCCGCAAGCCCATTATCAGTCCCATTGAAGCAACTACAAGGCAGAGGAATGGTGAGTGACTGTCCAATGTCTATAACGTCAGGATCCTTCATGTTGTTTGCATCATTCAATTGGTCCGAAGTCACAAGACCCCCATACACGTTATTAGCAATGATTCGGCAGTGTATTTGCTGCGTTAACCTTATTAGCAACGTTGGGCAGTGTATCTGTGAATTTTCTATTCGGAGAAACCCTAACCGGCATTTCAGACCAAGCACTGCCACGGTGAAATGAGACTTTCTTATCATGTTCAAGAATCTGACTTTCTAAGAATTTTCCGTTCGGAGATACCTTAACCTGCATTTCAGACTGAGCACTGCCATGGTGAATGAGACTTTCTTATCATGTTCTTGGGCAGGGACTAGTTGCTCCGCAACTCTCCTTGTTTAAATTTGATTTTCAACCTCTGTCTGCAATGTGTGGGTTATATACATAAGTTAATTATGTCTCTATTAACTAGAAAGAATGGAACTAAAATAAAACTACATGTAACATCGACCACATAAATGGAAAGTATATAAATAAATTATATACAATACTACAAATAGTTATGGAAAACAGATAACGAAGTGCCTCGGCTAAATGAGACCAAGAGGAATGGTATGTCAAACCAAATTGAATCATTAACCCACAGAAAAATTGTGTGCAAACTTACCATGACGAATAAGCAAAAACATCCTATGTTTGGGTCATCGAATTAGTGAACCTCGACAATATACCACCAAAAACAATTTCTGAAATCATAAGGGTATGAGGGAAATTTTATAAAATTTCCATCTCTTAGCTGGATAAGAACTAGAGATAAATTCGTATAAACCAAATCGAACTAGAGTCTACTTCCATTTCGACTAAATCGAGGAAATTATTAATTCGTAGCAACAACTCAGCAACGTATTACTTGGAAGAATTCCATTAGAAAAGAAAACAACGTGAACAACAAATAAAAATGAAATTTCATTGGGAATGAAGAGGTGTCAGTATTTGCAGCTATCACAATGAAATTCCAGAAAATTAAAAATAAATTCGATATAATTATAATAGAGGAATCCCATGAATAATAAATTTCGTGTCGGGAATGCCATTAGCCTAAATTGAAATTATGAGTTCTTGGGCTAGGGTTCTAAGTAGGAATCCAAGAATTTTGAACCAGCGAGTTCAAAAAACGAACTTACCGTTTCCACGTTGCAATGTGAAGATAAATCTGAGGATGAAGGTGAATTCGAACGTCTGTTCCATGACAAGGATTACCCTGTCAATAAAATTAAAACCATGATTAAATCTCCAAACTAAAGTTAGCTGGAAATCTGTGAAAATAAAATAAAATAAGAAACATGAACTAAATCATCATTTCAATGAACAAAATTCTAGAATAAGCCATGAGGATAAACTATATATGTACTCAGTGAACTAATTGTTGTGCGTAGGATGGTCACGCAAAGCAGGAGACGTTGGACTTGGTGAGCTAGAAAATCGAAAATGAAGAAACCATAGGAAAAATATACCTCTTTAAATAATTTATCAGTGATAACCGAGCTCTGGAAAATGCGGAGACTAAATGAATAGAGTGAAAATAAAATGGGGAAAAATGCTGAGTCTGGGGTTTGTGGAAAATAGCAAAGTCGCAGGAAGGACGATAAGACCATTATAAAACCCATGTGACCAGACTATCTTAAAAAACTAAATCTTGATTTCGCGTGGGAAAGAATGCAGGAATGGTATGGTAAAAATCCCATCGAAAACTTTGTTGATAGATACGTACACCAGGGAAATTAACGAATCCATTAAATGGAATACCGAATCATGATGAGAACCATCCTACGTAAAGCGGATTAATATACAAAATAAACTAGCCTTAATCAGAATTACAATGATGAATGTATCGTTCCCTTTTT
Source organism: Pinus albicaulis (assembly GCA_034641835.2). Classification (NCBI taxonomy): domain Eukaryota; kingdom Viridiplantae; phylum Streptophyta; class Pinopsida; order Pinales; family Pinaceae; genus Pinus; species Pinus albicaulis. The sequence goes on along the minus strand of CM076574.1, from coordinate 32,679,193 downwards.
AACAGCTTATAGAAGATTAATTAAACTTGTTAGTAGGGAGGAATTATAGCTCTATTAACCTTGGACTAAATTTACCTATTCCCATAGTGGTTGTATATTCATGCGAATTAAATTAAATGTGGCCATTCTGATATATGGACGGTTGTGTTTCGAACGGGTTCATTAAATTTAAATTTAAAGGAGGTTATATACTCAAGATAGTAAGGATATGAGCTTATCATATTTAATGATGAGCTAGGAATTATGGAAATTTGAATTTATTAATGGGTTTAATAGAATTAAATAAGTTTGTATAAAGGATTTTAAATTATTAATACTATAATGACTTAGGAAACACAAGAGTTAAAGTTGAATTCCATTGAGGGAATGGTAAATTAAGAAGTATAATTTAAAAATAATTATAAAGGAAGGGTATAGGACGTGTTATTAGATTTTCCTTAGGAAGAAAAATATACCGTCCAAATTTATTAAAATGTAATGCGAAAGATATGCATTCAAATAAATTACATTCATACATATTAGAAGGTGGACATATATATATACATCATTCAATACATGTGTATAAGGGGTGAAGGAGGAGAGTTAATATAAAGTTGGAATTGGTAAATACCTATAATGACAATTATAGGTGTGATAAGACCTATACATATAGGTATTTGAAAACCCTCTTATAAGAGTATGGTTAATTAGGTTGGGGAACTAATTTGATATGTATACGTGAGTTATAATTTTTCCCATTGAGGTTGTAAATATTTTAAAGTATTCATAAGTACACTTATATGAAGGGACAATGACAGAATAGATAAAGAACATATATTTGCGGTTTTTAGAATATATATATATATATATATATATATATATATATATATATATATATATGAAAACTAATAAGATAAATGCTATAAATTACATAATGAGATTTCAAAAATATGTATGGAAAATATGTTGAGAAGATTTATTAAGGCAAGTGTTGGTAAATAATTTTTATTAGAACCATAATTGCTATAAATAAGAAGAAAAACAATTGGGTAAATGGAGTTGTTACAATATATATAGAGAGAGAGTTAATATATATCATGATACATTAATATATGTATAATATATTAAATTTAATATTGTATTATTCCTAAGTAATTAAATTTATTCCCTGGATATGGGTGACACATCCAGATCGCGGGAGGACGAATGATCCCATGCTCAAGCTGACATTGCCCTGCAACGCAAGCTCTAATATGATGCAGAACCTCAAATCACCAATCATTTATAACGGTGCTCTGCCACACATAGCCTCTTGCCACACTTCGTATCAGATGGAGACACACTTGGATTGTCCATAACCGCCTTTGTGCTCATGCCACATGCCTGCAAAAGGAACAGAAGCTCCTCATTCAGCCATCTCATTGTTAGCCGGTCTTGAGGGCCATCATTGTTATTCCCCTCGCCTTCACATTGTTGCTCCAACTTGCCTCGTGCACAACCCTTGCCATTTCCCTCCCTGCTGCCTGCTCCCCCATACTACGCGCCCCCTACTGCAAGTCCCTAGTCGCGTGCCCTCCTACTACGCGCCCCTCCCCTTGTAATCCTCCTTGCTACACGTCCGCTACTGCGCACTCCCTTACTACGTGTCTCTCTAATGCTTCTCCCTACTGTGCGCCCTCTATGGAAAACACCCCTTCTGCGCCCCATCCCCCTCTCTCTCCCCCCCCTCCACGCCACCCCTCCCCTCTACTGTGCACCCTCCTACTTTGCGCCCCTACTCTCGGCCTGGTCTCACACTCGGTAACCTATTCTCTACTCGATAACCTATCCATGGCCCTGCACCAATGTCAAAAGCCCACCAGGGGCAGCCACAGAGGTGTATTCTCAGGGTGTTATTAGGAAGCCATGAAAGGGAGGCCACGCAAACCCCTGACAACACCTAGGGAGAGAATTTATTAACTTCGAAGAAGCCTAGGGGTAGAAGAAGCCCCAGAAAAGCTACCATAGCACATTCTGAGTTGCCCACACCTTGGAAAATCGAGCCTCTCCCTATTCATGAGTCCATGGAGGAGGAGACAAATGTTTGATCATAGATTCAGATGGCATTTGGGCCAGATTTTTAGATGCAGAGTACCATGTAGCTCCCATCATCCGCGCGGACCCCCAGAAGCCTCTGTCTGAGCCCACGACTGAGGAGGAAGTCATTGCATGTGAATATGGACGCCTATTAAGGAGGAGGACCCCGAGACAGAGGAAGATGAAGGAACCCCATGACGGCTTTGTAGCAAGGTTCATTTCTATTTTTTTCAACTCAAGATATCCTTCAGTTACTTTTTTTTCCATATGTCTTACTAAATATATTGTAAACCATGATTGTACGACTCTATTAAGGGGTTGGTTTCTTCCCAGGAGGAAGCCCCAAACCTCTTTTATTTTGAAAACTACTAAGGCAGGGATTGGCTAAGTTTCGTTGGCCATATCTGCCCAAAGTGTTTGTAAAGTTTCTTTTATGATTTAATATAGTTTACCCTAACTTACAAAAAGAAAATTATTAAATTTATAACATTAATATTGATATTGTATTTAATGATATTTTACGTGGCATGATAGAAAAATTTTCAAATAAATATTTATGTGTTTACATATTTTAATATATCCATAGGATATGGTTTTCCTTTTAAATATTTTCCTTATAAATATTAAATTAATTTAGAAATATTAAAAGATTTTGGAGCAAGGATTGTGATTCTTTGTGTTAAATTAATCTTTTTACTTTATTTCAAGAAAATTGTATTGACTTTAGTAAAAAGTAAATATGTTTAAAATTTTACTTGATTTGGAATTTTAATGTGCTAATTTTTTTTGTTGAAGGTAAATTTATGATCCAATCAAATTCAAGGTATATAATAAAAAAACTTTTAAACGCATTAGATAATTGTATTATAGTTTTTTTCATTGTTTTATAAAAAAAATCTACAATACAATTATCTTATATGTTTAATAGTTATTTTATAGTATACATTTAATTTTAATTGCTATATAAAACATTTAACTTAATTGTTTTTATTTTTATATTAAAAAATATATATATTGGGCGACATGAGAAACATTTCAACTTTGATGATGAAAACATAACACATCATACTCGGTTGTAGAGGGTTGCAGAATTCCCCTTTGGGTGCAATTATTAAATATATGTTTATTAAGTTCAACTTTGATTAAGGACAACCTTACACATCATATAGAATGAGCCTCTCGATGAAATTATTAAATATATGTTTATTTTTAAGTTAATATAGTATTCATATTAAATATGGCTAATGTTTTTTTGGGACCTTAACTTCAAATATTTCTTATTGTGACATGAACACCCCACATAGATAGTAAACCATTGATTCTTTTGGTTCTTATGTCCAACAAAAATTACATACTAGAGAAATGTGTAATGATGAGATATGTATTGAAATACAAAGTTGTAGATTTTGTTGACTGATGTTCTCAAGCCAAAAATGAAAATCATAATATTTACATGGCTTGATTTATTTTAACCTCTTATTTTTAATAACCTCTATTGAAGTGTCTGATTTTATCCCCATAATAACATATAAACATATATTTCTTATTTACATTGATACAATTTTCATGTTTCTCTTTACCTTTGTACCATGCATTGAATGCATTCTCTACATCAATGAATTCAATGCATCTCTCTAATTTGATCTCCTTTCCTTATATAGAAGAAATGTTCATAGCTATGAAAACATAAGTTTTTTCTAGTCTCCCCAAGGCGATTCAATAACTCAAAAACTAAATCAAATGATGGTGGTAAACATAGTATCAACAAAGTATTAATATCTTCATCATTTATTGGATTCCTAAAATGAGAGAGATTGATCCACCTCCTCATAATTTCATTGAAAATAATGTTAGTCTAATGTTATTTTACATTTCTGACCTTTGAAATTAAGGCATTTTTAATTAACAATTTTAGAAGCATTAAATATTCACTGTGTATTTTGTTATAATCTTCATGATCAATATTCAGTATCTTTTCTCTTCTTAACATGATTTGATCAAAATATAAAAGCTCACTAATTATTATTACTATCTTATGACTTTATAATTTGTAATTATTTTTAATCAATTTTTCATATTTTAGAAATACTACATGACATAAAGTGGAAACTATTAACACGTTAAGAAAATTTGAACAATATATTTCAATAATATTTTAAATCTCCTACAATCTTCAACCTTGTCAAGCGCATCACTTGTACAACTTTAGCATAGGATTTTAATGTTCTAGTCAACTCACAATATGGAATTGTGCCTCGAGATATTCAAACTAGTAATAATGGTGTTATCAACCTAGTAATAATGGTGTTATAGAGATTTTAATTTCTTACTTGGGTCTAGTAGACAAATTGTAAGAGAATTTGATGTAAAAAACTTAATCAATCCAAAAAGGAATTAGCAGAGTTTTGCATAAATGAGCATTCGTCTTCATATGACGTGAACTAGATTATGCATGATGTTGATGATGAATGGAGAAAAGAGAATTCCATCAAGATAGTGAAGGAATATAGGAAAATGATGCCAAATATAGGGAATATTGTGTTAGTAATAGATAAGGAAATGATATTTGATCTCATAATGATGGTGAAAACCTCTGGTGGGAAGGAGAGAGCACAAGAAGAATGGAAGAAAAATTAATACCAGAGAGAGTTGGTTAATCTACTTCTTATTATGAGAAAGTAGAAAATGCGCATCTGCTACAAAATTTTATTAACTCAAGGAAAATAGAAATACTATCTAAAGATATCAATCAAGCTAATGGATTTGGTAGAGATCGTATAAATCGAAATATTTACTAGTAAAATTCACGTAATTGTTGGCATATTCGGCTATCCCATTACTAAACTATTTACTAAATTCGGTAGCTAATAGCTAATCTCTTGGGTGACCTCATGGCTCGATAACATTCAAGGGTGGTTCCCTCCCATCACTACAACTTCATTCAACAATAATTTGTATAGATAAAATAAGTATATACACTCATTTTTGGCTAATATAATTGAAGACACTAATGTTAAAGATCACTCCCTTTATGTTACATGTGCTTAATCATGTAGACATATTAACCATGATATGAGGGTGAAGGTGAAGGTGAATGTGAAGGTGAGGATAAGGGTGGAGGTGGTGGGAGATATCATGAAAAGCACAAAAAATGTGCTTCCAATGAGTAATATAGAATTGTCTGGGGATTATGTTAAATTATGAAATATTTACTCAAAAGGAGTGCAAATGAAATTTGTTGACCAACAAAATATACTAATTGTATTTAAGGGATACATCTTATAGCAAATTTCTATGATACCTTAAAATAAAATACAATACAAATGAATACGAATAATAAGCTTTGTCATTTTGGTTTTTAAGCTCCTGTGGTTATCATTTCTTAAAGAGCTTCCTGGACTATCCAAAGTATTAAGGAACATTTGTCGACATTTCGAATCCTGTTGGGGATCCATCATCAGGACATTAGAATGAAGAATTTGAGAGAAGGGTTTTATACCATTAATAATGACGATTTTCCTAAAAAGAAGGGACCAAAGTTTTTTATAATTTTTATTTTTATTAATTTTCATAATTACATTTCTAATTTAATAAAATTTATTTTATTTTTAGATCAATAATAATAACTACTAATTATAAAATTCTATGGGTAAAATACTAAAATTATTAGAGGAAAAATAATTAATAAAATCAAAATTAATTGATATAAGATAAACTAACTGATATATTAATAATAATATCTATTTACTAAATAAATATTAATGAAGTTGATAATTACTTATTTTATTATATAGTTACTGATTTGGTTAATTTTATTTAAAAAGATATATTTAATTTATTATAATTTAATTTAGGATTTATACTAAGGTTGTATATATATATATATATATATATATGAACATTTAATTAATTATGTCTATTTAATTTACTAATTAATATTTTATGTTAGGGAAAAAATTTTAGGGAATAGTTTAGGGATATAGTAGAAACTACTAATAATTATTGATTAATTAATTAATTTTTATTTTTAGAAAAAATATAAATCAATTAATGAGGATAGTTATTAGAAGAAAGAACTTTAATTATTAAAACCATATTAGAATTCAAAAGAGGAGAAACATACCTGAGATCTTATAGCTGAAAATCTATACCTGGGAGGATGGTACCTTTGAGGAACAAATTTGTCGAAGAAGAGGTCTCCAAGTGTCACTGATTTCAACTCCCCCATCCCTATTAAGATTATCTGGATGCTTTATAATCTCAAGGACCTCTCTTATTTTTCTTATTTGATAGTGCTCTTCTCTCGCAATGATCCTTGCATCTTCAAGACATACTTGATGTTTGGTTTTCGAGGAGTGTTCTGCAAGGGCTGAGGTGCTCAATTTTTCATACCTAATATCATCTCTATGCTCTTTAAGTCGTTTCTGAAGCAAACGCCCGGTCTCACCAATATAACTTTTCCCGCACGAACAGTTAATTTCATACACTACTTTGAGTTGGTCAGGGCTTATGCCATATTTAACTGATCGCATCCTTTTCCTAATAGTCCCTTCTTTTGAAAATTGTGTGAAAATGTCGTTCCTTCCTCATCGAGAGCTAAACCTCGAATCCCTTCCTCTGTAGAGTTAAGTTAGGATTCCATCAAGATTCTTAGTAAGGGTTTAGGATTTGCGGTTGCTCCAAAAGGCATCCCAAATGAAAACATTTTGTGCAACATCGAGGAAGGGATTCTAGGTTTAGCTCTCGATGATAAAGAAGCATTGAGACAAGAATGCTCCCTTATTTTGAAAAAAGCCAGAACTGCCAAGAGAAACCTAAGTAAGGAAGAGTTTTTTTCTCTCAAAGCTCTTCACAATAATGATAACATCGTGGTACTGAAATCCGACAAGGGAGGTGCTGTTGTTGTTCTAGATAAGGTTGATCATATAAGGAAAATAAAGGAACATCTAGATTGTAGCAGCTACAAGAAACTTAAATACAACCCCATGCCCAAGGTATTAAGAGAAGTCAAGAAATCAATCAAGAATTTAGGGTTAGATGACAAGTTAGAAAAGAAATTGACCCCTTCTCGTGAGATCATGCCAAGAATTTATGGATTACCCAAAATTCATAAAGAAGGAATCCCCCTTAGACCAATTGTTAATACCATAAGGTCCCCCACCTATGAGCTTTCGAAATATGTTGCCAAGATCTTGAAACCACTTGTTGGGTATACTGACTCTTTCATAAAGGACTCAAGCGATTTTGTCAAGTTCATTAAGGGTCAGAAGGTTGAGGAAAAAAACATCTTAGTTAGTTTTGATGTGGTAAAATTATTCACTAAGATTCCTTTAGATGAGGCAATTCAAGTCATTAAAGATGTCACTGATCCAAGAACAGCAATGCTTGCGGATATTTTCCTACGCTCCACTTTCTTCAGCTTCTAAGGGGAATTCTATGAGAAAGTATTAGGTGTTGCAATGGGATCTCCGCTATCCCCTATTGTCGCCAACTTATACATGGAACACTTTGGGAAGAAGGCCCTTGCCTCATATCCCTTAAAACTAGATTGGTGGAAAAGATTTGTATATGACACCAACATAAAATGGACCCATGGGAAGGAGAATCTTGAAGGGTTTTTTAATCACCTTAACTCAATTTCCACAGAAATTAACTTTACTATGGTGGCTGAAGAAAATAGGAGCATTCCTTTTTTGGACGTTCTTGTCACTAGGAATGAGGATGGAACTCTAGGGCACTAGGTATTTAGAAAGAAAAACCCATACTGATAGCTATCTCCATGCTGATTGCTACCATCATCCAGCTCAAAACTTTGGTGTCCTTAATACCCTTACCGTTAGAGCCATGAGGATTTCTGATGCTAAACACCTGAGCGAATAAATCAGTCACTTTTCATCTATATTTATGGATTTATGTTATAAATTAAGAGATATCAAAAAAGCCCTAAAAATAGTTGAGGGTTCGATCTTACCTCAGAATCTCCATGAACCTCAAGAAAACATGGGTAGGGTTTTTCTACCATAAATTAAGGGTGTTACTGATAAAATCACCAAGGTTCTAAGAAGGAACGATATTTTCGCACAATTTTCAACAGAAGGGACTGTTAGGCGGAGGATGCAATCAGTTAAATATGGCATAAGCCCTGAAAAACTCAAAGGAGTATACAAAATTGAGTGTTTGTGCGGAAAAAGTTATATTGGTGAGACTGGGTGTTCGCTTCAAAAATGACTTAAAGAGCATGGAGCTAATATTAACTATGAATGATTGCGCACCTCAGCCCTTGCAGAGCACTCCTCGAAAACCAAACATCAAGTACGTCTTGAAGATGCAAGGATCATTGCAAGAGAAGAACATTATCAAAGAAGAAAAGTAAGAGAGGCCCTTCAGATTATAAAGCATCCAGATAATCCTAATAGGGATGAGGGAGTTGAAATCAGTGACATTTGGAGACCTCTTCTTCGACAAATCTGTTCCTCAAAGGCACCATCCTCCCAGGCATATTTTTTCAGGTATAAGATCTCAGGTATGTTTCTCCTCTTTTGACTTCTAATATGGTTTTAATAATTAAAGTTCTTTCTTCTAATATTTATCCTCGTTAAATGATTTTTATTTTGTCTAAAAAAACTTTGGTTCGCTCTTTTCATAAAATTCGTCATTATTAATGTTATAAAACCCTTCTCTCAAATTCTTCCTTCTAATGTCCTGATGATGGATCCTCGTTGGGATTCTCACGTCGACATATGTTCCTTAATACTGTGGATAATTCGGGAAGCTCTTTAAGAAGCTTTGTCATTGGAATAAGACTTCCATAATTTTAATTTAATTATCAATAATTTTTAGGTGGATGGTAAGGATATATCTTCCATGGAATATTATGGAATATCCATCGTAATATACACAAATCAGAGGTTGAGATTTATCTCCAAATTAGTTACGCCATTTTTCACTATAAATTAAAAGGATTAATTAAAAAAATGTCCTATGAAAAAGTGTGATTTAAAGTGAGTTATGGCTTCTTGGCATATCATATTGATAACCCATGGTATTGGCACATGGAATTATAAAAAATTCTATTTACACACTAGGAATATCCATGGTAAAATGGAGGTAAATCTCTATTGTTAATAATCTACTAAGAGCAGAGCTTGGGAGGTTGTTCATCATGGCTAGGGTGAAGTTGTTAGCATTATATCTCATAACATCACTAGAGATTTTTCTCAACCACTTGAGATAATCCCAATTGACACAGCCAAATATATTATTCCAATTTAGATATTATTGTTTTTTTGGTAAAATTAGTAGATCCTTGTATTTTCTATTTAAAGGAAAAATGCAGGTCACAAAATATAGCTTTAGGCCTCAACCTACCCATAGGAAACCAGGTCTGTTGGTTGTCTTAACGTGTTATATGCCATCCAAAAAATGATCTTAAGTTTGGTTCTTACTATCTTCAGGTAGCTAATATCAGTATTTTTTGTCATAAACATATTAAAAAAGTAAAATCTATCTGCTATCATCCCAAAAATTAAAACATGGAAGGTCAATTCACATTCCAACACATAGAGGAAGTTAAATTAGTCTTCATATGACTCGACAGGAGCCGTATCTTTCACATTGGAGCTAGGAATATCAACCTGGTGCATACTTTGCAGCTTCTTCTCGATTCTTCCCAATCGAACACATTAATGGTGTTGGTGCAGGTTAATTTCCTAAATGGACGTGTTGATATCTGCCAAATTTGAGGTTGCTTTGGGGTCTCCCCCAATCTCCTGAAAAAAAGCTATTGGCTTTACCTGAAGGCATTTGAATAGCTAATAAGTACGAATTGAGTGATAAAATAAATATATTCTACCTCGAGTGTTACCAGGGTTAGTAATGATCAGGTTCACTTGTTCCACATCCATATCCTCTTCCTCTTCCTGCTTGGCTCTTGCATAGCCTTCCCATCCATGAAGGAAAGACTTAATATAACATGGTGTTCAATCAGAATAAGTTTGAAACAGTTTCTTGATGACTTCTTTTCCCGACTTCTTGTCGCGTTTGGCTGGAGGTGACTTTAGAACCTTGGATTTTCCTTTGTCCTTTGCTTCGTTCTTTGTCGGGTTTCCTTTTACCATTTTCTGGAAAATCTGGTCTTTGATAGGCAGGAGTTGCTTGGAATACCTGTAACAGTACACATCATGACAATTGTAAGGCATCTCGAATGAGTAAAAAATTGAGAGATTGACCAAGCCTGACTTCTTCCATCTGCGGATGGAGACTGTGAATTTGATAGACTCAGAAGATGCAAATTGATAACAGAAATACCATCCTCAGAAAACTCATAACCCATAGTAGACCCATATAGAAGAATATACCCATAAACCAGAGTAGACCCATAAACTGGAGTAGACCCATAAACCAGAGTAGAAGACAACACCAAACATAGAGAGTTATCACCTTTGTTCCACTTCCCACATTGACCCTGACCCGGATAGTCCCTCCAAAATAATTAGCAGTAGTTAAAAACCAAAAGGTGGTAGAACACCTGACATAACTGACTCACTGTCATATCAAAACAGTTTTTCTACCCTTAACATTGTTACCCCTAACATTAGCATCGTTAGAATCCATTCAATCAATTTCCTACCTCTAGTGGTTCAAATTTGGGGTATGAAGAGACGGAGATGAGAGAAGAATAGGGTGCCCAAAATGGGTAGCACGCAAGTCATAATAGCACCATGCCTTATCCATGTAGTAAGCTTGAAATTCATTACATATCCAATAATACTAATAATAATAGAGCCAAGAACTCGTTTATGGCTAGAACAAAGTAAAAAGCGAGGTTGCATTATAAAGAGGCAAATTCATAGAATTCCTAATTAAATAAAGAGAAATTCCATGTAAGCCTACTATAACCCATCAATCCACGATGAGACTATCTACTTGACTGGAATTCAAAGTGTTATTAGTATGCAAACATTTCAATAATCTAGGAACAAAACCATAATCTTGTTACATGACAATAATGTTATGAGGATTAACTATAAAACACATGCAACATGTTGCTTTATATCGAACCGGGTAAATGTGATCGAGGAAAACCAATGTCTTTCATTGCATAGAATGAAACGCAGAGACTCGTTTCATGGCTATGAGGTATGGAGAGTTGGATACAAACCAATACCTCGAAGGTCGTGAAGTCCTCTCACGTCGAATAACATGTTTATAAAATCTTTGCGCACGACCGAAACCAAACATGCAAAGAATGGAAAACTTGAAGAGAATGGTGAAGACCTTGTAGATATCTCGTTCCCACCTTGCCCAGTGTCACAGGTACCAATTAATTTGTGATATCCCACCTGACACGTCGGGTTTTTCTGCATTATGACTTAATGCAGTCATAACTATGTGCGGGTGGAGTCATCTGCACGTTATCCTCGATTGTGATGCGCAGGCCTTCACATGCCTCTGCCACGTACCTTGATCCCATCGTCATGACGTATCGCTGACATCAGAAGTTGGCATCCTGATCGTGGGATTTGGTTATCATCGTGAACCTGGTTAAGGGTTTCATTATGGCCCTTTTCCCTTTGAAAAAATTCCTTGACCTCTGTGAGACCTAGTTCCATATTATTTTTCACACGTCCTTGATCCAGAACCCTGTCCTGGTTAATGCATCCCTAGTTTTCCAACCAGTCAGTTGCTTCATCGCCTGATATTCGTACATGAAGTGGGATCATATAGCTTAACATTATCATTATCTCTTTAATCTCCTGGATGAGTCTTGTCATGTGCCAACTACTGTTGATATGCTCCCATCGTGCTCCCTTCTCCAACTTCTAGAGGATACCCGTTACCATAGTTAAATCTCCCTTAATCTCTATAGGATTATACTGTTCTCTATTTGAAATTAGCAGTCCTTGTTTCGTCGTAGTCAATTCAGCTTCATTGTTACTAGCATAACCTAGGTCAATGGCAAAAATCCGTGGAACTCATCTTGTGCAGTCACGGAAGATCCCCCCTATCCTTGCTTGGCCTGGGTTGCCCTTTGAAGCCCCATCACTGTTTATTTTAATGAATCTGTACTAAGGCAGTATGAACCTATCCCGAACTTCAAAAGCCACAGGCCTAGGTTTCCAAGAGGTTGGCACCAAAATTTTTTATTTTAGATTTAACTGATTGATAATTCTTTCCTCTATTCCCTGAGATTTCCAATCTTCATGGTTCCATTTTTCAGCGAGGATAGAATCTCTAATATTCTGAGCAATGGTCTTCTAGATCTCAGCCATTTTCCACTTTTTGTTTTGGAATGTTCTGTGATTTCTCTCCTTCCACATTTTCCAAAGCAAGAACCATGCCGACAATGACCATGCTTTGTTGACCACCATGTTTTGGTAACCTCATTTTCACCAATTTTCAATTATTTGTCTAATGCTTTCGTTGTTTCTGTCAGTTTGTTGGAACAAGTTACAAATTTTGCACCACATCTGGTCTACTACTGAACAAGTATTTAGAAGATATTCCAGGGTTTCTTCATTCTCCCCACACATGACACATTTGGAGGGTCTAGTTATCCCTCTTTTCTGAAGCTGATCCTAGGTAAGAATTCTTCCATGGCCAACCGTCCATATAAAATTTTCAATTTTAGGCCAGTGTTTTTTGGATGAAATTATTTCCCATAGATTGTTATTTGGAGCATGTGAATTGTTAGATTTTATCTAATAAGCTTCATTAGTTTTGAACATTCCTTTCTTGTTGTACCCCCAATGGAGGATATCATTCCCGGTGAGGATAGGTAATTTCCTAGTATGTAGTTCTTTGTAAAAATTCCCCCATTATTGAGTGTTAGGGGCCTGCTGTCAATGATGTTTTTGTTACCATCTCCTCTAGTACTTTCCATTCTGTTCCTCCCACTAATGATTTACCTCCTTAGTATGAGGATAATTTATAAAAAGGAAAATTTCTTCTAAATCAGGCCTAATCTATAATTTATCTCTCTATTTCCAGGAATATTCCCATAACCGGGCTATGTTTCCACCTCTGATCTCCCAGAAGCTCTAGTCTCCAATCAAATTCATGTTCTCTGAAGCCAAGTTCCATATGCTAGGGCCTTTGGGAATGATATGCAGTTAAAACCGGTCTCTCGTCATCTGCGGCATTTCATATTCCCGTTCCCATATTTTTTCCATAGGTTTGTGCCTCCCTACATCCATCTCCACCATAATTTAGCCCCCATGACCTGGTTTAGAATGTATGGATCCCGAAATCCTAAACCGCCTTCATTTTTCGGCATAGTGAGCTTATCCCATGATAAGAGAGCCCACTTTCGATTTTTCTATGATCCTTGCCATAATTAAAAAAAAAAAACATTAACCATGTCAGAACAACTAGTTTTAGGGGCAGCCATACCAGATATTTGATCAATAGGGATAGATTAAAGAATGGATTTAACAATAATAACACGGACAGGGGCATTAAGAGCCCAAAAAGACCAATTCTGGAGTCGATTTTAAATTCAGGTTATGAGATTTTTTCAGCGAGATATTCTTAGGGAATTAACAGAAAGAGGCATTACCAAGTACTTAGTAGGCAGAGTTCCAATGATGAACCCAAGAGTGCGAGCTAAGAACCTTTGATATTGAGGAGAAGTGTTAAGTAAAAAGATATTGGACTTTTCATCATTAATCAAGGTTCGAGAGGCAACCATATGCACTTTAAGAATATCTAAAATGTCTTTCGATTCTTGTAGGATATCTTGCCAAAACAACATGATATTATCAATGAATTGTTTGTGAGATAGAGTAAGATCTGACCCCCAAAATTTTAATCTTTTCAAAGAGCTATCCATCACCTGGTATTTAATATATCTACCCAGTCCCTACACGGCAATGATAAAAAGTTACAGGGACAAGGGGTCTCCCTACCTCAACCCTCTAGATTCGTTGAAAGGATCAGAAGGGCACCCATTAATTAGAATTGAGAAATTCGAGGTAGAGATGAAAGAAAGGATCCACTCAATCCATATTCGATCAAAATAAAATGATTGCAAAATTTTTTGGAGATAAGACCAACTTAGATGGTCATAGGATTTGGCCAAATCTAGATTTATCAGCATGGCTTTAGCTTTAAGAGTGCGAAGGGAGTGAAAGGCTTCTAGGGCACTCATGATGCCATCCAAAATTTGTCTACCTTTGACAAACACAACTTGTTCAGGGGAGGTATGAGAAGGAAGGATATGCTTAAGCCTATTTACCATAATAGTAGATAGAATCTTATAAATAACATTTCACAGAGCGATTGTTCTGAATCCCGATGGAAAATCACAATTCTCTTACTTCAGAATTAAAGCAATGCAAGTAGAGTTCGAAGTAGGGTATACCTATCTTTTCCTTCATGACTCCTCTAACAAGTCTAGAATATCTTTGCCAATGAAGGACCAAGTAGCCTGATAGAATTCCGCAGTGAAGCCATGAGGTCTCGGTGCCTTATTTTTGTTAATCCTTTGACCACTTCCTCCACCTCCTGAATAGTGATTTCCCTAAGCAGGGCTAAATTCTGCTCTCTATTGACAACAGTAGGAATGAACTGCTTGACTCGAGTGATAGATTCCATTCTATTCTGATCAATTTCCGTTAGAATTTCACTGAAGTGATTTACCAATGTATGCTCCAAATCTTGGTGTTGGACAAGTATGTTTCCATCTAGATATTTAAGTGAAAATATACGATTGTGTTGACGTCATTGGATCATGGCTTTATGAAAGAAACTAAAATTCCTATCCCCTTCTCTTAATCATTGAATTCTAAATTTCTGTTTCCATAATATTTCCTCTTGAATTCTTCTTTCTTCGAATTTTCTTATTAGTAACTCTTCCTCTTTAAAAAGGTCCACCAATCTCCCCATAAATATCATCAGTTGTTGGATTTGCTGCATATGACCCTAGAGTTTTTCCTTATCTTGATGAATGTTTCTGAATTCTGCCTTGTTCCATTTTTTAATTTTTTTGTTTGATGTCTTTGAGATTGAGTTGGAAGTTCGAACGTATGCATTATATTTCTCCCTGAACCCTACTTTTTTCCCACCATATTTTAACTTTTGAAATGAAAGTTGGATTCCTTCGCGAAAAACCTTCGAATCTGAAAGGTATTTTCTCATTTCATTAGGTCATGTCTACCTCCACACGTATTGTCCAATGATCTAATCCCATACACAGCATAATTGAAGCTTCATAACATACGTCCAAGCTAATAAGCTCTTCAGATAATATGATTCTATCCAAGTGAGAGGCTACTTGATGTGCCCCTCCCCTCCTGTTGTTCCAATTAAATTTTCCATTCACAGTGGGTATATCAACCAATCGAAGATCAAATGTCATATCTCGAAATAGTTCCATTTCTATTTCATTTCTTCATGTGCCTCCTTTTTTTTCTTCAATTCATGTAATCATGTTAAAATCTCCCCCCAATACCCAATACTTCTCAATTTTTAGAGTTTTGAAATTCCTTATGCTTTATAAGAAGGCTTTTTTATCTCTTGGAATGTGTGGCCCATATATTGAGGAAACTGAGATTCATTATTTCGTCCCAATTATTTTGAACCTGGTAGTTATGATACACGAAAAACCAATCCATCCTTCTGCCACAAGCTCAGACCGGTTCCAAAGTATCCCAATTCCTCCAGCACTTCCTCCTGAGTCGATACTCATTACTTCGTATCTAGGATGATTGTGGTTCATGATTTCTTCTAACCTTAAGCCCGAAACTTTGGTTTCCTGAAGGAGAACCAACTGTGGCTTATCCTTCTTCAATATTTCCTATAGGTATCTATGTTTTCCTTTACTGTTAAGGCCCCTTACATTCTAGTATATCACTATCATTGAGGAATTTTATGGAGTTTTTGATATACCGTTGTAAGAGGTATAACATGTCCAGAATTAACTAACATATCTCCAACTGTCTGAGTAGATTTTTGCAAAGTTTTCCTTCCTTTATTTTTCCCTGTTTTATTCTTGGGATTGTTTTCCTGACTAGTTCCCTGAGGAGTAGTGGGTGTATTAGCCATCTCAACTTCTCTTCTTGCTTGGGAGGTTAGGTATTGCTCAAAATTTTCTTTATATAAATTTGTTTGGTCATCAGGGGTAAAAATATCATCTAGATTTCTCCATTCTTGCAGCAATTTCTTCATAACCAGTTCCTCCTTACTTAGTTCATCCTTAGTGATATCCACCTCCATATCCGCTTGGTCTAGGGGTTGAGATTGGTCCTATTTATCATGGGACTCTAATGGATATTGTCTCTTAGCTTTCGAATATTTTGAGTTTCTAGAGCCTTCCTCATACACCTGTTCAACTTCTTTTCCATTATCCCCTATTTCTTGTAAGATTTCAAATCTGTTTTGGTTTTTTTCTTGGAGTATTGTGATTATTCTATAGGTTTTGATGTTTTTTCCCAGCCTTTTTTTTACTGGTAATCGATTTAAATCCCTCCTCATTCTCCATAGGAACTCCCCCTCCCTCTGACTTCTTTCCTTTTGGTTGTTTTGGGTTATTAAGAGGGCATGTTTTAAATAGATGGCCATATTCATGGCATCTCCTACATCTAAATGGAATATGTTCATAATCAATAAGCTTCTTCCAGACCTCCCCTTCATATTCCAGTTCTATTTACTCAGGAAGCAGCTCCGTAATATTCATATAAACACAAATTCAAGCAAAAGAACTATACCTTCCTCGGCATGTCGTTTCAACGATCTTCACAAATCTTCCAAGTGAATTACCTATGCCTTCTAGTATCTCTGGATCCTAGAAATCAGCAGGTAATGCAAATAATCGTACCTAGACTGGAGCCGAGAGGAACTATTCTTGATCTAGATTGTAACATTCCTCCCATTTCCAAAGAAACAACCCTGCATTGTAGTAAAATTATGGACCTCCTTCAAAAATCCTTTCTTTGTCCAGGAGGTTTGTGAATATTACCATAAAAAACCCTCTCGCCCCAAACTTGATATGAATATGGCCTTTAGGTTGCCATTTAAGTTGAATCCATTTCAATAAATCTTTCTCAATGGTTCAAATTCCTATGAATTTGCAAATTAAGGCATGTTCCTTCATATATCCTCTGTAGTGACATAGCTTATTGGCCGGAATAACAAAACGGGGCTTCTTGGTGGCTCTCGACAGGCATTTTCCTATAAGTGTTGCTTCCCATCAGGCCCCCAACACTAGACCCGAGTTAGGGGTGGCTCCCCCTTGCAACCCTGGTCGTTTCCCACTATAATCTCCAACCATTATATTTCTGTAGGAGGGGATCTCACCCCCCTGAGTTCGTTGCCATTATGACTTTCTATTGGGCTGCAGTAGCCCCTGCTCCCACGTTCCTGTGTTGTCCAGATACTGGTTCAAAAACCCTAGCTCGACATCCGACAGACATTTAAAAATAAATAAACCCAAATTTTGATATTATATTAATTATATATTTTTTTATTTTTCCTATTTTTTAAAATATATATATATATATATATATATATATATATATGGCAAGTCTAACTAATAAACAAAATGATTTTTTTGGCTTGAATATGGGAATACAATTGTTTTTTTTAATGTACTTTTGAATGCATAAATGTATTCAACACCCTAAAAACCATTTTAAGCACTTAAACTTTTGCAAATTAAGTAGTTGAAATTTATCAATTAAAAAAAAACTCTACAGAATTTTGGGCAAAATTAACCAAAAAGAATGCCCCCAAAAAAGTCATTTCATCTCTTAGTTAATATATGAATTGTCTTAAAGTGAGACTTTTTGAAAAGTTTTTCTGTTTATTTTTTGATCTAATTTGTCTAATAGGGATTTATTGAAATCACAAGTTTGAATGGTTGAACTCAACACAATAAAAGGGGTTTTTTAGGGCATTGAATCCATATATATAATAAAAAAACCACTTTAAACAACACAAATCAAGATTTGACTACTAATTTTTTAGCCTAACATACTTAAATATGATTTACATTATTATAAATACTTAACATTTAATTAATTTTACAATATTAATATATGTTAGATTTTTAATTTCTTACAATTCATTATAAATAATAAAATTTTAATTGGGAAAAAAATATTTTTTATTTTTTATTTTTATTTTTAATAGTGGTTTTTAAACATAAATATGGATATCTCAATTTTTTAATTTTTAATTTTTAAAATTACATAATTTGGAAATTCATTAATTTTATTTATGGCCATTGCTATGCTGCAGTTGCACAATGTCAGAATCTGTAAATGGGGAAAACGCGTAAATTATTATCGATATACACCGACCAAGTAGTCGACCGCACTCTCTTGAAAACGCGGCCTGGGGAACGTTGCAGTCGGGTGTGATCAGCTATCGACGCAGTCCACTGCGTAGCCCTACAGTTATCCCTCTTCTTACGATTTCAGACCACGAGATTCTTCCCCTTAAAGCGGCTACAACTCCAACGCCGCGCTGCGCTGCAATGTCCAGGCAAACGCAATAATGACATGAATGCCATCTTACCTGCACACAATCTGAGCACCAGGTGACGACAATTATTGAATGGATTGCATGAATAGGAGCAGTAGTTTAACTATACTGTTTTTTAGGTTTGAAAATTATGGAAATTTTTTTGTAAGATTTTAAGAAAATTTGGTAGTGATTTTTGTAAATTCGTGTTATAATTTTCAAAGTTTAATATTTTGGGTGCTTTACATGTTTTTTTATGGTGCTGAATCTATTTCCACCATCAAAATCATGATTCAAACACTGTTAATGTAAGATTTCTTAAAAAAAATTAGCAGAAATTCATCCAAACAATTTCTCCATCTCTACAATATTTAATTATGCTGACCGATCCTCGATCCTTTAATTCTCTGATGTATCTTACGGATTCAGAGAGAGAGCATGGGAAGCCATTGATATTTAACAATGCCATGCTTCCTTTCTGCTCATGTTCACCTTTCCGTCTACTGACATCTCTGCCTCTGCTCCCTCTGCTGCTATTTACCTTGTTCCAAGAAAATTATCCTTGGATCAAGATAAACTATGTAATGACGATCAAGATAAACTTTGTAATGAGGAGCTATTTACCTTGTTCCAAGAAAATTATCCTTGGATCAAGATAAAATATGTAATGAGGACTTTACCTTAATATAATTCTCAATATATATTATAGTGTTTGTAGTGGATAAATATCCTCAAATGGAGAAATTTAGTATAAAATTTTTTAGTTACTAAGCATGTTGTTGTGTTCACTAGGGATTTACCTCATTAACCAATATCTTACTGTGTTAATTCATAAAAAGGGGTTTTAAAATTGTAAAAGGTAGAGTCAATAAATTGTAGATAATTTAGGGGTGAAGGGAGATGTGGTGTATAGATGGTTTTACATATATTATTTGATATAAAAAAAAAATTATTAAAAAATAAAGGGAATCCATTAAAAATATAGTTTTTTAATTATCAGAAAGATATATTTGAAGTTTTTTTCAAAAAAAGGGTATGTTGTGAGATATTTATATAGTGAAATTATAGTTATTATTTTCCATACCCTAAATCCATATGCTATGTCACAAGCTCAATGAGTACAAATCTTATGTTTGGGTGTGATCTACTAAAAGTCTTTAAGGAGGTAATGAAAAAAACAGCATACCTCTTATCCATAAAGGATTAATTTCATTTATCACAAAAGTCAGGGAACCTTAACTAATTACCCATTAGAAATCAATCACACTCCTTAATGTTTCTAACAAAAAAATTTCCAAATTTTTTGGTCTATATAATTGATATATGTTATCTCAAATAATCTCAAGTAATTTGAATGGAGAAAATATGTTTTATCAAAGGATTACTTATCCTTTATAATTTTCTCGCTATGTGGAATGGTAGGAATGGACAAGATGGATAGATCGAAGGACATTTTTATTAAACTGGGATTTCAAAAAGCGTATGACCACATTGAATTCCTTGTCTCTTGGCCATTTTTCAATCCCTTCTCTCGGTCTAGCTATTTTCTTAGTTGGTAGAGATCTTATTCATATGCTTAAGCTTCCTTGCCATTTTAATCAACTTAAATTTGAGTTTTAGTTGTTGGGGGTTAGGGAAGGCTTCCTCCTAACCCTTACATTGTACAACTTGGTCATGGAAGATGTTATATACCTCCTACATGTGACTAAATTGTTTTGTGTCTCATAAAATCTATTCTTCTCCTTAGACCTGATGTTGGTTAGAGGGATAATTGGTAATTTGATATCAATTATTTTCTTACCATCTTGGAGGAAAAAATTCCATGGAAAATACCATGGATTCTGTTAGTATCTAGAATGAATCTTTAAACTCCAAATTCCAAAATTATTGAAATGCAATGTTATAGGATATCTCAAGGAAGAATGCATGCCTAGCTAGGTAAGGGTTTTCATTGATCCAAATTAGTCAAATATTTAATTTTTTAGGGATTCCCCTTTACTTAAAACTTTAGTGCACTCTCTATGGGAGGTACCATCGCAAACATAAGCCATGAAATTTCACAAATGGATTATACAACCTCTATCTCCAGTGACTATATTCTATATTTTCTCAAAGTTACTAAATGTCGCTCATGTGTACTACTCATCTTCTTGAGTTTCATATGTTGTGACATATCAATGACTGGAAAAGATTTTTCAAATCTGATTTTAATCCATCTCATGATGAAAAAATTGTTTAAATTTGGTAAGCTAAGGGCTCTATTATAGCATTAATGAGTAGGGTGGTTTGATGAAAATTAGTTCATTCCATAAAGGTTAGGCCTCATTTGGAAAATGAATGAATTTTGTGGAGGGTCGAGATAATTAGAAACTACTCTTGCACAATTGTATTTCGCGACGATTCCCACCAAGGAAAAAGAGCTAGAGAAATTTTAACTTATAGATTTTCTTTTTAAATTTTGGTGAAAGTCCACAATCATTTCACTTTTATGGCTCAAGGCATCCAGAAGGCCTAATACATTGTTAAATAATTCCTTTCATAGAAAGGTGATTCACTACTCACAATATTGGATAATGATAATCGCTAATGGTGGTATCCTCTAATTCAATAACAACATAATATTTTTAATACCAAACTTAGTTCTCAACAAAGTATCTATTCGAAAAAGATACCATTAAGGAAGGGGATGTATTTCATGACTAAACTCATCATTTCAAACATGAAATTTACTGAAACATGAATTCGACTAGGTTGATATACAAGACTATCATAGAGCACATTCATGACTTAGTGGATGGTCATATATTTATTAATATGGGAATCCCTTCTTCAACTAATTAGTAGAAATATTAGAGGTTGAAATAGTTTAAATCTTGAAGAAATATAATATCTTCAAGTGGTATAAGTGGCTTAAAGTTTTTCTCAATGGAAAGTTAAACAAGCTCTCTACTCCATGATCTAAGTAATTTATTTAGTTGTTTCATTTTCATGTAGTACAGAAGGATTTCATTGACCTTAAGAAATTGATGGTTATTTTCTCCTTTATTTTACACAACTTGTGACAGCTGGATTAATTCCAAACTATTGTGTTAATTTGGCTTTAAGGAAAGAGATTATACATTAATTTTTTTAATGAGATTAAATGAATGAACACGGTTATTATGTTTTGAATAAAAATTAACTATGGAATGTTTTCCATAAAAGGGTGATGATAAATTATTCCAAGATCTGAGAGTAGTTGGGCAAAAGAATTTAAAATGGTTACCTTTCCTATGGGTATAAAAGGTACATCCAAGTGAGGAAAAGGGGTTATGTGACGGAGGAAAAAAGTTAATCCAGAGTTGGTGGTGACAAGTGGAAAATCAGAATTCGTAAATTCTAGAAAGAAAAGAGTATTGGACTAGGGTCCTGAGGTCTCAACTAGAATACTGCTAAATATCCCTACTCTGGTGGGGGGAGACAATGATGTAATAAACTCTCTCATGGTAGGGAGGATATCATCAATCGTCTCCAAAGTGAGATAAGTAAACAGTCTGATTGAATAGTAAGAACTAGGAGAACTCCCTATCAAATTTCTGTTTAGACTGTTTTGTAGGTTTCTTAAAAGTTCAGAAGAGGAAACTGTGATGATCATTATTCTGTATTATTAAGCAATTTTCTTACCGTTAAGTAACAGGAAATGTATATATGTTGATTTATATTTTTATGGTTATCGGATGATTAATAATTTGTTAGTAAATATTATATTTATAATTTAGCCTTAGAGAAAGGTCCGTTCTTTAGGATGGGAGAAGTCGGTTATAGAATACAACTGGAAAACACATCAGAAAAATATACAACAAAAAACATGTAATAAGGCTGAACACTATTAGTTTTTTCCATAGTGTAAACCCTGGACTAAACAAGTTGTTTTCATGTCTCTACTCTATGCTATACACGGAAAAGAGTTATCAATGTAACTCAAAAGGAAAGATGGTTCGAACATCTATACAATTAATTATAGGAGTATATGAAATACACTAACAAAAAAGAAGAATAGGGTAAACCACAATAAAACCCTCTTAACTACTCTATTAAATTCTTTCTGAGGGGTAAATAGATATGTATATAGAATATATTGCCAAAGACATATGTAAACAAATTCCTATGTTCAAGAGTACAAGTCCCTAGAAGACTCAGAAGATATATATATATATATATATATATATATATATATATATATATATATATATATATATATATATATATATATATATATATATATATATATAGCATTTTTATTAGTTGAAAGAAAACATTATAACTATACCATGTAGGAAGATAGACAAAATGTTGGAAATCATCAAGTAATCAAAATCTCTAATGTAACAAAGGAAATCGAAACTGCTACAGATATTTAATATAATCTCAATGATTCAAAGTATGTAGTTGTATATGCGCCATGGAGGGAATTTGTATTTAAAAAAAAAAATAGGCTTGTGCGAAGAAGAAGGTAATATTTTGAACCCTATCATCAAAGAACAAAACAATATACAGTTAAGAACCCTATCGAGTTAAGAAAGTCCTCTCACAGGATGGACCCGAGACGTCTATGAATATAGCCAAAATTAAGAATCAGAAATGGGTGGAGTTTACACAATAGTTCGACCATTTAAAACTAGGGAAAGGCCCAATGTTTATACACTTCCAAAGTAAAATCTTAGAACCGAGCTAAATTCTATAAATAAAATAAGACAGATTCGATGAGAGTTCAGAGAAAATTTCTCGAGAACAATATGGGGAAGCTCTTGCAAATAATTTCAACCGCTGACCTCATTTACCTGTGACTGCAAAGAATCCATCGTTACATTGTAGTTCTGGAATAACAGTCTTGCAAGGAATTGTCGAGGCAAGAATCTGAGGTGTTACCTGCAAGGGCACAAGAACCGTGTAGAATACAATGATAACTAAACCCCAAACCGATGAATAAACCCATAAAATTTAAAGTGATACATGGGCCTTCATGTATGATACCTTCACCATGAAGCTAAGGATAAAAAAAAAACACAACACTGCATGGGAAAACCCAAAACTCAGTACAACCATAAAAACTATGGTGGTGGAGTAAAAACCTGAAAGCGTTAGGGGAATTTTGAGGTCTAAAATGGGCCTCCTAAGGAAATTATAAAATAATAGTGGGGAAAATCTAATAAGATTTGATGACATCATTAAATTTTAGAGGGAAAAATGAAAAAACTACTTTTTCAATTCATATTTTCAACTTATCTCCCAAAGTTTTTACTCAAATTTCGAGCGGGAGTACTCGTTGGATGCAGAATTTAATTCCCCATCCAAGGAGTACCCATGTTGCATACTTTCGATGGGTCCTACTACACAAAAAATGAGAAATACATAAAAAAAACGTGATTACAATCATGTTTTTTATGTATTTCTCATTTTTCGTGTAGAAGAGTTCATCAAAATTATGCAACATGGGTACTCCTTGGATGAGGAATTAAATTCCGCATCCAACGAGTACTCCCGCTCGAAATTTGAGTAAAAATTTTGGGAGATAAGTTTAAAATACGAGTTGAAAAAGTAGTTTTATTATTTTATTAATTTTTAATATTTTTACTTTTTTACTCCAAAAATGGTGAATCATCCATTATGGATGACATCATCATCTTGAATTCTATTGGTTGTTATAAAGTTTATTTTTGTTGTACATTTTTCTTATGAGGCCCATTTTTGACCTCAAAATTCCCCTAATGGCATAGCATATGTAGCAGGAGAATGATAATAAAACTTGCTTGGAGAATTTGAAGCCGATGAAGGCGAAATAGACTTTGGAAAATCAAACCCTAAAGTTGCATGAATAGCATCACACCATCACTAAACTGCCAAAGGAAAATAAAACACTGGAAGTAATTCTAGAATCTCTACTAGTGAATATAATGAAAATACTGAGAAGAGGTAATCAAACAATAGCTGCAGGAACTTAAAATTTCATAATTAAAACGAGGGATAAATTGTTCTGTCACCTCACATTAGACCTCGAATGGAGGAAGGTCATTATACTTAGTGGTAGGGCACCTGTATTTCTATTTTGTGATGGGCAGGAGCTCGAATCCAGGAAAATGTAGTGATAATGGTGAGGAGGTTGCAGATCAGGCACCTCCACCCTCGCAAAGGAAAATTGAACAAAGTGGTTAGGGTTGGAAGGGTGGTCGATACCGTAACCTGGTGTTCAAAAATCTCCGTTGTAGATTTCATATCATA
This sequence comes from Pinus albicaulis, assembly GCA_034641835.2. Classification (NCBI taxonomy): domain Eukaryota; kingdom Viridiplantae; phylum Streptophyta; class Pinopsida; order Pinales; family Pinaceae; genus Pinus; species Pinus albicaulis. The sequence goes on along the minus strand of CM076574.1, from coordinate 32,654,419 downwards.
GATCCAAGGGGAAAGGGGTTTCCATGTGTAAGAGGATTATAAACGGTCATCGATGCAAAGTATATTACCATAGTACATAGTATAAAACACAATCTTGAACCTTTTCATATCTGTTAGAGATAGGACACGCATAAATCCAATCAATGTATAATGTTTGTACCATATCTTAGCTCTTAAATCCGATAGATTGGAGCTGTCATATCCATAACCATTGGAATGTAACACAGATACAAACATAGTTTTAACTTATTCAAACTATGAGTTAAATTATAATGCTTTATATGGACCTTGTGTTTAGGAACAAATCATATGCATGGTATATTGTTATAATAATTTGAACTTTGATAAGGAAATTACTTTGGTAAAGTCTAACCATTATAAACATACGAATAGCATTGCATTAATAAATATAAATCACAATCATGATTGTATTTCCTATGTATATGATAACATATCTTAGTTTCATAAGGTTTTAAGAAAGTATGGATTAGTTAATTAAAAAATAAATTAGTGTTATGTATAATGATGTTACAAGTGGTATCAGAGCAACGTTCATACGCTGGGACCCAAATGGGTCACCTAAATAATAATCGTTTTATGTAAAATTGTGCACAGAAGGTAGAAAATGAGAAAGGGATCGACACATCAAACACCCCGGAATACAGGGGAACCTACACCCCAAACCAATTTAGAAATGAATCTGGAAATGTGGATCCAAGTGAGTGTAGACTAGCACCAGCAGACTAGTAGAATGCTGGAGGAACAACACCATCAAACAAGTATACTATTGAGCATAGTACAGAAGCTAGAGGGAGATATGGTCAAGGTAAGGAGCGACAATGAAATACTGGTTCAAGAACAAGAGAGGATACTCGAAAGCCTTTCCGACAAAAAAAAATCAAGGAATGGTGCAACCCAATCCTGAGAGGGAAACTTAATGATAAAATGAAAGACAACGAAAAAATAATGACAATGGATCAATTCATAACCAAGTTCATGTCATTATTAATATATGTGCCTTACCTGAAAGATGAGAAAGATAAAGTTCAGCAGTTCTTGAGCAGTCTACCTACTCACATGAAGGAACAAATTGAATTTTTGAATCCAAGGACAATGGATGAGGAAATTCGAAAAGCACGAATGCGCTAGCGACAGTCCAAGGGAAAAGGATAATCAAGAAGAAACTAGCTACCCAAGAAAGGAAAGAAAAATAATTCAAACTATAAAAATACCAGGTCAAGTAACTTTAAGAATTTTGCAAGAAATTTAGTAAGCAGTTTGAAAGAAATTGTCACAGAACAAAATGGCCTATAGAAGAACGGCCCACAAAGGCTTCCAGTAAGCCAGAACATGGAAAAACTCAGAAACCTCCCATACAATGTTGGGGGTGTGGCAAGGCCCACTTTTACAATAATTTCCCTCAGTGGGGAAGGAATGAAATGGAAGCCAATTTGCAGGAAGCTTCTACGGTGGGGGATGAGGTCCAAAACATACCCAGAATTAATGCAGCTTTAGAAGATTGGCAAGAAGACTACCAACCAAAAATGATAGAATTAGAAGGTAAGTTATTCTCACGAATTTTTTCTATTTTGGTTGACCTTGGCACCAGTTTAAGTTATGTGAACCCCCGCATAGTGGAAAATTGTAATTTGCAATGTCGAAAATTCAAAAATCTCTAGCTAGTGGAGCTAGCTACTGGTGCAAGGAGAAGAGTTTGTGCCAAGGTTCCAAACTACTCTTTGGAAATTGAAGAACATCAGTTAAATGTGGAGCTGAATATTCTATCTTTGGGATCCTATGACATGTTATTGGGCATGGACTAGTCAGAAAGACACTGGTCCCTGGTGGATTCTAAGGAAAAGATTATATATTTCAAAGTGGATGATGGTACATGCCAAGACTTACAAGGAATTAAGAAACATTTACAATTGCGTCCCATCACAACATCGCGGTTGAGTAAGTGTATCAGAAAAGGATGCCAAATTTATGCCATTCAAGTGGGATTTGCTAACTCTAAGGAAATGACCCCTATGCTTGAGAATATACTTGTGGTACATGATTTCATGGATGTGTTTCCAGAAAATGTACTCGGTTTACCCCCAAAGAGAGACATTGATTTCACTATTAAACTAATTCCCAATACAACACCAGTTTCAAGAGCACCATATCGAATGAGGGTACCCGAGTTAACAGAATTGAAAATGCAACTGCAAGAACTGTTGGATAAGGGGTATATCCGATCAAGTTTGTCACCTTGGGGAGCACCAGTGTTTTTCATAAAGAAGAAGGATGGAACCATGTGAATGTGCATCGATTACAGGAAACTCAATAAATTGATAGAAAAAAATAAATATTCATTGCCACACATAGATAATCTATTCGATCGGGTGAAGGGAGAAACTTTATTTTCAAAAATAGACTTAATATCTGAATCAAATATGAGGATATTTACAAGACAACGTTTCGTACTCGTTATGGGCATGATGAATTTGTGGTATTACCATTTGGCTTAACCAATGCACCAACAACATTTATTAGTCTGATGCATGGAAAATCTCACCCTTTTCTGGATAAGTTTCTTATATTTATTGACGACATTTTAATTTATTCAAGAAATATGGAAGAACATAAGAAGCACTTAAGGCTAGTGATGGAGATGTTGAGAAGACACCATTTGTACCCCAAGTTCAACAGATGTGATTTTTTCAAAGAAAAAATACAATACTTAGGTCATGTTATTTCCGTTGAATTTATAGCAGTGGATCCTCAGAAAATCAAAACCATCATGGAATGGGGAGTACCCCAAAATGTAGTGGATATTCATTTTTTTATAGGATTTTCTGGATATTATAGATGGTTCATATAAGGATTCTCAAAAATTTCCTTTCCTATTACATCATTTCAAAGGAATGGCAAAGGGTTCAGATGGGCTAGTGAACATCAAACTAGTTTTGAATTGTTAAAACACTTGTTGAATACTGCTCCGGTGTTGAGGGTAGCTGTCCGAAACAAGGAATCTGAAGTTTGCACTGATGCCTTTAAGGAAGGAGTGGGAGAAATTATATCCCAAGATGGGAGGGTCATTGCCTATGAGTCAAGAAAATTAAAAGAACATGAACATCGGTATTCAGCTTATGATTTAGAGCTAACATCAATAGTGAATGCACTCAGAGTGTGGAGGCATTACTTATTTGGAAAGAGATTGATATTGAAGACATATCACAGTAGTTTAACCATCTATTTTTAGAAATATGATTTGAATGCTCATCAAGAAAGGTGGAATGCATTTTTAAGTGAATTTTATTTTGACATTCATCATGTTAAAGGCACAGAAAACCATGTGGTTGATTCCTTAAGTACAAAACTACATTGTGTATATGAACCCTGCTTTAATAAAATAGAATGTAAATATCAGGATCAGATAAAAGGAGATGCTGAGAAATATCGTGAGTACTAGTTATTATGGCAGCAAACTGAAGAAACAGAAAGACAAGAGAAATCATTGGATTATGGAATTAACCAAGTTCACCTTTTAACCTTCAAAGGAAAATTATATATTCCAAATTGGATGAGTTTGAAAGAGCTTATTTTCAATGAGTATCACTGCAGTAATTATTTTGGACACCTGCGATATCAAAAAATTATAAAAACAATAAAGAAATTTTATTTATGGCCTAGTATGCGAAAGAATATTGTTGAATATTTGAATCAGTGTCTAGAATGTCAACAAGTTAGAGTAGAGCATCAACATCCAATCGGATTTTTGCAACACATACTGGTACCTGAATGGAAATGGGAAGTTATATCATTAGATTTTATTACTGGCCTACTAAGATAAAAAAATTCATAATGATTCCATAATGGTGGTGGTTGATAGCATGAGTAATGCAACCCAATTTATACCTATGCAGTCCACCTACAAAATGGTGCAGATTAAAAATATCTTCATGAGAGATTTTTTTAGGTTGTATGGCATCCCAAAAACAATTATCTCGGATAGGGATGTGAAGTTCACATCAGCCTTTTGGAAGGAATTATTTACTAGATTGGAAACTCAAGTTAATTTCAACACTGCTTGTCATCCATAGATGGATGGACACACTGAGCAAGTAAATCAAATCCTGGAAGACATATTGCCTATGTATGTTATGCAGCAACCAAAAAAATGGGAAGACTCTCTACACTTGGTGGAATTCAAGTAGAATAAAGGTTACCAAGAGTCTCTTAAAATGAGTCCATTCGAAGCCTTATATGGGAGATAATGTCGCAGTCCCATTAATTGGAGAAGTCCCAAAACCAAGTTAATGCTTGGCTTGGAGATGTTGGATGAAATGGAATCAGAAGTGCGAAATATTAGACAAAACCTGGAAGTTGTTCAAAATCGACAAAAGGTGTATGTGAATAAAAAGAGAACCTACTGGAAATTTAATGTGGGAGATCATGTCTATGTCAGAATCAAACCCAAGAAAAGATCTCTGAAGTGGACATCTTGTGCCAAGTTGGCTCCCAGGTTCTGTGGACCTTTCCAAATTCTAGAAAGAGTGGGCACTGTGGCCTATCGATTGGCATTACCCAGTCATATTTGAGTGCACAATGTGTTTCATGTATCAATTCTGAAATGATATGCTCATGATCTGAGGCATGTAATACATTGGAAAAGCATTCAGGTAGAATAAAATTGAATACCAAGTATCAAAAAGGAAATTATTTTTATGGTTATTAAATTTAGTCCTTGCTGAATGCACATTGAACTAGATGGCGAATTTTTGGTAGAACCTCAATGTATTCTCGATCAGAGATAAATCACACTCTGAAGGCAAGACATCACCCAATTTATAGTGCAATGGAAGCACTTTGGCCCAGATGAGGGTACCTAGGAAGATGAAGGATTTGTGCATGAGGCATACCCAAAACTATTTGTTGATTTGGAAGAGACCACCTAGGATAGTGTTTACTTCTAGAGGGGGAAGATGTGACAAGTAGATTAATTCCAAAGTATTGTGTTAATTTTGTTTTAAGGAAAGATTTTATACATTTAATTTTTTAGTGAGATTAAATGAATGAAAATGGTTATTATTTTTGAATAAAAATTAATTATGGAATGTTTTCCATTGAAGGTTGATGATAAAGTATTCCAAGATCTGATAGTAGTTGGGAAAAAGCATTTAAAACAATTACCTTTCCTCTGGGGATAAAAGGTACATCCCAGTGAGGAAAAGGGGTTCTGTAATGGAGGAAAAGATTTAATCCAGAGTTGATGGTGACCAGTGGAAACTCATAATTCTTGAATTCTAGAAAGAAAAGAGTATTAGACTAGGGGTCCTGAGGTCTCAACCAGAATACTGCTAAATAACCCTACTCTGGTGGGGTAAATAGATATGTATACAAAATATATTACCAAAGACATATGTAAAAAAAATCGTATTTTCAAGAGGAAAAGTCCCTGGAAGACTCAGAAGATATATATATATATATATATATATATATATATATATATATATATATATATATATATATATATATATATATATATATATATATATATATATATATATATATATATATATATATATATATATAGAATTTTTATTAATTTAAAGAAAACATTATAACTATACCATGCAGGAAGATGGATGAAATGGTGGAAATCATCAATTAATCAAACTCTGTAATGTAACAAAACAAATTGAAAGTGCTACAGATATTTGACATAATTTCGATGATTCAAAGTATGTAGTTGTATATGACCCAAGGATGGAATTTATATTAAAAACAAGTAGTCTTGTGCTGAGAAAAATGTAATATTTTGAGTCCTATCACGAAAGAAAAAAGCAATATATAGTTAATAACCTTGTCTAGTTAAGAAAGTCGACTCACGGGATGGACCCAAGAATTTTGTACATATAGCCAAAATTAAGAATCGAAAATGCGTGGAGTTTACACAATAGCTCGACCATTTAAAAGTAGGGTGAGGGCCAATGTTTATAAACTTCCAAAATAAAACCATAGAACCCAGCTAAATTCTATAAATAAAACAAGACTGATGTAATGAGAGTTCAAAGAAAATTTCCTGAGAACAATATGGGGAAGCTCTTGCAAATAATGTCAACCACTGAGCTCGTGTAGTTGTCACTAAAAGAAGCCAGCGTTACATTTTTTGTTGTGGAATAACAATCTTGCAAGTAATTTCTGAGGCAAGAATCTGAGGCCTTACCTGCAAGGGCACAAGAACCATGTTAGAATACAATGATAACCAAACCCTAAATCGATTAAGAAACCCATAAAATTTAAAGTGAGACAAGGGTATTTGTTGGACATTGGATAAACCAACGCTCCCTGTGTGTTTTGCGACATGGACTAACTGCCTTTCGTGGATCCTTATCTCTGGCGATGTGATCATTGACTAACAGTTGCGGGTTTTGGTTTAACGGCAATCGTGATTCCCAACAAGTGGTATTAGAGTGTAGGTCATGAGTTCGATACACACCTGACTCGCGTTGGGGGGGAGATTTTTGGACATTGGATAAACCAACGCTCCCCGTGTGTTTCGCGACATGGACTAACCGCCTTTCGTGGATCCTTATCTCTGGCGATGCGATCGTTGACTAACACCTGCTGGTTTTGGTTTAACGACAATCGTGATTCCCAACAGTATTCATGTATGATACCTTCTCCACAAATCCGAGGAGAACCCACAAGACAACACAACATGGAAAAGTCCAAAACTCAGTACAACCATAAACACTGTGATGGCGGCGTAAAAACTCGAAAGGCATAGCATATGTAGCGGGAAAATGGTAATAAAACTCACCTAGAGAAGTCGAAGCCAAGGAGAAATAGACTCCAAAAAATCAAACCCTAGAAGTTGCATGAACAACATCACACCATCGATAAACTTCCAAAGGTAAAGAAAATACCGGAAGTAATTTTGGTATCGCTACCAGTGACTATAACAAAAATATTGAGAAGAGGTAAGAAAACAATAGTTGCATGAAATTAAAATTTCATAACTAAAATGAGGGATAAACTATTTTTTCACCTCACATTAGACCTCATATGGAGGAAGGTCACTATACCCAGTGGTAGGGTGCATGTATTGCAAGTTTGCGATGGGTAGGAGCTCGAATCCAGGCAGTTGTAGCGATGGCAGTGGGCAGAGCAAGCACCTCTAGCCTCGCAAAGGAAAAATGAACAAAGCTGTTAGGGTTGGAAGGGTGGTCGATACTCTAGCCTAGTGTTCAACAATCTCTACCATATATTTCATATCACCGATCCAAGGGGTGAGGGTTTTCCATGTGTCAGAGGATTTTAATTGCATGCATGCGAAGTAGATTACCATATTACATGGTATAAAACACAATCTTGAACCTTTTAATACCTTTCAGAGATAAGACACACATAAATTCAGTCAATGTATAATGTTTATACCATAGCTACACTATTAGGTGCCTGTTTTACTAGTGTAGTCCCTTATTGTTGTTAGTGTAGCCCCCTTATTGTTATTTTTGTAACCCTATAACCCCAATATTTTTATTCTTGTACCCTTACATTATTATTGTGAGGTCATCTAGGATTATATTGTGACCCTATCAACTCCTATATATAGAAGGAGGTTTTCGTATTTGTATCGTCCAAGAATTTTTCATTTATGTAATGTAAAGGAGGTTGCCCCCTCGAAGTGGCTGAATTCTAAGGCGTTGATGTCTCTTTTCTTCTATTTTTGGAGTTGGTTTCATAACATTTGGTATCAAAGCTTTGGTTTCTAGGGTTTCGCTGCTTGAAAAAGGTCATCATGGAATTTTCGCTATAATTTTTTTTCTACGAAGGTCTAGAAGCTGAAATTGTTATCATGTGAAGTCGAAATATCCTGAGGAGCATCGTGTAAAAATTTCAAATATTGGTTCGTAATTTTTTCAGAGATATGGTTTGTGGAAGTTAGGGTTTTTTCAGGTTCCTGAATTTCATCTAAAAGAGGTGACCTTAGTAAAATCTTCATAACTCTCTCTCTCTGAGCATCAGATTTAAATTCTGTAAAAAGTGGTAGAAATTGCACAGACTGTAGTTTCTTGTGTATCAATTTCAGAGCTGAAGGAGGAAACAATGAAATGTGGCCTATCGTAGAAGTTATCTCTACTAAACGACTCGATAATGAGGTCATTGTGGGATATTGGGCATAACTTTGTGTTGAAGCATCCAAATCAGGTCAGACCTATGGCATTCGAAAGAAGATTGAAAGCGCTACTACATGACTAAATTTCAGACATATAAGATCTGAAATTATAGAGATGCATCAATTTCAAGATCGAGCTCCTCAAAAGAAATAAAAAAGTGTGTATTTTTTTTTCAAATTACATTAATATTGTTTGAAAAAACAGATTGAAGTAATTCCAAGGAAATATTCAAACATAGATATCAATATTAGGTTCTAAAATTCCACCTAAAAAGAATTCAATGCCCATTAAGCCTTCAGAATGCTCTACTATGAATCGTGAAGAGGAAGAAGTGAAACATGACATATCAAAAATACAAGGGAAAATGCACCAAATTTCGCTCTCCCAAAGAGAAACAAAAAATGAAATGGAAGTTTTGAAGAAAGGTGTGGAAGCTAAGATGGATGGTTTGAAGAAAGGCATGTAAGTTAAGATGGATGGTTTGAAGAATGGCATGGAAGCTGGAATGGAAGCTAAGATGGATGACATGGAATCTAAGATCGATGAAAAAATTAAAGACAACATGGAAGACATGAAGAATGAACTAAAAGCAGACATGGGAGGTATGAAGGAAGGTTTGACAAGGTTGATACAAGAAATTATTCCTAATGGTGGAAATATAGTAGAGGAAAATCATGATTTCATAAAATTTAATTTTGGATTGAAGACCTAACATATTCCAAAGATCGATATGAGGAAGTTTGATGGCAAGGATCCTGTAACATGGATACTACAGATGGAGCAATATTTTGATCTCAATAATGTGAAAAACATAGAAATGGTACGCAATGCAACTTTATATTTAGAACAAAATGCATTTGTATGGTATCGATGGATTTTCTCCCATAAACAAATTGTCACTTGGTCAATTTTTATGGAGGAAATGATAGCACATTATGAGGATATGAAGAGAAACACCTTCTTTAGCCAATTGACAAATCTCAAACAAAAGGATTTAGTGGTGGAGCACATTGAGGACATCCAAAAATTGAATATAAGGGTAGTTGATATTCCAAAGGAACATAGGATTGATGTCTTCATAGGGACTTTAAAGGATAACATCCAACATGAAGTTCAATTTTGGGATCTTGATTCATTGGAGAAGGCATTCAGGTTGGAAAGAAAAATTGAATGTAAAATTATGGCGACAAGGAAGCCTACCACTCACATCTATAAAGAAGGAAGTGTTTCTACTCCTATACTTTCACAACCTACAAGGTTGACACTACAAAAATTGGAAGAAAAAAGTGAAAAAGGGCTTTTTTATACTTGTGATAGAAAATGCACTAAAGGTCATAAGTGTGCCAAGAAGAAATTATTTTACATAGATTTTGAAGAGGAGGAAGAAAATGAAAAAGAAACTTCAAAAGAAGACGATATACATCAGGAACCAACCCTAGAGAAAGAAAAAAATGAGTCTGAACATATCATGTAATGCATTGGCAGGAATTTCCACTCCTAAAACTCTCAAGATAGAAGAACATATCAAGAAGAAAAAGGTAATAACATTGATTGATTTAGGTAGGACCCATAATTTTATTCTTTGTAATGTAGCCAAGGAATTGAATTTCTTCCTATGCCCAGCACTAGAATTTCAAGTGATGGTTGAAAATGGAGGAACTATAAATTTCTCTGGAAAATGCCACAATATCAAACTAGCCATGGGGGAATATGTATTGAATATTCCAATTATTTCAATTCCAATGGGAGGTGTTGATGTTGTACTAGGAGTACAATGGTTACAATCTTTAGGGACTGTAGATTTTAATTTTCAAGAAATTTTCTTGAAATTGTTTTCAAAAGGAAAGGAAGTCGAATTACGGGGTATCACAGGGAAGTCGGGAAAGATAATAAGCTCTAATTTCATAACAAAGCTTTTGAATAAATATCAATGAGGCATAATTGAAAAATTATGCTCACTAGAAGTTCCAACATCAAAATCATCTATTTCTCAAGATCTCCAAAAAGTTTTGAAAACTAATTCCAAGGTGTTTGAAACTCCCAAAGGACTCCCACCTATTCGTGATCATGATCATGCTATTCACTTGATTCCAGGAAGTGATCCTCCAAAAATCAAGCCTTACAGATATCCTTATGTCCAAAAGAGCGAAATTGAACGTATGATTATAGAAATGTTAGAGGCTACTATAATTAAACCTAGTCAAAGTTCTTTCTCTGCTCCAATAGTTTTAGTGCACAAGAAGGATGGATCATGGAACATGTGTCCAGATTATAGGGAGCTAAATAAGCTCACTATTAAACATAAATTTCCCATTCCTGTGATTTATGAATTATTGGATGAATTACATGCATCAATTTATTTTACCAAGTTGGATCTTCGTTCAGGATATCATAAAATGAGAATGAAGATGGAAAATATTCCAAAAACAACATTTCAAACTCATGAGGGTCATTATCAATTTTTTCTTATGCCTTTTGGACTTACCAATGCACCCTCTACATTTCAAGGTTGATCAAATCCATTTTCAAAACCATCCTTAGAAAATTTGTGTTAGTATTTTTTGATGATATACTAATCTACAATAGGTCTTAGAAGGATCATGTTCAACCTATTGATAGGGTGTTCAAACTATTGGAGGAGAAACAATTATATGCAAAAACCTCGAAATGTTTCTTTTGAGTGCAAGAGGTGGAATATCTGCATCATATTGTATCTCACGAGGGTGTTAAGGTAGACTCTAACAAAATTAAAGCCATTAAGGGATGGAACGTCCCCACAACCATAAAGCATTTGCAACGATTTCTCCAATTAAAAGGTTATTATCGCAAGTTTGTTAAGAATTATGGGAGAATAATAGCACCTCTAACAACATTATTGAAGAAAGATGCATTTTCATGGACTCCTAAGAAGCTAAGGCCTTTGAACATCTTAAAGAGGGAATGTGACTAGCATCAGTCTTATCTACTCCATACTTCATAGAAACCTTTATTGTCGAATGCGATGCCTCAGGAAATGGAATTGGTGTTGTTTTAATGCAAGAAGGAAGACCCATTGTTTTTTAAACTCGTCCAATCAAAGGAAAGTATTCAGAGAAAGATATTTATGAGAAGGAAATATTGACAATACTACATGCAGTAAATAAATGGTGACCATACCTAATGGGAAGACACTTCAAGGTAAAAACTGATCATGATAGTCTTAAGAACCTTTTGGAACAAAGACTGTCTTGAGAAGAGTAGAAAAAATGGGTCACAAAGATGTTGGGTTATGACTTTGAAATCAAATTAACTTTTTTTGCAGATGCACTCTCATGAAAGGATGAAGGGGTGGAAGCATTGCTTTGTGCCATTTATATTATCCAACTAGATTGAATAGCCAAAAAAAAGGATGAATGGAAGAAGGACAAAGAATTGTGGACACCCATTCAAAATTTGGAGCAAGATCATAGTACAAATAATATTTTTTGTTGGAAAAATGATTCCTTATAGTACAAATATTTCTTATATCTTTGCAATAATTCCCAAACAAAACAAAATATTATTTTGGAATTGCACACTTCTCCTTTAGGAGGACACTCTGGATTTTTAAAAACTTACCATAGGGTGAAGAAATAATTTTTTTGGGATGGCCTTAAATCTGATATTCAAAAGTTTGTGGTGGAATGTTTGGTTTTCCAACAAAATAAATTTGATACAATTAAGACGTTAGGTCTTCTACAACCTCGGGTCTTCTACCACTCACATATATAAATATGGAAGTGTTTCTACTCCTAGACTCTCACAACCTACAAGGTTGACACCACAAAAATTGGAAGAAAAAAGAGAAAAAGGGCTTTGTTATACTTGTGATAGAAAATGCACTAAAGGTCATTAGTGTGCCAAGAAGAAATTATTTTACATAGATTGTGAAGAGGAGAAAGAAAATGAAAAAGAAACTTAAAAAGAAGAGGATATACACCAGGAACCAACCCTAGAGAAAGAAAAAATGAGTCTGACCATATCATGTAATTCATTGGCAGGAATTTCCACTCCTAAAACTCTCAAGATAGAAGGACATATCAAGAAGAAAAAGGTAATAATGTTGATTGATTCAGGTAGGACCCATAATTTTATTCTTTGTAATGCAGCCAAGGAATTGAATTTCTTCCTATGCCCAGCACCAGAATGTCAAGTGATGGTTGAAAATGGAGGAACTATAAATTTCTCTGAAAAATGCCACAATATCAAGCTAGCCATGGGGGAATATGTATTGAATATTCCAATTCTTTCAATTCCAATGGGAGGTGTAGATGTTGTACTAGGAGTACAATGGTTACAATCTTTGGGGATGGTAGATTTTAATTTTCAAGAAATTTTCTTGAAAATTTTTTCAAAATGAAAGGAAGTTGAATAATGGGGTATCACAGGGAAGACGGGAAAGATAATAAGCTCTAATTTCATAACAAAGCTTCTGAATAAATATCAACGAGGCGTAATTGCAAAATTATGCCCACTAGAAGTTCCAACATCAAAATCATCTATTTCTTGAGATCTCAAAAAAGTTTTGCACAATAATTCCAAGGTGTTTGAAACTCCCAAAGTACTCCCACCTATTCGTGATCATGATCATGCTATTCATTTGATTCTAGGAAGTGATCCTCCAAACATCAAGCCTTACAGATATCCTTATGTCCAAAAGAGCGAAATTGAACGTATGATTACAGAAATGTTAGAGGCTACTATAATTCAACCTAGTCAAGGTTCTTTCTCTGCTCTAGTAGTTTTGGTGCACATGAAGGATGGATCATGGCACATGTGTCCAGATTATAGGGAGCTAAATAAGCTCACTATTAAAGATAAATTTCCCATTCCTGTGATTGATGAATTATTGGATGAATTACATGCAGCAATTTATTTTACCAAGTTGGATCTTCGTTCAGGATATCATCAAATGAGAATGAAGATGGAAGATATTCCAAAAACAACATTTCGAACTCATGAGGGTCATTATCAATTTTTTCTTATGCCTTTCGGCCTTACCAATTTTTTCTTATGCCTTTCTACATTTAAGGGGTTGATGAAATCCATTTTCAAACCCTTCCTTAGAAAATTTATGTTAGTATTTTTTGATGATATACTAATCTATAGCAGGTCTTAGAAGGATCATGTTCAACCTGTTGATAGGGTGTTCAAACTATTGGAGGAGAAACAATTATATCCAAAAACCTTGAAATGTTTCTTTTGAGTGCAAGAGGTGGAATATTTGCGTCATATTGTATCTCACGAAGGTGTTAAGGTAGACTCTAACAAAATTAAAGCCATTAAGGGATGGAACGTCCCCACAACTATAAAGCATTTGCGAGGATTTCTCCAATTAACAGGGTATTATCGCAAGTTTGTTAATAATTATGGGAGAATAACAGCACCTCTAATAACATTATTGAAGAAAGATGCATTTTCATGGACTCTTAAGAAGCTAAGGCCTTTGAACATCTTAAAGAGGGAATGTGACTAGCATCAATCTTATCTACTCTATACTTCACAGAAACCTTTATTGTCGAATGCAATGCCTCAGGAAATGGAATTGGTGTTGTTTTAATGCAAGAAGGAAGACCCATTGTTTTTTAAACTCATCTAATCAAAGGAAAGTATTCAGAGAAAGATATTATTGAGAAGGAAATATTGGCAATACCACATGCACTAAAGAAATGGTGACTGTACCTAATGGGAAGACACTTCAAGGTAAAAACTGATCATGATAGTCTTAAGCACTTTTTGGAACAAAGACTATCTTGAGAAGAGTAGAAAGAATGGGTCACAAAGATGTTGAGTTATGACTTTGAAATCATCTACAAAAAAGGGAAGTTAATTTTTTTTGCAGATGCACTCTCATGAAAGGATGAAGAGGTGGAAGCATTGCTTTCTGCCATTTATATTATCCAACCATATTGAATAGCCAAAACAAAGGATGAATGAAATAAGGACAAAGAATTGTGGACACCCATTCAAAATTTGGAGCAAGATCATAGTACATATAATAATTTTTGTTGGAAAAATGATTCCTTATGGTAAAAATATCGCTTATATCTTTGCAAGAATTACCAACCAAAACAAAATATTATTTTGGAATTTCACACTTCTCCTTTAGGAGGACACTCTGGATTTTTAAAACTTACCATAGGGTGAAGAAATAATGTTTTTGGGATGGCCTTAAATCTGATATTCAAAAATTTGTGGCGGAATTTTTGGTTTGCCAACAAAATAAATTTGATACAATTAAGACCTCGGGTCTTCTACAACCTTTATCCATTCCGAGTCAATGTTGGGAGGAGATTTCAATGGATTTTATCACAGGTTTATCTAATTCTGAAGGAAAGAGTGTCATCATGGTGGTAGTTGATAGGCTTATCAAGTATGCACATTTTTTTGCATTATCTCATCCATTGAAAGAAAGTAAAGTTGCTACTGCATTTATGGAAACAATTCAAAATCTACATGGAAACCCAAACATTATTATAAGCGACAGATATCCAATTTTTACTAGAAATTTTTGGATGGAATTATTTTCTTGTTTGGGTACTCAACTAGCTCATAGCTCACCCTATCATCCTTAATACGATGGTCAAACTGAGATGGTGAATTTTTTTTTGGAAGGATATCTTTGTTGTTTTGTATCTGATAAACAAACAGAATGGGTCAAGTGTTTACTTCTGGCTGAATGGTAGTATAACACTTCCTTCCATATAATAGAAAAAATGACCCCATTTATGAAACTTTATGGATATCATCCATCGTCCATCACATCATCTTTAAGAGAAGATTCTAAGGTTCAAGAGGTGGAAGATCATATCAAGCATCAAAAACAAGTTCTCCAAATCTTAAGGGATAACCTAAATTTGACACAAAATCAAATGAAAAAACTGCCATATCAACATTGCAACGAGAGAAGTTTTGATGTAGGAGACCGGGTATTTTTACGGCTACAACCATACAGAAAAATTTCCCTCAAGCAAGCTAAGAAGGATAATAAATTATCTCCAAAGTATTGTGGTCCTTACAAGGTGTTGAAAAATATTGGTACTATGTCATACAAATTGGAGCTTCCTTGTTCTTCACGAGTGCATCCACTTTTCTATGTTTCATGCTTAAAGAAGGTTATAGGTCACAAAATTCCAGTTTAGACAATATTGCCATAACTTCACGAGGAACGAAAAAGCATATTGGAACTTGAAGCAATAACGGAAAAAATAACTTAGCAGCTATAAATTCGATCAATTTCAGAGTATCTCATCAAGTTGAAGAACTTACCCACTTAAGATTCTACATGGGAGGATGAGAATTTTATACAGAAGCATCTCGAGCTAATCAAGTGTTGAGGACAACACTTTTTTTGAAGGAGAGGGGCATGTTAGGTCCCTATATTACTAGTGCAGTCCGTTATTGTTGTTAGTGTAGCCCCCTTATTGTTATTATTGTACCCGTGTAACACTAATATTATTATTATTATTGTGCCCTTACATTATTATTGTGAGATTAGCTAGGATTATACTTTTGACCCCATCGACTCCTATATATAGGAGTTTTTATCATTTGTATCATCAAATAATTGTTCATTTATGTAATGTAAAGGAGGTTTCCCCCTCGAAGTGGCTAAATTCTAAGGCATTGATCTCTCTTTTCTTCTATTTTTGGAGTTGGTTTCATAACACCAACTCTTAAATCCGGCAAATCGAAATTGCTAGATCTGTAACCATTGGAATGGAACATAGATAAGAACATAGTTTTAAGTTATCAAACTATGGGTTAAATGATAATGCTTTATATGGACCTCTTATTTAGGAACAAATAATATTCATGGTATATTTTTATAATCATTCAAATTTTGATAAGACAAGGACTTTAGTAAAGTCTAACCATTATGAACATACAAATAACATTGCATTAATAAATATAAATCACTTTCACAATTGCATTACCTATGTATATGATAACATATCTTATTGTGAGAAAGTATTAAGAAAGTAGGGATTAGGTAATTAAAATAATAATAATAGATCACAGAAGTCAAATTCCTAATAATAGAAAGTATTGCTATGTATAATGATGTTATACAAACCTTCTCCTAGATAACACTTGAAGTATATTGCACTTTCCTATTCTATATTCACTTTCACTACTACAATTTGGGTTGAAAAGCATTTGTTAATTTAAAAACTATATTTTTTTTCATTTGGGTGTCACAATTGAAAGAATTCATCTTATTTTTTAATATTTATTTTTTTACGAATAATAAACTTTTGATTTTACATAAACAACTTATTTTCATTCTAGAGAACATTAGACATGCTATTATGTATTTTTTTATTTAATTCTTGGACCATTTAATGTTATATATATATATATATATATATATATATATAGCTGATATATTGAAACTAGTATACCTTTCCATATCAACATACATGATTTCCTATCCAAATAAAAATATTGCTAATAAAAAAAATATTAGTAAAATTGAAAAAAAAAATTACAAAATTCATAATTGCAAAAAACCATATAAGAGAGATAATTTCCAAATGTAAAATAGAAAATTTAGGAATAATATTGTTTTTTTACAATCACAACAATTTTAATTTTGTATAGCTTTTGTTTCTATGCTTTTTATTAATTAGCCAACAAAGTTCTATTAATTATTCAAATTGTTACTTTTGATACTTATAATGACCCTTGCTCTCCTAGCCTCAACCCGACTAGACTTGTTAGCCAAGAGAGCAATGTAAAATATAGGGAAAATCTGCCACACTTTACATAGAGACTAGAAACTAGCCAGCTAGATAGCCCAAAAAACACATAAAATGATCTTGCTACCAGCCTGTAACATCATGAAACCTGAGGTAAATTTGGTGCATGAAAAACACCAGGAGCAACTGCATGATTAAAATCCAAATGGGCATGAAATTCCACATGACCACAACATTCCTCTAAGTCTTCTAAATGGTCATTGGTATGCCTCTGACCCCTTCGCAGAGATGACGAGCGATCAAGAATGCCCCATTGTTTTTTTCAAATACCTTTGAGAAATGGAATCAATTCATTATGTTCATCATGAAATCATTGTCTCATATCCTCCAACAGAGTCAATATGAGTTGAACTTGTTGGTAAATATAGGGGTAGAAGATTAGATGATCTCTCTGACTTAAATAATTGCTTGTGATGTAATTTTACTTAACTTGACTAACTTATTCCTTCACTTGATTATGATTAGTGATCTTATTATAAAACAAATACTAAAAAAATAAAGAGCAATTAGAACAAATGAAACAAGATATAGGTGATCAGCAAGGGACAAGACCTCTCCTCATGAGAGGAAAACCCATAAGAACTCTTCTTTTTTTATAGAAATTCAATTGAAGAATTCGAAGACTATGACCTTTGACCAAGACCCCTCCAAGACCAAGTCAAACTTTCTTCTTACTGAACTTTGTTCTAGATACTTTGACTTAAAATCTTCCAACAAATTCAACAACCTCTAGCTACTTCAACCTAACAACTTCCAAAAAATTCAGCCCCCAACAAATTACTAGCAACTTTCTTGTACCTTGAATTTCCCAACAACTTTCCAGCAATTCTACTTATCCAATAACTTTCCAGCACTTTGACTTGCCAAAAAAATTTCCAACACTTCAACTTGCCCAACAAATTTCAAGCACTTCGACTTTCCCAACAATTTTCTAGCACTTCGACTTGCCTAACAACTTTCCAGCACTTCAACTTTCCCAGTAAGAATGCCCTAATTTTCACACGTGTGAGGATAAAAAATCCTAAAAATAATAAAACTTTCAATCATGTAATCTTCCTCTTGTTTGCTCTTCTTCTTTTCCTCAATTGAATTTCTGGTGGTGAGTGAGTTATTTTAAAGTGAGGTCAAATTCTCTTATATATAGGCTTCTGAAGGTGTATTTAATTACTTCATTTAGGCTAAATTGTCCACTCATGAAGGACGAATTTCTCTTTTGATGATGAAAATTTCCTACAGGGTCTATCTGACATTTTTGACATTACATAATTTTTCTTTATAATATGTAACATGCCCAAAGGGTCTTCCATACATAAAAATGACTTAATTGACTTGTAAACTCCCTGAGAATACATAGAAGAACTCAATGGGTCCTTTACCTAAAAATAAATTTCCCTTGAGCCAAAAACCCATGCCTCAAGAATGACAATAATAAATTTATTTTTCTCTTTAGAATAAATGCATTAAATCATGATTACATATGTCATTATGAAGACAAAAACTAGTTATATATTTCAACACTCCCTCTTAACTAAAGAGGTATTCATAATCTGTATAAGGTACTTGGGCATTCTCAAACTGAAGAATTATCATAAGAAGAGTAAGATTGATAAGTCATCTCATAACCTACTTTCTTAGCTTATGTCACGTCATCTCATCATATCAACCAGACTTGTCACATAGAAAGGCCTTGGATAACAACTCTATCTCTCCACAAGATCATTGAAAAATGTTGGCGAGACCAATGATTGGAAACACCATCATCATTATCTCTCAAGGAACACAGCCCACATGGGTGTTCACAAGGTATGTCCTTTTAGGAAAATTCCTATCTTGGAATAACACATCCTCAAGGGTTTTCCTCTTCGACTACTCCTACCTTGGATGCCTTACCTCATCCTCAAAGAGTATCAAAATCAGTCTCAAAAGCTTACCCAATCCTCCATTCTTTCTTCATAATATGAATACAAGAATGATGTTTCTATATCTCCCTCTCAACTAGGGAAGGTATGCTCATTCCTATAAAAGGAATATACCCAAGCTCTATCTTATCTAGGGACTTTTCAAAGCTCCCTCTTAACTAGGGACTTGTTACCAACAAAACATATTATTTCTTTAGTGAGAGCATGGTACCATAAGTTGCTTATAGAGCTCCTCCTATCGATGTCATGAATTTCATAGTCATCCTTATGCAGCCTTCATATTCTAGGTTTTATTTGCTGGCAACTGACCATCCATCACTTTCCTTCATGAACCCTATCAGCCATTCCATCCTTCTTTTCATTAGAAACTGATCTTCTAGTACACATATGGATTTTCTTCATTCAGATACCTCATCCAAGTCATGATATTTTCAATATCTTCCATCGATTACCATGATTTCTAGTTGTAGATAACATCTACAAATCTCTTTCAGTAGCCTTGTTTCAACCCAACTAGATATTGTTCAAAAATTAAAATGAACATCAAATCAAAGTTACCTTTTATAATAACCTTTCATCATGAAATTTGTTTCTTGCAACGTCAACCATTAGAGGAATTTTTAGGTCTAAAATGGGCCTCCTATGGAATTATAAAATAATATTTGAAATAATAAAATAATATTATATTACATCATCAAATTTTAGAGGGGAAAAAAAACCTGTTTTTTCAACTCGTATTTTCAACTTATCTCCCTATGGGTTTACTCAAATTTCGAGCGGGAACACTCGTTGGATGGAAAAATTGATTCCCCATCCAAGGAGTACCCATGTTGCATACTTTTGATGGATCATGCTACAAAAAATTAATTTTCACGTATTTCTCAATTTTCACTTAACAGGGTCCATCGAAAGTATGCAACATTGGTACTCATTGGATGAGGAATTAAATTTTGCATCCTACAAGTAATCCCAATCAAAATTTTAGTAAAACCTTAAGGAGATAAGTTGAAAATACGAGTTGAAAACATAGTCTTATTATTTTATTATTTTATATTATTTTTACTTTTTTACAACAAAAATGGTGAATCATCTACCACGGTTGACATCATCATCTTGAACCCTATTGATTCTTATAAAGTTTAATTTGGTTGTATATTTTTCTTAGGAGGGCCATTTTAGACCTCAAATTTTCTCTAATGATCTTGCACATTCAAATTTCCTATACTTTCAATATCAAGGGTCTTATTCCTTTATAGACCTAATCACGGTCTTGGTACCTTCTGTATGGGGACATCATAGGAAACTATTCTAGTCACCAGAATGTTTTTTTTTTTCTTACATAGCTCTAGTTAAATATTTCACAGTCTCTTCTTTCTTTCTTCACATATTTCTCGCAGGAAATTCCATACTTCCTCCATCTTTGTCAACCATCTCATATTCCATATGAGGGAATATTATGTTGATTTCATCTTTTCAATATGCAAACCATGCCTTCATGCGTCTTTCCAAAGGAAGATATCCTTTTTCTTTGATTATGCTTGTTGTTAAGTGTATCAAGAAAGACTCAAATCTCATTAGAGCAAATTTAAGCCTAAAAGTGCCCATGGAATTTTCATGTAATTTTCATATCATAATATGTAAACCAATCAAAATACATTAAATTTAAAAAGAGGTACATATAATATTTCGGAGGGAAAACATTATTTTTTTTTAATTGTATTTTTTACTTATCTCCTTATAGGTTTACTCAAATTTAAATTGTAGACACTCATTGGATGCATAATTAAATTCCACATTCATCAGTTACCCATTATTCATACTTTTGAGAAGACCCACATTGATAACAAATGTAGATACATTTAAAAACATGTTAAAGTGCGTTTTTTTTTTTTCAAATTTATATGTAATTTTTATCGATGTGGGTCTTCTAAAAAGTATACATAATGGGTACTTGTTGGATGTGTAATATAATTCCGCATCTAATGAGTTCTTATGCTTGAAATTTGAGTAAACCTATAAAAAGATAAGCCAAAAATACAATTTAAAAAAGTATTTTTTTACTTTTCCCTCCAAAATTTATTACTCTTATTTTATTATTTTAACTATTATTTTATTATTTTTCCTTAGGAGGCCAATTTTAAGCTGACATTTCCTCTAATGACTTATCCTTGGTAAAATTGAGAAAATTCGAAATTTCAACATCAGCAGACAACGTGGAGGTCGTTAACTGAGGTGACATGGATCTTGTCACTCAGTTAACTTAGTAAATTTTAGTTAGTGGGCTTGGAGTTCTGTTATGCATATGTGATTGCAAATTTGTAGCAATCTAATCCAGTTATTTCCACTTGTACTCAATTAAAATAGTTCTAATATTTAATAGAAGTAGTTGGAGGTCAGTTGTGTAGTGGGATAACAGTCTAACTCATAGACCATCTAGTTAATTGATCAATAAATAAAAAATAGCTCATGCATGCAAGGAATTTGAATTTCTCAGTTGTGCTGGAGATTCCAAGGTAGTGTAATATTAGTTGTAGACTAGTCTTGAGTGTATAAGCGTTGCATGCCATCAATGATCAATCCTTGGGAATTTCATAATCAATTTGGAGGAAATTATTAATATTTTCCAGTTGAGCTTAGAGCTAGAGATAGAAATTATAATATATTCTTTATTCATCTAATTAATGCAAGAAATCTTAGGGTTTTTTGCTCAATTTATTTCCCTATATAAGTATGCGTACTTGTGTATGTGACTGATTCATGTTTTCAAATTTTGTCCTAAATTGTGAATTAATCTCCATAAAGTATTAGAGTAGAATTGTGTCTCTTGATTTAGATTAAATTTCTTGATAATTTTTTATTCTATCACAAAATTTCTACATGGTATCAGAGAAGGATTCACATTAGAACAAGAATTTCATTTTTTTTCCTTAGGAGGTTTGAATTTGCAAATTTATTGTAGCATGATTTCTTCATAGTTGGTATAATGGCTTTCAATGGACTAATATTAGAGTATTCCTAGGAACGAAACTCCAATTTAATTTCATGGAAGGATTGCATGGAGATAGTGCTTGATGGCAATGGATTGTTAGAATATGTCAAGACCGAAATTTCAAAACTAGGATAAGTTGATGCCCATAACCTAGTCTAAAGGAAGAAATATGTAGCCAAGGTGAGGAAAATAATATTGGAAGGAGTTAGAGACCACATTGTCTCAAATCTTCGTCAGAAATAAACTCCTTTCACAATGTGGAAGGAACTGACTGAGCTATTTGAGAATAAAAGTGACCATAAAAAACTAGCCCTCAAAGAAAAACTTTGAAGCATTAAGATGTAGAAGTGTGATACTATTATGCAGTATCTCACTAGATTTACACAGGTTCAAGATCAGCTTGTAAGGGTTGGAGTGAATATTGCAGAAGATGACTTGCTGATCCTAGCTCTTCTAGGCCTTCCAAAATCACGGCATAGCTACCAGGACTCGGTGAATGAGAGGGAGAAATTAGAAAATTTGTAATTCTTATGGTATGATTTTGTACAAGAAGAAATCTGGTGAAATACGAGAGATGGAAGTTCATCCAAGGGAGAGGATGAAGAAAAATTTGCATTGGTTGGAAAGGGAAAGAAGGGAAAAGGGAAGAAATGTAAAAAAGACTAGAATCCAGCCAAGGGGGCAAGAAGAAATACTTTTCCAAAATGAAATGCTTCAATTATCATTAATTCAGGCACTATTCTACAAATTTTCCACACAAAAATTCTAGCAAGAAGAACTCAAGAGGAGTAGTTGTTGAAGCATTGGCTTCATAGTTCGAGCTATACTTCACCCTGATCACATGCATGGACAACAATATGATGGGGAGTGTGTGGAATTGGACTCATGTGCCTCATTCCATATGAAAGGGTGTATATATTTTTTCAGTGACCTAGAGGAGAAATATCTCTAGATGCATATTGAGCTTGGGGACGATGAAAGGTATAGTGCTTCCAGGATTATTACAATAACCTTGAAGAGGGAGTCAAGGTACCATCTTCACCTCAAATATGTCATGTTTCTACCAGGTTTGAAGAAGAACCTCATCTCTATAGCATATTTGGAAGATCACAACTATGAAAAATAGCTACTGGGAAGGTGAAGCAGAGTGGGGTTCATGTGAATAACCTATACAAAATTGATGTGGAAGATTGCATTTCATTAAGCAGTAAGGAAGAGAAAGTGCATAATTAATATTTTGGTGGAATCTAGCATAAAATACTTGGTCATTTGCACCATAGCACCCTTAAAATTATGCAGCAAATAACCATTGGCCTCCCCAAAGGATCACTTGATAAATACGATGTCTACAAGGTTTGTGCCTTAGGGGAGTACATAAATTCCACATTCCATGATGGAGGCAACAAATCAAATGTAATCTTGGAGAGAGTCCACTATGAGGTTTTTGGACCCTTATCAACAACCTCCACTGCGAAAAATAAATACTTTGTTATTTTTATTGATAATTTCTCAAGAAAGTTTTACATCTTCTTCATGTAGAAGAAGGATGAGAAAACATTCTCAAAATTTGTAGAATTCAAGGAACTAGTTGAGAAAGAGATCGAAAATAAGGTGAAATATCTGAGGAGTGATAATGAATTTGAGTAGCTTTCGAATGACTTCAAGTACTTTTCTTCCAAAGAAGGAATTAAAAGAGAATTGACATATCCCCAGAACCCACATCAGAATGGGGTAGTCGAGAGAAAAAATCAAATAATTTTGGTAGTTAGGAGAGGTATGCTACATGGTCAAGGGCTGCAACTACATCTATGGGTAGAGGCATGTAACACAATAGTATACTTGCATAACCAAAGTCCTCATCATATTCTTGGTATGATTACACTAGATGAGATTTTCTCAGGGAGAGAGTTCGATGTGTCTCATTTCATAATTTTTCAAGCCTTTGTTTACATCCATGTCTCCAAAAATTCAAGGAAGAAACTTGAGACAATAGTAGAGTTGGGATTTTTTATGGGTTACATTGAAACTTCACACAACTACCTAGGTGTACTTACCTTCTGTCAGAATTATAGTTGTGAAAAGGGATATAAAATATGATGAGGATAAAGCAATGATATTCTCCCTTGAGAGAGATCTTCAAATACCCCTAGAAGAGGAGCTTTTAGCTCTAAAGGAGGAGCCTCAAGAAGTTTTGTAGCAACCACAAATGGAGGATCAAAGAGGAGGAAGAGTGGAGATGTCCACTCAATGAAAACTATCCAAATAAGGTAGAGAAATAACTAAGGAAGCTAAAATATTGGTGCAGGATGCGAGTGAAAATGTGGAGCTAACTCAAATTTTCATAGGAAAATGAGGCCACTTTAGAGGTAAACTGAATACATGGCTCAAATTACTCAGCTTGTAGAGAATAACCCATCCTCTTTTAAGGAAGCAGTTGAGAAATCATGTTTGGTTGCTACAATGGTGGAAGAATATCAATCCATCATGAAAAACAATGTTTGGGAAGTGGTCCCAAGACCGAAAGATAAATCAGTTATGGGTTAGAGATGGATCTTTAAAGTTAATCATGCGGAAAATGGAAGCATAGAGAAGTATATGGCCAGGGAATAGACTATGAGGAAAACTTTTCTATTTTATCAAGGTATTCATTCATTATATAAATTAATGCATTGGCTTCATAAATGGTTTTGGGTGATTTAATTGTGAATTAAATCCTTGTCATTTAATTTTTGAACCTGGGGTTCATGAATTGATGAGGTATACATGTACTATATGTACTTGGTGATTTTTTATTAGAATATATTAATCTAATGCAGTTGAAACTAAGAAATTAAATCAATACAATCCAATCAAGTCCAAACCAAACATAAAGAGATTGAAATCACACTTGCATAAATGAAATCACACTTTCTTGAAAAGAAAATCACACTTTCATAAATGAAATCACACCACATTTGCATAAATGAATCACACTTGCTAGAAAAAAAATCACACTTGCAGAACTGAAATCACACTTTCTAGAAAGAAAATCACACCTGCTAAAATGAAATCACACCTACTGAAAATAAATGAAATAGCATAATTACACAATGTTACCAATGTGTACAAAGATTTACAAATTGTGGTTGATGGGGGGCCCTCCATTCCTCAGCAAGCACACCGAACAATTATCACATCTTGGAGATCAAAACAACATTACGTATTTCATAAAATTGGATAAAAGCTACAAAGGTACTACAAGAATGAATAATTAGTTTCCTAATGGTTGATAAGAATTTTCTCCTTTGAAGGATGCACTTCTATTTATACAAAAACTGAAGATAACTATTCAGTAAATACAAATCCTAAAATCTATCCTAAATCCACATTTATCTCTTTTGGTTACAACCAATAATCTCAAAATATGAGATATAAATCCTCTCAAATTTCTTTCC
Organism: Pinus albicaulis; assembly: GCA_034641835.2. Lineage (NCBI taxonomy): Eukaryota > Viridiplantae > Streptophyta > Pinopsida > Pinales > Pinaceae > Pinus > Pinus albicaulis. Next base: position 32,629,126 of record CM076574.1, on the reverse strand, counting down.
TACTTTTGATAAGAGACACATATCAAAATATTCATGATTCTTCTCCTTTGAATGTGCTTAGTTAATGATCCACATCTTCCAGAAATATTCCACAAATCTTCATGAGTTGGAATTTGAAATTCGAATTTGTGGCTGGGTGGCCAAATAATACCCTTCTAGAATCTTCAAGTAGACCTACAATGTCATAAAAATCATGACACTTTTCAGTATACATGAAATCATGTTAATTCCTAATATTTAATCATAAATTCTCTTAAAATAATTAAAATAAATGACTTGGAAAATAAAAATACTAAACACATATGATGATGAAATATCTTACTAATATAGGTCTATGGAGCTACATAGTTACAAAATGAAGGTAAAATTATGGAAAGGAGGGTAAAAGTGGATGATATTTTGGAGGCCTAACATACCCCCCAACTGAAGATGTTGCATGTCCTCATGAAACTATTGCATTGATTCCCTTAATCATAAGTTGATAGTCTTGAAATGTTATGCTTCTATATGAGATTTGGCTTTGTATTGATTCTCTATTAGTTTTTCATAATCATATCATTTGAGAAATTTATTGTTTTTGCAAAGTGTACTTTGAAAGACATTTGATTGCAACAGGGTTGGTTCTTGTATGACAACCAAAATTTATGAATATTGGTTCTTGTGTAACAATACTTTACTTATTTCTATTGCATAAAAATACTTGAAAACATTGAAAATTCATTTTTAAGTTCTGATAGTGACTGTCAGCCATTTAATTTCCTCATCAATTGATCATTGAAAAATATATAATATTTTTGAATCACAATGCAATAATATTTTACTAGGAAAAATATGCTAGTTAGGGTGAAATGAAATATGACATCTGAAAATGAAATATGAATTGATATCCCTTCACCCCAACTAACGGTGTTTTCAGTTTTTGGCAAATTAGAAAAGGAATATAAATGTGGTGAGGGATTTTCCAAAATTAGAATTTTAGCATTTAAGGAATTATATGATTAAATATTAGAAAACAACATACCTTCACTTTACCTAAAAAATGGACAAGCTATGTAAAGAGTGTGGTTGTTGCTGCCGAATCATGGAATGTGAACTAAAACAATTTGATATGCTTCTTATTTCTCTTGTTTGTATGAATAAAGGATGAAATTGGAATATTTATTACTACGGTTGCTTAATTCTGAATTAAGTCCTGTTGCAAATTGTTGAAATCATATAGTATTCATTCATTTCCACTTAGTGGCTTAATTATTATCTATGTGAATAGATGTGTCGATGTTGAACATATAAAATAAATTTTTGGATTACTGGACATTAATGAATGTCATGAACCAACATGAGACTACTCACCATTGATGTCAATCAGAGTCAACATACCTAAGTACATCTTACTAGGTACAAATAGATGTTCCATAGTCAAGTCACCTAAAAGATCCAACAAACAGGGGAAATTGATGTATTCCCACTCTTTATTGGTGAGATAAATTGCCATTAAGGCATAAAATCCTCAAGGTACTTGAAATATCTATATTCTTGATCCCGGATGATGTGTTCGAGTCGATGGCTCAAAAAGTTTTAGAAGGGAGGCATTAATTAATCCTACATCATCTAATACGAGTATAAAATAATAATTTGAAGTACTATAGATGAAATATTTGCATTGAATAAAGGTTTAATTGATAGGACGGAAGATGAAAATGGGGTGACTCAGATTTGTAAGGGAGCTAGATGACATTATTTTTGGGTTAAGGGTGACTGAAAATCATGTAGGAAAGTATGAATATTGCAAAGGGATAATGAGTTTTTGGTAGTAGGGAGATAGAAATTTATGGATTGATTGTAGGTTTAAAATGAGAAGCAATGGTAAAATTGGTATCTGAGAGGCCTTTTTTAGTATAAATGGTGTAATGGATCTGATTTGACATGAAATGATCATTATCTTATGAAATAAACTTAGTATTTATAAGGCACTCGTGCATATAGAGATATTTTTCATCATCCTAGAACCTGGAAAAACTTAGCACTTTTCTGCAATAAAATGTAAGACTATCGAGAGAGATGACTAGTCTCTCTTCATTTGATATATACACAAAAAAACTAGAAATATTTCTAATAAAACAAATTCAAGGAAGAAAAATTAAATGCACTTTTGCCTTTTTGGAAAGTGTTACCTTGGACTACATGTTGGTGTCTTCTTAGTAACTTTTTCATTTTATATCTAACTAATTTTGAGCTTGAGATCTCTTCTCTATAAATTTAATTATTCATCAATAAAACATAAACCCAATCTACATAAGATATTGTATTATGTTGATTCTGCAGCTACCAAAAACATGGATTGTTGCACTGTCTTCCCGCTTTACAAATTGCAATTAGATTCAAATGGCGGTTTGTTGATTATCGCAGTTGGTTTTTTAATATTTGCATGTTTTTATGAAATTATAAGCCTATAAATTCTTTTTTCATTTTTCTCTAGTGCTCCACCCTTGTCCATGATCTCGTGCATCAAGAAAATGCTCAAAATTGAAAATTCCTAGATTAGCTTGAAACTAATGCCAAAGCATATATCTCATCGCTATGAATCCAACGTAACTCGTTTCACTAAAATTTGACTTCGGATGCTCCTAGAATATCATTTTGTTTATTTTGTGAAACATCTAAAAAAAAATTGAGTTGTAGGAATACCCAACCAGCAGTCCGTACACTAACTGGGTCGTGACTTGGTAATTCTAATTGGACCTTCACTAGCCAATGGATGGTTAACACTTGGAACTATGTGATTCATTGACACATATTTATTTTTTATTGGTTAATAGTTCTGTAGTGGTGGCCCAATGTGCGAGTGCCACATGGGAAAACCATTGGTTTCCATGTGACCTCCTCGTTGGGGACCAAAATTTGTGTGAGGTCAAACAACCTCCAAAAGAATCGAAACCATGACCTCATGTGTATCAGAAAATTCCTCTACCAATCTTCCTACCATTACTTCTTGTTAAAAATTCTCTCACACATATATTTAAAGTTTAAATATCTGCGCTATTAGGGAATGGGGTCGGGCTAAGCCTTATCCCCTGGCCACTCCAGTGCCACAGAACCACGAACGGAGGGTCAATGGCTAGACCTTAGTCTGACCCACAACCATGGTCCTATAACGCAATATGACCATGGGTGCGGCAAAAAAATTGGGGCTTAATGGCGGTTTGAACCATCCTACAAATTTTACCATTGATCAGGAATGTACGCCAGGTTTGCATGTTGTTTCCGTGTTCGAGGAGAAGAGGTCATGTTTAGGTTGAATTGTGGGATTATTAATAGTAGAATTGTGCAAAAACTTGAAACAGACATATTTTACTCAATTTTTGGGTAATTGAGGTGAAAAAATAGTCAAAACATGGGTTTTCGACAATGTTGGATCCATTGGAGACATCAGTTTTGTTGTTTGAGCTTTTTAAAATCCTATAATTATAATTTTGAGTATGAATTTAGATCTCTTATCCAATTTTTATTGCAATACTTTAAAACTAATATTGTTCTATTTTCTTTTCTGATATTCCATATTTTAGAGAGCTAAAGAAGAGAGAATACTCAACAATATTGAAACTCTTTATTAAAAAAAAAAAGCAAAAGGATTCGATCTCTAACTTCAAATTTTGGCTCTCAAAACTCTGTTTTTTCTCCTTTTGCACAAATGTTCCTTCTCTTTCTTCATCTTCCTGCAAATTATTAGTGAGCTGGGTGGCTCTTACTTCACTACCAATAAATAAAATTGCAAAAAAAATGAAATCTAACTTAAAAAAAAAATTAAAAAACATCACCAAACTTTGTTTTATTTATTGATTCTATCCTACTCTACTCTATTGGAAATAGAAAATTCATTTCAAGTGTATGCATATTTCCAGCATAACCATGTGCATAATAGGTGTAAAAATATATTCATGCTTAGTTTTGAAAAATATGCTTTAAAACACATCAAAGCATGAAAGACCAGTTGTTTTGATCATGCAATCAAGAAGTAAGGAAGAATAGAATAATGATGTGACTTGATCCTTGATTGGAACCATTTTTCAAAAAATATATGAAATTCTTGATTCCTTTCTTGGTTTAGATCACATTGAATATCCTCCTTCGTTGTGCATTCTGTGATCTTATATTCTAGTGGTTTCTCCCCATCAAAATTATTGCATTATTCTTCAGTTTATTCAACAGATTGTAAAGAGGAATCAAAAGAGAGTTGAAGATCTTCTTGTGGAGGTGTAGAGATATACAAGTTTATGAATCCACTTAAAATATGGCCTTCCTAAGAATCAAATATCCTAGAAGAAAATATCATAGTTGTTGCCAGGATTCGAGAAATTTCTTGGAAGGACATTCTTCAAAACATTAATTGTGTGTGAATTACTCCAACTGGCTGATAATTCCTATCGCGCACACAGATTAGTACAAAGTATTGAAAATTATTGAAATTTAATATGAAAAATTATTTTAATATGTTTTTAACCATGCATCTAAGAATGAATGCAACTATCATGAGTTGTCTAAACTTTCAAAATAAACACCTATGTATACCTCCTCAACAATGACGCCAAAATCTTGGGTGATTTAATTGTGAGTTAAATCCCTTTCATTTAATTTCTCAACCTGGTGTTTGTGGCCTGATGAGGTATACATGTACTATATGTACTAGGTGATTATTTATCAGAATATATTAATCTAATGCAGTTGAAACTAAGAAATTAAATCAATCCATTCCAATCTAATCCAAACAAAACAATAAAAAAATTAAAATCACACTTGCATAAATCAAATCACACCACACTTGCATAAATAAATTGCACTTCTAGAAAAAAATTTCCATAGATAAAATTATGATTTTATTAATGAAAAAAAATTACATGTATGTGCTGATATTTGTCATAAAGACAGACTATGAAGTTGCAAGTAAAACCTATAGTTCATCGGGAGAAACATTAAGTTTTTCTGCCCCTTTTTTTTTCAACCTTCTGCCAAGCACCTTATGTTGGCATGTCCGATATAAGGGAGAGTTGCGTGTCTTCATTATTTTCTCCATTGTCCTTATCTGAATCAGAAGTGTCTGGGATATTTTTTCTTTTGTTCCCCCCTGTGTCTGGTACCTCATTGTCCTTTTCCGACTGATCTGAGGTGGTTATATCAAAAGGGTATTGCATCTCTTGTTATTTTGTTTCTTGTTCTATGGTTGTTGGATTCTTCTCATTTTGGTTAAGAATGTCCTCCTCATCCTTTGTTTCCTATTCCAATTCGTTTGAGGGAAATTTCCATCCTTTGGGGGATTTCCCAGGCTCATTATTTTTTATGTTATCTCTTTTTTCTTCCAGGCAAGCATATTGCAGATGAACAATATTCTTACATATATGACATCTGAATGTTGTATTTTCGAAGTCAAGATGATGTGTCAAATTCTACTGTTTGTGTATCATTTGTATGCATTCTGGCAGCCCTTTATTGAGATTCACCTCCACACATATTCATGCAAAAGTGTAGATGTTGTCCTCCAAGTGTTGTGTGTCGGTTTTAATATATCTCCAAAGGATGTTTCTAATGCTATCCAATACACTTTCATTCCAGAAATGTAGAGGAAGGTTGTAAAGCTAGACCCAAACCAGCATTCTAGTCACTGCCATGGTGTTAATGTCAAAATATAGGAACTAAGGAGTAATGAAGAGCCCAATGGAGCCACAAAACCATGGTCCCTCCCTAAGAATTACTTCTCTAGCTTCTGAAGATGAAAAATTGACAGTTCATAGTCCATTTGGTGAAAATCAAATGAAATAGATCCATTGGTTTGGGCTAGAAGCTGTTCAATCTACATATTATCATTTGTGATTCAAAAGAATTTTTTTGTTCATCTATCTCTGGAATTTCTATGTTCAGTTCTGGTACGAAATTCAGTTGCTCCACAATGTATGGTTTGGGTGTGTTATCAATTGGTTCAATAGGCGTAGCCGCTTTGTTTTTCCCCTGTAAAATGTTCATGTATGAGGTACCTTTGTGGATTTCTATTGCTGGAGTGTTGGTGCCCCTTGCATATCTTTGAGCATTGTGTAGTTCAGCAGATCCACCCTTTAGTCTTAGATTGAGGATGATGGTGGATCAAGAACAGATGGAGTAATATTTTAATGAGCCAATGTTTTGGAGGGATCTCCCACCATATATTAAGAACTGTAGTTGGATAGGGTATCCAAATGCATAACTGATAATTTGTTTCAGATATTCCACCCCCTTTTTTTCTTGTGCCCAAATAGATATATTGTTCCCCACAAGTGGCTTAATAAAAATCTGAAAATGAGCAGAACGTAGCTTATTTATAATGATGGTTGTGTGGTCCTCCATGGGAGTCGACTTTGGTGGAAATGTCTAGGTATATACAAGGTCTGGTATTATGGTGCAACTATATGAGGATGTGATAATCGTTGCGCTATCAGCAAGCCAAAGTCGCTGAATAGCATCGTTACTGCAAAATAACAGTGGACACCAAGTCCGCAAGGGGACAAAAAATGCCCTGACCACCCAAGAGGCCTTGGGTTCTCATTGTAGCAGGATGTCGTGATTAATCAGATACATATGACAGCTCAGCTTAATAGGAGCGTCGTTGTGGAAACGGATCTTGCTTATAAAATAAATACATGAACCTGTGTCCGTGTTTGGCCATGTGAAAATGCTAATAGGGGAGCAAGGGAGGCGGTAAGATGCCACAGTGAGTTCCATAGGGCTGCAGGTCCAGTCTTGAGACATAATATCAATGGGTGGGCAGTCCTCAGCCTGTAATCCATCAATCGCGAAGACCCAAGGGACCACCGAAAAGCCTCTCTAGTGACCTGTTTAGGAAACCCTAATCGTAGAGGATATCACTGCAGAGATCATTTTTTGCCTCCAAACAGCTAGCCAAGAGAACCAAGAAGTTTAAGGTGTTATTGATATTACCATCACACTTGCAGAATTGAAATCACACTTACTGGAAAGAAATCACACTTTCTTGTAATCAAAATCGTACTTGCATAATTGAAATCAAACTTGATGGAAAGAAAATCACACTTGATGAAATTAAATCACACCTACTAGAAATAAATTAAATAAAATAATTACACAATGTTTCCAATATGTAAAAATATGTGCAAAATTTGGTTGATGGGGGGGCCTCCATTCCTCAACAAGAACACCGAACAATTATCACATCTTGGAGATCAAAACAACAATATGTATTTCATATAGTTGGAGAAAATCTCAAAAGATATTAGAAGAATTAATAATTATTTTCCTAATGGTTAATAAGAGTTGGCTCCTTTGAAGGATGCACTCATATTTATACAAAAAATTGAAGATAACTATTAAATAAATAGAGATTCTCAAATCTCTCCTGAATCCACATTTATCTCTTCTAGTTACAACCAATCATCTAAAAATATGAGATACATATCCTCTCAAACTTATCTCTTGGTTTTGATAAGAGACGCATATCAAAATATCCATGATTATTCTCCTTTTAATGTGCTTAGTTAATGATCCACATCTTCCACAGATATTCCACAAATCTTCATGAGTTGGAATTTGGAATTTGAATTTTTGGTTGGGTGGCCAAATAGGACCCTTTTAGAATCTTCACGTACACCTACAATGTCATAAAACTCATAAAAGTTTTAGATATATATGAAATCATGTTAATTTCCTAATATTTAATCATGAATTATCTTAAAATACTTAAAATAAATGACGTGGAAAATTAAAATGATAAACCCATATGATTATGAAATTTTTTATTAATTTAGGGTTATGGAGCTACACAGTTACAGAATGAGGGTAAAATGATGGAAAGGAGGGTAAAAGTGGATGAAATTTTGGAGGCCCAATAGATGAGTTGGGATATCCTCTAGATGGATGTAAAAACGTCATTTGTAAATGGTGTTATTGAGGAGGAAGTCTACATAGAGGAACCAAAGCGTTTTGAGACATTTGATCGGGAGTCTTGTGTGTGCATATTTAGGAAAGCGTTGTACGGTATCAAATGGGCACTTCGAGCTTGGTACACTCAGATTTATGGTTATCTTACCATATTGGGCTTCACCAAAAGTTAAGGGGATGAGAACCTCTATCATATTTTGGTAGAAGATAAATTGCTTATCCTTTTTTTTTATGTTGATGATTTAATATTGACAAGTGATGAGAAACTGATCAACTCTTGCAAGGAGGGCCTTGCAGGGAAATTTGACATTAAATACATGGGTCTAATGCACTACTTCCTTGGGCTAGAAGTATGGCAAGGTGATGGGGAATTTTTTTTGTCTCAAGGAAAGTATGCCACCAAGATACTGCATAGATTTTCCCATGGAGAGTTGTAAGCCCACGAAGACACCTCTAGCGACCTAATAGAGGAAAGAGAATGGCACTTCAGTTGAATAGGTTGATGCTACCATTTACTGAAATATAGTTGGTTCATTGATTTATCTTATGAAAACATGACCAGATATGTGTTATTCCGCTAGGAAACTAATCCAAGAGATGGTTAGGACAACCAAAATTTATTGAAACACAACTAAGCATGTTTTACAATACCTTAGACACACTACCCAGTATGGATTATGGTATAGACGGACATAAAGACTGAATCTATGTGGCTTCACAAATGCATATTGGGAAAGGATTCCATCCAGCTGAAAGAGTATATCAGGAGGAATTTTTAGTGTTGGGTCTACAACAATTTCCAAGTACAACAAGAAGCATATGTTTGTGGCACTTAGCTCATCAGAAGTTGAATACATGACTACAATTCAAGCAACATCTGAGGCGATCTAGATGAGAAAGATACTTGTGGGGTTGTTTGTACTAGAGATGGATTTAGCTGTGATCTATTGTGATAATTAGAGTTGCACTAATCTCTCTAAGAATATGTTATTTCACGATTGATCCAAGCATATACATATTTGGTATTATCATTTACGGGATTGTGTGCAGAGGAGGATAATGTTTCTACAATACATTATGACTCAGGAACATATGCATTAGAGGAAATTTCGGCCTAAAACTTCCCATTAAACTTTCATGTAATTCCCATTTCAAAATATGTAAACCAATAAAAATAATTTAAATTTAAAAATAGGTATATGTAAATATTTTGGAGGGAAATGAAGAAAAAATACTTTTTTTTTAATTATATTTTTAGCTTATCTCGTTATAGGTTTACTGAAATTTCAAGTGTAGAGACTTGTTGGATGCGGAATTAAATTCAACATCCAATGAGTACCCATTATCCATACTTTTTAGAAGACCCTCATTGATAAAAAAAAATGAATATATATTAAAAAAACGTGTTCAACACACTTTTTTAATGTATCTTGAAAATTTATTTATGTGGGTCTTCTAAAAACTATGGATAATGGGTACTCGTTGGATGTGGAATTTAATTCCACATCCAATGAGTGTATACACTTGAAACTTTAGTAAACCTGTAAGGAGATAAGCAAAAAATGCAAATAAAAAAAATCATTTTTCTTCTTATCCCTCCAAAATTCATAACTCTTATTTTACTATTTTAACTATTATTTATTAATTTTTCTTAGGATGCTATTTTTAGGCTGTAATTTCCTCTAATGTTGATATATTGACAAAGGCTTTGTCAACAGGGAATTTCGAATTCCATAGATACATGATAGGGGTGGTTGATAATCCCTTTCTTGCTAAGAGAAGTTTTGATAAGTGTAGTAATAAAGGCTCAATTGGACTTAGCTTTGGTCAAATTGAGAAAATTTGAAATTTCCACATCAGCGGAAAAATTGGAGGTAGTTAACTAAGGTGGAATTGGTATTTTCACTCAGTTATATTATTAAATTTATTTTATTAGGCTTGTATATTAGTTATTCATGTGTGATTGCTAATTTGTAACAATCCAGTTCAGTTATTTCTAGTTGTACTGAGTTAAACTAGTTCTGCCAATGCTTAGTAGATACCTAGTTAAGATGGATCAAATCTACAAGTCCTTAGTAGATACCTAGTTAATATGGATCTAATTTGGTTTATTTTTTTCTTTTAAATAGACTAAGTTCTACATGAATATGATGGGTCAACACCATGGGTTCTCATAAACTTAGAGTTCAAAAACCACATGTAATAATTTGTGAAAATTAATAAAATAATAATTTTTTATTTTATTTTATTTTGACTAACTTAAAAGGTTTACAGATCATTACATTGCATCACATTGGGTCCATAAGTACTATCTATCCCAATATCAAAGATATTTTATATCTCACTCAATGAAATTACATTCAAAAATATCAAAAAATAAAAATAAAATTAATAAGATGTTGTCATGTCATGTAAACATTAGTCTTTTTGGCACTCTAGGCAGCAAATGTTTTTCTCCATGGTATTCTTCTCTAATGTAACCTATTTAAACATATATGTACCGAGAGGTTCTCTCCACCCCATTATGTTAGAGATGTTGTAACATAATGCACTATTTAACATTTTGACTATGTCAAATTAGATTTAAAATAAATAAATAAAATTAAATAAAAAGCATAGTGTAATGTAATCGTTTTAAGTAGGTCAGAATATAATAAAATAAAGGTTATAAAAATAAAATATTACTACAAATAAAAAGGATTCATGGTATTGACCCATGATATTAAGAACCCATTTTATTGAGATGGATCCTTTCAATTTTCTATATTGATGTCATGAGCTATTGCTTCAATCGTATAGTTCAATATGATGCCATCTCCTAATACACTTACAATTCTTTCTACCATGATAGCTATTTTTCATAAAATCTGAAAAGAAATATGCAAAGGATATTATCTTACTCATAGTAGAGATATTTCACTTCCTCCTTTTATTTGTTCTTTTATATTTCTTCCACTTCTTCAATGATACATGCTTCATTCATTTATTTTCTCTTCTTATTGTCCTTCTTGAGTTTCGGAAAATCTCTCTTGAATTTCTCATATTCTTGATATCCATATCATTGGATCCTTGACATATCAATATTTTTCTTTTTTTGAAGACCAAGCTTCCCAAACTTTCCTTTTTTCCTAGCCATGGCAAAAAATGCTTGAACTTGTTATTTTTGTCCTACATTTTTTTTCCTTCAATCTAGTTTCTTCAATTTTACAGAATGACCAGAGTTCACTTAATGGGGTGGATTCCTTATTTCCATATATGCGTGATAAGAAGTTTCCCCATTCAACAGGTAGTGCATTGAGCACCATGGTGTTCATTTCTTTATCAAACATTATTTACCCCAACTCTTGTAGTTGATATCATATTTCAAACACCCTCATAAGATATGAGGCTATCCCTTCTTCTTTTTATACCTTCATCTTATATAGCTTGGTTCTCAAGGATATTACTTCTTCTCCAGTGCTTACGGAGAAAAATTATACTAGCTTGTCATATATATCTTTTCAATCTTCTAATTTGACCACATAAGGGATGAGAGAATCCTTGACATGGAATGTTTTAGGGGCTACTATTCGCAAGTGGGCTAATTTTCCATGGTTTTTCCAAAAGAAAAGATTCACCAATTTAAATTTTTTTTGAGATATGATTTACCCAAATTCTATAGTATAAAAATATTTTACCTTAAAAATTTCCAAAATTGTATAAAGACTATATATAAAACTATTATAAATTTTCATGTTTTTACAAAGATATCAACTAACATTTTATAATTTGAAATTTGGGGAAAAGTAAGATTCGCCAAGGTTTCTAAACTTAAAGACAAAATTTCATCCTTAAAATTTTCCTTGATTCTTGATTGATTCTATAAAGATTCTTTGAGCCCTTATTTCCCCCTTCATGTAATTTGCTAGAGCTTGAGCTTCTTGTTTTGGCAGTTCTACAATTAAACCCTTAACATGTCCAATGACTTAATTTTCTATGAGGATCAAATTTGTCCTCTTCTTCCATGTAAGGAAATTTGATGAACCAACCAATTTATTGCTATCCTTGCATAATGAAATCCTTTTGAAAGTAGATTCAGTCATATATATAATGATACTTACTTTTCAAGTGAATATTCTTCTTTTATGGTTATATATTCAACTTCATGCCTTCTTGATTTTGATGATGATGTTTTCTTCCTTGAAGATGAAAACGCTTCTTCTATAAATTTCTTTATTCAAATATGCTTGAGATGTTTGTATAAAAGCCACATATATTCAAATAATCTTGTAATATGAAAAAACAAAATACTTTAATCTATTCTACAAACTATGGAAAACCAATTACGATTACACAATCACGCGAACAAGAAAGAGAAATAATTTCAATCATACAACTTAAATATTTATCTAGGGAAAGGTTCAACTAAAAACCCTGATATATGTATATGGCATAAAGTTAATAACATGAAACAATATAATTATTCTCTCATGCTTGAGAGATCTCTGCACCATCTCTCACTGTCTTACACTGATCTACGCAAGTTTGGTCCAATACTTAACCAATTACTTGCATCTGTCTGACCTACCTTGATCACGCATTACTAAGGTAATTGAGCTCCTGCTAATTATGAAATTACCACTAATTGGTTGTGCAATGCATACAAGGCATCATGTTGACCATATACATGACCTGTATAATTTTCTAATTATACAACTGATAGTCTACTTCTCTTTAACTCCAATTTCAACCGGGCCTTCCTTAGAACAGACATGAAATAAATATTTATAGTGAATTATCAATTATCTAATTGATCAATGCATGTGAATTAAATCAAATTTAATTCACTAGACCTCTCACTAGCTCATCCATCAAATAGAACTAGTTAAACTAGTTTTAACTCAAATAATTGAGTTGACTAATTAAAACTCAAAATAAACTACAAAAAGACCCCCTAAAACTTAGAGTGAACTCTACATGCCTCCAGTTTGACCCCCAAATTGAATTGACTGAGCTAACTAAGTCTTCCTAAATAATTTAACTCGTACAATATGTCATGTGATGTAGAATTACAATTTACTACTAATCTAACCATGGGAAAATTAAACTAGAATCCTTCTAGGTGACATTTTCAATATTTCTTGTTTCCATTTTCAACACTCCCTCTGAACAAGAAAGGAAATCAAATCTATCCTGATCTGATACCTTTGGAATGTTCTACATGCAACAATTCTCTGTAGTGTTTTTTCTACTAAAACTTATGAAATTGAAAAGAATCCAACCTGAATAAGTATGATTCATATGTCACCAAATTCTTTGACTGCTAATATCTACTTAAAATTGTGTGATGTTTCTGACTTTGCACTATGTCATCTGCATTGTTTCCAACTATGATATGTACTCTAGTATCTGCATACTAATAATCTCTGCCTCTGTCACTCTGACATATTACTGCATCAACTTCCATTAATCAATCATTCTATTGTGTATTGTGGGCCCTTGTAGAAAGGTAATGATCCATGAGGCAAGACATCTCAATGGACCCTGCCCAAATTTCTACAATCTTGGGAGTATGAATTCACATCACCCCACCTCTACTCTAGAGGTATGCCTGCATGTAATCCTTCTTCCCACTTAGCTCAAAATTTCACCCTAGTGGAGGTCTTTGCCTGTGTGGATTACTCCACTCAATCTCCTCTCTTCTTCTATAATTTTGGGTGCTCCAGAACATTTTGAGAGTTCTTTTAAGGTTGCATGTTGAGAGGTAATTCATGCTCCCTCTCAAACACCAAGTCTCTAACCATTTCCTTGCTCATCAAGGCTTTACATGCATCTTTGAACTCAAGATCATACAATTTATTGACTCACACATTGATGTTTTTCACCTATTTCATGGTGATGTGTCTAAGGAAAACCATTCCTTTTCTAAATATCACATCATAGCCACGATCTTCCAATACCGCTATAGAAACAAGATTCTTCTTTAGTCCCGGAACAAAAAATACACCTGTGAGCATAAGAGGGGATGTAGACTCCATCTAAAAGGTAATTGTACCTATGCCAGTCACATTATACCTCCCTTCATCTCCAAACTCTATGTTATTTTTTATGTCTTTCTCCTCCAAGTCAATGAAGAGGTATTTGTTCCCCATCATATGGAACGAGGCATCGGTGTTGAGATACCACATGAATCCCATTAAAATGTTGTCCATGAATTCAATGAGAGTAAAATAAATCTCAAATTGTGAAGCTAAAGCTTCACCTGCTGCTACAATAGCAGGCTCCTTTCTTTCATTCTTCTATGGAAATTTCATGGCATAGTGCCCGAACTAGTGACACGGAAAACACTTGATGTTGAACAAGTATTTATTCTTTCCCTCTACGCCTTGGGACTTATTTCCCTTGAATTTATTTTCTTCTCCAGCTAATGAAAAATATTCTTATGTCTTTGGAAGAGGTCACATCTCTAGTTTTTCGCCTTATCTCTTCTTATACGAAGTCAGACCACAATCGCTCTGACTTTGGTAAATTCTCCCTCTAATTTACTGAATCTTGGTAGTTGTGCCAGCTCTTGGGAAGTACTAGAAGCACTAGTCTCACCAAATAATCCTATATAATTGTAACACCAACACTTCCAAGCTCATCTCAACATTGAGTGAACTTTTTCAAGTATTTTGGTATTGTCTTGCCCTCCTCCATCTTTATTTTTCTAATCTTGTCCTTCATCCCCAACTTCCTATGGTCACTTCTATTCTGAAAAATATCTATTAAGGCCTTCCACATATCATATGGAGTTTCCTTTCCATGGAGGTTCTAGAAAATATTATATCAAACTCCTTCTAACAAAATCCTTCTCGCCGTTGCTACATTCTTCTTCCATGTATCAATATTTTGGGCATCTACTACTGTGGGCTGGGGAATATCATTGTCTATGAATTCCTTGATTCCATTGTCCTCCAACATTTCCTCCATATTTTCCTTCCAATATATGTAATTTGGACTACCCTCAAGGGAATATTCAATTCCAAATCCACAGAAATACATCATTATATGTTGCTATTCCTCAAGAATAAATTTGAAAATTCGATTCACCTGTTCAAAAAAAATTCGTATTATTCTCCTCTATAGTGATTCCTACTCTAATACCATTTAAAATATATGCATAGATTCAACTGACCTTGTAATATGATAAAACAAAATACTTAAATATATTCTACAAATTTCATAAAACCAATTACAATCACACAATCACATTAACAAAAAAGAGAAGGAATTTCAATTGCACAAGACAAATATTTATCTCGAGAAATCCTCACCTAAAAACCCCACTATATATATATTTCTTAAAGTCAAGAACATGAAACAATACAATTCTTCTCTTAGGCTTGAGAGCTCTCTACATTATATCTGACTGTCTCACGTGGATCTAAGAAATTTTGATCCAATACTTAACCAATTCCTTACCTCTCTCTAACTAGCCTTGCTCATGCATTCCTTAGGGTATTGGGCCCCTATTATTTATGAAATTCCCACTAATTTATTTCACAATGCATCCGAGTCATCTTGGTGACCTTATACATGACTTGTACAATTTTCTATTTATACAATTGGTAGCCTACTTCCATTTAACTCCAATATTAACTGGTACTTCCTTAGAACTGACATACAACATATATTTATAGTGAATTATCAGTTATCTCATTTCTCACTACATGTGAATTATATTAGATTTAATTTAGTAGACCTCTCATTAGCTCATTCATCAGTTAGATCTAGTTAAACTAATTTTAACTCAAACAATTGAGTTAACTAATTGCAACTCGAAATAAACTGCAACTGGACTCCCTAAAACTTAGAGTGAACTCAGCATGCCTCCAATTTGATCCCAAAATCGAATTTACTGAGCTAAATAAGTATTCCTAACTTAGTTTACTCGTCTAAGATGTCATGTGATGTGGAATTACAATTTACTTCTAATTTAATTAAGGAAAAATTAAACTAGAATCCTTCTAGGGGGCATTTTCAATATTTCTTGTTGTTATTTTCAAGAATATTATCCTTTATTCAAAGAGAGGGAGGTTACCTTTATTTCATTTATTATGATTTCAATGTTCCTTCCTGCTTCCTTTTGATGTAGAGGTTTCAATATGCTTCAAATAGGTAGCCCTCCTTTCTTTGAGTGGAGGTAGGGTCCTTCTTGAATGAAAATTCCTCAATGCTCCTTAGTTTGGTTGACCCTTATGTATCCCTTATTGATACTTTGATGTCTTATTTTATGCCTTTAACCTTTTTTTATATTCCTTTTGATGGTCTTTCTACAAGATGCCTTTCATTTTATTGTCACCATAGTTCTAAGACCATGTTGATAAATCTAGGGGAAACAAATTAGATGATTTCCATAACTTTAATAATTTCTTGTGATTTATGTTAAATTGATTAAATTCTTCATCTAATTGATTATTATTATTATTCTTATCATAAAAAAATTTCTAAAAAAATAAATAATAGTGAGACAAGAGGACACAACAGATAGGAGATCATCCAGGGCTAAAACCTTTGTTGATGAGAGGAAAATACACAAGAAATATTCTCCTATTATAGAACTTCAATTAATAAATTTCAAGACATATGACCCTTGAATAAGATCCATCCAAGACCCAGTCAAAGTTTCTTCTTATAGAACTTTATTCCAACTAATTTTACCTAACAACTTCCAACAACTTCAACAACATCCATCTACTTCGACCTAGTAACTTCCAATAACTTCCACCCCCAAAAAATTTCCAACACTTTGACTTTCCCAACAACTTTCTAACACTTTTAATTTCCCAAAAAATTTCCAACACTTTGACTTTCCCAACAACTTTCATTCATTTCGACTTTCCCAAAAACTTTCTATCACTTTCACTTGCCCAACAACTTTCTAGCACTTCGACTTTCCCTACAATATTTCGCTAATATTCACATGGTTGAGGATAAGATATCCCAAAAACAATAAAATTTTCAATCCTACAATCTTCCTCTTTTTCTTTCCATTGATCGAATTTCTTGTGGGGGTGAGTGTTTTTCAAGTGAGGTCGAAGTCTCCTATATTTAAGCTTCTCAAGGTGGTTGAATTGCTTCATTTAGGCTGAACTATCCACTCATGAAGGCCAAATTTCTCTTTTGATGATGATAAGGTCTTGGAGGGTACATTTTTTACTTTACACAGTTTTTCTTTACAAGATGTAACATCCTCATAAGGGTCTTCCATACATGAAAATGACTCAATTCACTTGTAGACTCATTGAAAATCCCTAGAATCAATCAATGGGTGCTTGAACTAAAAATAAATTCACTTGAGCATGAAACATATGCCTCAAGAATGAAAATAATAAATTTATTTTTCTCTAAATACAATAAATACATAAAATCAAGATTACATATGTCATTATAAAGACCGAATCTAGTTACATATTTCAATAGAGCTTGCACATCTAGGGAGTGCAAATAAACTATTTGAATAACATAGCCTCGGGTTTAGGCCTGCACATGTTCCAAATATCCACCCAACTAAGCTCTCATTGTCCCCTCATCATTCTCTATGCCCTCTTGACTGGCCCTTTCTCCTTGCAGACTGTCAGGCCCCATCCCCCTGTGGGCCAGACCCCTCTCTTGCAACATTATGACTTAAACAATATGGAATCAATACTGAAGGAACACTATAATGTTTTTCTTAGACCCTATCACTAGAAGCCTCAGTTGAGTTATGGCACAACAATACTCATCTAAATACGCAACCACCCCTTTGAGCTAACGAAATCCCCCCTCCCATTCAATAAGTTCATCAGAGCCACACCTAAACTGAGAATGCCTCTTCAAGAGAAGAGACCCACACCACAAAATTCCCCTATGGCCCATTTTCAAACCATAATTGTACTAAATCAAAGAATATATTTTCTTGGCTTACTCATAAGACATGGAATTCGTCCAAAATCAATTAAATAAAAAGAAATTAAAACATTCCACCACAAAGTGGGACATCAAGAACCAACTACAGGAAAGGATACTAACAGAGAAACTTACAAAAATATTTCGAAGTGTGCTTGAATCCATCCAATTACAAGCTACCATATGAATGGTTAACACTTCAACTCCCCTCATCTCTTCAAATCAACCACAAAATGGATCTTTAAATGCCTTTTCTCCAAGGTCTTAGACAATGCAGTAAAAACCAATATCGAAATTACATTGTAATATCCTCCCTCCAACAAAAAATACTTAGAATGAGTTCTCAAAATGAGTGAGAATGCATAGGGTGGTAGAATTTTCATACTCTACAATAATTGTGTCACCCTTCCTATCTCCCATAACTTGAAGGAAAAAAAAATTAACCAGGAATGGCTCCACTCTATATAATTTACTTCTTCCTTCTCGAGAGTTCAGTGCCTCTCGTGCCATCTATCCTGGCCTCTTCCCTCAGGCTCTACTATTTTCATTCACATATAATTGGTTTGCCCCAAACTACACTACATGAATCGAGGTCGTCTATCACCATCAATGTGTTGTTTTGTTTTTATTAAAATAAATCACAAAGTGAAATAAAAACCATAGCAAATTTTAAAGCCAAATTTTAGAATTATAATTTTTATTATTAATTAAAAATTTAACTAATATAACTAATTAAGCATATAGAATAAAATACAATAATTTGTTTCCTAGACACCTAACCCTCATGGATTGGGTTAATAAATTGTATATGCAAATAAAGGAAAATGAATGGTTAGAATAGGAAGCGACCAAAATGGGGGATGGATCACAAAGTTTACAACAACATGTTATATAATTTCATTCACATTAATGCAAATCATTAATGTGTGAGTTATTTTCCTTGGCTTGAAATGGTATTAGAGCCACATGTCCCAAATTTAGGCACTTCTAGCATACTATGTCATGCCATCTCTTATTCCTACCATCTATCAAGTCTCCCAAGTTTGTTGGAGTTTCATTACCTCTTTTATATTCACGTTACCTATTTTTTATCTACTATTAGAACCAACCTGGTGTTATCCACTCTATCATTCTAGGAATTTGTATGTCATCTTATTAGGGAGAATTTTAAGGATATAATTTTCTCTTAAATTTTAGAAACTTGGGTGAATCTCACTAGTACATAGTATGCAATCTGTAAAATATTTTGAAATTATTTTGTATAAATATTCAAATTTCTAATAATTTTATATAGTGTCTTATAATTTTAATTTTTAACTCTTAAGGTAAAATAAATTTATACCATAAATTTTGAGCTAATAATTTTCAGAAAAAAATGGAAATCAACAAATCATTTTCTTCAGAAAAAAGCATAGAAAATTAGCCGACTTGAAAATGTTATTCTTTAAAAATTTTGCTACATCCTATTCGACTGTGTTTATTCTTCTTATAAGAGATCCTTAGCCCTTTTCACACCTATTTTTCTGCATTTAATTTATTCTCTAGATTCTACACGCCTATTTTCCTAGATGAGCCAAGCTCCACACCTATCACGCATAATCCATTTCTTTCCAAATTAATGGTGCATATCAATGTTGAGTGGCGTGAGAGGAAGTCGTGATAGTTTCCTTTGTCTCTCTTGAGGGGTTTTTTTCTTCATGGTGTGTATAAGGTTTTTGAGTGGCTAAGAATGTGATTTCTAGAATGTTCTCAGTTATGACATGCCCTAGGATGACCTAGATGCATGTTCTTCGCCACATTGAGTAGAAATGACTTGAATATTCTTTGTAGATGCAATGTAGGTTATCACACTATGTGCACATTATTCCTTTATTATTTCTTCCTTCCTGCACTTGCACAAACTCGAACTTATGATTAGAAATTGATTTTGAGAATGAATATACCTTGGTATCAACTCAATTGAGAAATATACCTTTCTATGAGGAGGTAATATAGAAAAATCTACTGGAAACACATATTAATACTACTGAAAAACATGATATCATTTTAGCACCTCATTTTCGTCTTTCTCATTTTTGTTGTTTCTTTTTTCATTCCTATAACTTTTTAGAGAAATAGAAGGCAACCTTTTCAATGATTTTGTTTTTCTTGCATGGTTGTGATCAACCTAACTGAATAAGTATTTCACTTGCACTATAATATTTTCCTCCCTCCAGCTTCATCCAAAGATTCAATGGGCTTCTCATAACAATCAAATTTTTTCCTATGTGCATATATCCAATCCGTGCCAAACAATAGGTTATATGCACCCAACAATAGAAAATTCAAGTGTGTTGTCATTGAAGTTATATTGTTGAGCTCAAACTCAAATGATTTCACCCAGTGATTTATTTTTGTTTTTTTTCCTTATTGCTAATTGGACCAGCCATGGTTCACATGAAATTCTTTGGCTAGATGGCATGTTTCCACAAGATTAGCATGGATATAGCTATAATTTGAACTAGGGTCAATCAAAATAGATATAATTTTATTGAAAATATTACCTTTCATCTCGATTATGAATTCTTGGTGGTATGTATGTCAATTGTCTGCAATTTCATATATTTTGGGTATGCTTTGCACTATATCTCCCACAATATGACCATCGTATGTGTTATATATTTTTGGTCCTACATTTTTTTGATGTGGGAAATCCTTCCTGCAATGATTATCTCCACATGTATAACATCACAAGGACTCCTTGGTCTCAAACCCAGACTGATCTCCCACGGGTTGGTGTGCACGACCTTTGTTAGTTGAACTAATTTTTTTATATGATTGACTTGCATTGGTTGTGTTCATATTTTAATTTTTGTTTGATATTTACTTCTGCCATTTATTTGTATATTTCATGACCTTATTTTCTTTCCAATCACCATATAACTTCGGCCTACATTTTTATTGTTCATATCAATGTTTAAAATTTTTAATGGCATCATAATGTTTGAGATTCATGAAATTAAATTCGATCTCTAAATGATATGGGTATCCCATTGAGGAACCTTTGAAATTTTTCCTTCTCAGCCTTAATAATTGTTTAGTCAATTTAATGTTCTTAAATTGCTATCATAAATTATCGACTGGAGTTTGTAATCTTGTGAAGTGTAGGTGCATTGTATGCGCTAGGAACCTTTCTTTACTTAGTTTCTTAATATCATGATTGTGCTTGTTTTAAGGATTTTCTTGATTCCTTATGTTTCGAATGAAAACACCAAATTATAGTTAAATTCCTACAATCAATTTCTAAAATGATAATTATAAGTAAGATATTGTTATTTTCAAAAATATTTATTCTAAATTATCTATCAGTCCTTATTTATACAAAACTTCTTGTAAATTATATGAAAAAATATTTGAAAATGAATTTTGTTTTCAAGAGAAAAAAATGAAGAAGAAACCTTTCTAAAAGTTATGAAGAAACTAATGAATCAAATTATCTATGTGATGAAAAAAAGCACTTCTATTCTAACATGAATCTACAAAGCTTGTTATGATAAAGATTATTATTTTCAATTATAAATTTAATCGAAAAATAATACTAAAATGAAAACCAAGAATTGTGATCTAACAATTGAGACAAATTATATACATGTTCCTATTCTAGAAAGAATATAAATGACTAACTATGAAACTGTAAGCAAATGAAAAAATGTAAAGGGGATTGCAAGCAAATGATTGTAAAGAAATTCGAAACTATAGCAAACGAAATAACTAAATAACAAAAGGAACACACTACAAAATCGAAATAAGTGAGCTAAGAAAGTATTGAACCTCAACTGCCTACAGGGGCCCTCTGCAAAACAACAGGTTTATCTCTTCAATCCAACAACTAAATACGCATGAGGTTTACAAAAAAGCACTTATTTAACTAAATAGAAACATAGTCATCTATCTCACACAATCATTCAGAAATTACATATACGATGTGTCAATTACTGTTTATAAAGTATACATATATAGAATTAGTGCTCAACATATTGAGATTATTTTTCATTAAAAAATTAAAACAATGCTAATTTTAATTCTAATCTAAAACGAAAGAATTCTATTTCTCAAAGATTATCTATTTGGAAAGGAAATCGGAGAGCCGTCATCTATTTGGACTCTTTTTTTTTGCTTATCCATACGTTGACCTACTCTTTGACTACACCATTGGATATTCTTCTTGATGATTTGGCTTGAGA
>CM076574.1:32363117-32606959 GCA_034641835.2 Pinus albicaulis | reverse complement strand
GGTGAATTTGACTCTGACGAAGGATCGATAAGACCGAGAATAACACCCTAAACCATCTTGATGAATTAGCTTCATTCACATGAGTGGCCTCCAGCATGGACTGTGTTGTGCCTCTAGGAGATACATTGCATCTAGAAAATGTTGTTGATTTGGTCCTGTTGACCCAGTCAATTGATCCAACCTCTTTCCCACATAAGTGTGTTTATGAAAATAGCTTAGATTTAGCTTTTTTCACATTGAGCATTGACTTATTTTTCTTTTTAGGATTTTTATTTATCCTCCTTAACAATTTTATTCATGAGACATAAAAGTCAAAGAAAAATTTTATATTCCCATTAGATTGGCTAATTGGGAATATTACAGTCCTCCCCTCCAAAAATTTTCTTGTCCTCAAGCAACTGATAGGGTGAGTGCTGCAACACTTCTCCGTCCCCATTGGTGACACCATCAAAGATCCATCTCTCTGCATAAGCTGAGTGTTCACCAATCCATCCTTCCATGAGTTTTCCCTTCAAAGTCATTATGAGATGTACATGATCCATCCCACAAGGAGTCAATAATTTTGCTGAAACAAACAA
This sequence comes from Pinus albicaulis, assembly GCA_034641835.2. Classification (NCBI taxonomy): domain Eukaryota; kingdom Viridiplantae; phylum Streptophyta; class Pinopsida; order Pinales; family Pinaceae; genus Pinus; species Pinus albicaulis. Next base: position 32,606,381 of record CM076574.1, on the reverse strand, counting down.
CATGGCTGAACCCTTACTCTCCCGAAATATGTAGCAAAGTATACAAAGAGAGTCTCCATCCCATGTGGTACACACTTGCCTCCTATTCTTCCTCCATACAAATCCAAAAATAGAACAAGTACATCATCCATGTATGGAAGAAAAATTACAATTACATAAACAGAAATTTGAACAAGAGGAGGTGGGCCATAGTCCTGCATATGGTACTAGCACAGGGCATCTCCTGCTTACATCAGATCAAGATGTGGTAAGTGGCCTTCCCACCACTTACTTGTTGACCATGTTACCTCAATATGGCTGAAAGTGTGAGATAATTTTGGTGCCTTAGGGAAGCACCCATCATGATAGAGAATCTCCCTTTGTTCATCAATGGAGTGGCCAAATTTAGAAATTTGAGTGGCCCACTGTTTTCCATGAGATTTACATGATATATCACTCCTCCTTGGAGCCATGGCCTGCATAAAAATGGTGAAAGAATATCTATAATCAGAAAATAAAACTTGACTTACATAATCAAATTCCTCACCATCAATATCTCTCATACACATGGAGTTGTGCATGGATCTCCCTCCCCTTCCCAAAGAAGGAAGAGATGGCTGAAATAACCCCTTTATGGAGTCATGTTGCTGCCCCAACTCCACATACTTCATGCATCTTCAAAAATACTGATACAACTCTTCTTTCAAGCCTTCCCAATCAAAGCTTCTTATGATGATGTTGTATATCCTCATGGAGTACATATGGCTGAAACAAAACTCTTTGTAAGCTCTGTGTAGTATCTTCTGCTTGAGCTTGGAGGCTCTAGACAAGAAGACTTTACCATGATGATAGATTACCTCTTCTTGGACTAAATATCCCTCTTTCTTGCAAGCTTGGTAATGTTAGTCTCCTATACCAATAGGTTTCATTTTTCATGATTGTCTTGATTGAACTATGGAATATGTTCAAACCTTTTTCTTGAGCAAAGGTGTTCCATATTCTTGAAAAACCAAAAAATCAAAAAAATTTAAAAGATGTAAAGAGGGTATACCCTAAAAGAAAAATCAAAGGGGTAAGAAAAATAAATTGATCAAAAAAATGAAAGAAATGAGCCCCAAACAAAAAATAGACCAAGGAAAGTGTGCAAATCCAAATGCCACTACTATTTCATTTTTGTAATAAAGCAATTGTGTGCAGCTTGTCAAACTTTTGCCACAATTCATGAATAGTCAAACTGTTTAAACTTGACTTATTCATATTTCAATTTCATGTTATAGAATAGAGAATAAATATCTGACCAAACAGTTTAATCTTGGCAGATAAGTAGATAGGTAGAGTTAATAAAAGGTGCTCAACAGTTTAATCTGAGCCCTTGGATGCAATAAGGGTAGAATTAGATAGATTGGCCATGTAAAAAGAAAAGGTTGATAAGGGTTTGCAAGTCCAAATGCACCCTAATAAAGAAGAGAAAATGGTAGTGTCAAGTAGATAGGGTAGGTAGATGGTGTTGCAAAGTTTTATGTGATGAATGATGGTGCTGAATATGTTTAATCTTTTACCTTCATCACAAGTACTCAAGCAGAAAATTCACTGAAGAATTCACAGAAAGCAAAGTCAAAATCATTAACTTCCCACATCACTTTTTCCCTAAGTTTTTACTAATTTTCCCAAAGTGCTAAGGTATTTGGAGATCAAAGGGGCTCAAGGCATTTCCTTGACTTTTGGAGGGACCGGACCCTCGGCCTGATGATAAAAAAGACCTAAGTACTTGAAGTTATCCATTATCATTCACTTTCAATCTTTTCCTAAGTAAAATCCCATTTTGCTTAGGAAAATCATGCAAACTTCCATAAAAATCCCTCAAAATAACTTATTATTCTAAGTTTAAGTGTTGAAGATGATATATTGTAATTTACTTCAGAAATTGTCACTTTCTTAGATGTGCAAAGTATTTTGAGTTGTCTTTGTCCCTTTGTCATATTAACATTTAACTCTATTTACTAAATCCCTAGTGAAATGCCCTATCCTAAGTATATAACTCCTTTTATATAAATATCCAAAAACCCCTCTATTATAAAGTTTAGCCAAAGTATTTATTTCCCCGTGCATTCAAATAAAAACCCACTATACAACCCCTTTGGTTAAAATATATCATTATATAATACTCCCGCCCCTATGGTAAGTCAATCATATTGATTTATTTATCATATAATAAAAAACATATATGAGAAAAGCTTTAAACATATGATATATATGTTTAACACAAAAAAGAATAAACCTGAAGTTTTATTTTTAAATCAAAACTTCGGAAAATCCCCCATGCCACCGTGGCTCATCCACTTGGCATCCCACCCAACACTTTAACCATAATTGAACCCTGCCGCGACCCCTATTTTTCATTAACCATTGGGATTAATTAATTATTAGAATTAATTAATAACCACACTTTTCCGCCTATTAGACGCCCCCCGGGATGTTTAATAAAGTTAATCGCGTTTAAAACCCCGCTGGGCCCGCACGATAACATCCCACCATCTCTTCGTCCTTTCCACCGTTAGATCGCCCCTCCACAGATCGACGCTCCTCATCAATTCCGCCAGCCGTCCCTTGTCAGCACTTTAATGCGCGGGGGCTTGGTGGTTTTGAAATAGTCCACCAGCCACGCGTCCATCACCCAATGGAATCACTTCCCTCGCAGTTAAAACATCCATTGCTCATAAGCGGTGCGGGGATTACCGCTTACCACTTACCGCCCGACCCCTGCACACGTCAGCCCGTACTAATATGACGTCACTCCTAGAAAAAATAAAAATCCCTTTTAACTTGTAAATAAAACAAATTTTCGTGTTTTTCCCGTTATTTTCATTATTGAAAACGACTGCGCCTTCTGCTACGAATTTCAAATTTCCACTGAAATATACTGTTCTATTTGATTTCGCTCCAGAATTCCACTGGACCTGTGTTCGAGTATCCTCCTGCCATCGCCTGATACCTGTTAAAACCCAGTTTGCCTCCAAGAAATAGGTATTTATCCTATAGCACTTCGAACTTCAAAAGAAAGTCTGTTTTCCTTGTTTTCCACTGGATTAGTGATTAAATCTTATCACTGAGATCATTTCCTGAGGTTTAAAACTGTGAATTGTTCCCCTGAAACTGCAATTGTGCTAATTTCCTTCATTTAAATTGAAATCACGCCCGGCCTGTAAAGAAAACCCAGAAACTTCCATTTTGAATACACAAGAACCAAAATGGAAGCTCCGGCAGCTCTGAATGTAACCCCATTGAACGCCCCTCATAGAGACCTGGATTTTATTAACAAATTGTTTGATTTTAGCAGGTTACCATCAGAATATGGATTTGGACCAACAATTTCAATACTAGTTGACAAAATTGTTTACTCCAAATTCTCATATTTTAATTCAATATCTTCATTCAACAAACAGTTTGTATACAAAGTCAGAGAGAGATTAGAATGATGAAATGTGCACAGTGAATGGTAAAAGTGAAATGAGAAATTACAGGGATAGGAAAAGCATAACAATTAAAGAGTATCAGTGGTTTTATAATGAGAGATACATGTGCATATTTACAGGCCATTTTTCAGACTCTGTAAAACTCTGTTTTACACATATTTTTTACAGAGACTATTATTCATAGCTGGAGATAAATTTTGGGAAAATGAAAGAGGTTTATCTCACAAACATATTTATCTACAATAACCTCTTTCACTTTTTACATATCTATTACGGATTGAGAAATAAAAAGATATCATTGGACCCCAAGTTTGCAGAATTGTTGGAGCAGATTGCACAAAGAAAGGAAGCAGTTAGTGACTTGGATGCCTCATCATCAACTAAGAGTTGGATCAAACTCGAATTCTCCTCTTTGTCATCACCTATCCATACAAAATAGTGCCAAATAGATGCATTATTTTGAGTGTCCTTTAATTAAGTTCTATTTATGTAAATAGTTGGAGAGATTTGTGAACCAATTTTGATATTTGTTTCAAGATATTTTAGTTTAGAATTTGTATAAATAAACCCTCAAAGAGAGTGTTGAGGGTGGATTCTATTACTCTACTGTAACATTGAGATTTTCGGAATAAAAGCTTTTGGAGAAATTTACTTGTGGCTTACTGGATGACGATTTAAAGCACTGGACTTGTTGCAGGATTCATGTGTTGGACTACAGTTCAATAAGTTTTTCTACCCTTTTGTCTGAAATTTTATATTAGTTTATAATATCATCATATCCATTTCTGAATAATTTACATAAAGGATTGAATCAAAATTTGCTTAATTGTACTCTGATTTCAAATGTGGTTGTTCTTAATGTTTTCTTCTAAATTAGTTATAAGCATGAATTCTTAAATGCTCTTGCTTTGCTAATTTAATTATTGTTGATTACTATAATAAAGAATTCTTCATTGCTCTTTGTTTGTAGTCATCTCATTTCTTTCTTTTGAACATGGTGAAAGATTCTTAGCTGCCTTTCATTCCTTCAAGATCATCCCATCCACTTTAAATTTTAAGGATTGTTCTCTGTCTAGCTATCTTGCCCTGTAATACCATCTTGTGCTTAGAATAGAAATCCAATAAAGCCATCCTTTGACTCCATAGCCCAATGGACTGAAAGCTCTCAACCTTGCCCTTAGTTTGTGGATTCCACCATTTTCCCAAAACAAACTTTGAATCTATAACTAGCCTAAACCTTCCAAGAACAAAGATAAATCATAAAGAGAGAGCCCTCTCTGGATGCAGATTGGCTAGATTCTGCATCTAAAAGGTTGGTTTGTGGTTACCTCGGGTATACTTTCCTCTTACACAACTTCTAGGAAAACCCGAGTGATAACATAGTGGCGACCATACTGGGGATCTGAATCATTTCACTGTTATTATTGTTTGATTTATAAGCTATAGACAGAGTCTGAAGATCAGCCAGGTAGCCTTTGAAATTGCTTTTGCTCTGCAATTGCAAAAGTAAATAAATGCTGCTTCAGTCTATCTCTGATTTAGCTTATATATTGAATCTTAGTTTCAAATGTTTAATCAGACTCTCTAGTTTAATAAATCTTTGAGAAAATTTTAATTAAAAATCTTAAATTTCTTGAAGAGTTTGTAGAAGTTGTTTTGAAAATACTCAAAATTTGGTTTCCTGAAGAACTGAATTTTTCTTCAGAATTGTTTTACAGGTTTAGATCTGATCTATGATGGTGGACAGGGATCAGACACACAAAGGTTAAAATCATCCACCTGGCGACTCCAAAATCAATTTCACTACTAAGACTCCACTCGAGGAATGAACCTGGAAGAACAATATGGAAAGATCAGGCTTTCAACTTGGATTGTTATCCAAGACATTATGTTCTTTCTAAATTGATAGAGTTTTCCAATGTATATTGTATTTTAGAGAAGATCTTAGAGTAGTTTTTAATTTATCTCTTTTGAAAATTGTAAATATAAAATCTCCATGCACAATTGAGCATCATTCTTCTGACTCTTTTGATATCATTTTCCAATCAAGACACTGTTGATCAGAGATCCAGAGCTTCAAGTTTCAGAGCAATTCCACAACCAAATAATCCATATTCCAAAGCATTAATAGTGATACTGGATGACAGGGTTTATGGAAAATCTTCCATTTGATGAAATTTTAAATGAATTCAGGGATGAGTTATCAAAACTTCAGTTTGATGAGGATTTTCTAATAGATTTCTTTCTTCTTTTTAAATCAAGAAAATGTTCTCCTCGAGTTAAAAAATGGCTTCTTGATATAATTTCTGAAAATTATGAAAATGAAATCAAACTTTTGCATTCTCAAATTCAGTCATATAATTTCCGAAATCCTAAAGAATTCTTTGAAAATCTTCCTTCTCCAAAGCAAGAGGAAATTGTACTATCTTTTGACCTGCATATTGAGGATGATTATTCTTTCAAACACAAGACCGAAGAAATAAGTTCATGGTCTAATATTCATAATTCAACTGAGCAACTAGTCATTGAAGGCCTAGAAACACAAATCATACATTATGCTTTTAATGATCCTATAGCAAATTATATGGAGAATATTTTTACCTCAAATCTGCAAACATGTTTTATCTATGAGGATCAAATATATCAACAATTGCCATTTCACATCTTATCATTGATTATAAAGGCACATGATCATAACATACTTCCAATTTTGATCACAAGCAATCAAGTTATCCATTTATTTTTACAGCTACTTGATTGGCTTCATTGGAATTTTTGTATTACCCGATTCAATAAGGTTTTTAGTAGATTAGAGTAGGTAAATGAGTGCTAATAAGCTCAAAATTTTGAGCATTTTTTTAGTTTTCAATTTTCAGCTAGTTTTTCATTAAGTTGGTTTGAAAATTTTTGTGTGTTGTTTTAGTTTCAGATCAGATTTCAGGTTGCAGAAAAAGGACTATATTCAATTCAAGATTTTCAACCACAACAAATGCATGTTTGGGATTGGAACAAGGCAGAAAATTCCTAACTGGGCAACAAAGTTTTAAGTTTTGAGTGGATAGTAACTTACTGGAGTTGAAGCCCGAAGTGAAGGCCCTAAGCTTCAGAAGTTTTACTATCATATATACAATAAATCTACCAGAAGAAGGAGATTACATGGTTTAGTTTGGAGACATTTTGAGGCAACTGACCTGTTGTTCTTGACTTTTCACAAGGAAAAGCCATCCCCAAGTGGAGCCAGTGTTAGACTCCTATACCAATAGGTGTCATTTTTCATGATTGTCTTGATTGAACTATGGAATATGTTCAAACCTTTTTTCTTGAGCAAAGGTGTTCCATATTCTTGAAAAACCAAAAAATCAAAAAATTTAAAAAATGTAAAGAGGGTATACCCTAAAAGAAAAATCAAAGGGTAAGAAAAAATAAAGTGGTCAAAAAAGTGAAAGAAATGAACCCCAAATAAAAATAGACCAAGGAAAGTGTGCAAATCCAAATGCCACTACTATTTCATTTTTTGTAAATAAGTAATTGTGTGCAGCTTGTCAAACTTTTGCCACAATTTATGAAGAGTCAAACTGTTTAAACTTGACTTATTCATATTTCAATTTCATGTTGTAGAATAGAGAATAAATATCTGACCAAACAGTTTAATCTTGGCAGATAAGTAGATAGGTAGAGTGAATAAAGGGTGCTCAACAGCTTAATCTGAGCCCTTGGATGTAATAAGGGTAGAATTAGATAGATTTTCCTTGTAAAAAAGAAAAAAGATTGATAAGGGTTTGCAAGTCTAAATGCACCCTAATAAAGAAGAGAAAATGGTAGTGTCAAGTAGATAGGGTAGGTAGATGGTGTTGCAAAGTTTTATGTGATGAATGATGGTGCTGAATATGTTTAATCTTTTACCTTCATCACAAGTACTCAATCAGAAAATGCACTGAATAATTCACAAGAAAGCAAAGTCAAAATCATTAACTTCCCACATCACTTTTTCCCTAAGTTTTTACTAATTTTCCCAAAGTGCTAAGGTATTTGGAGATCAAAGGGGCTCAAGGCATTTCCTTGACTTTTGGAGGGACTGGACCCTCGGCCTGATGATCAAAAAGACCTAAGTACTTGAAGTTATCCATTATCATTCACTTTCAATCTTTTCCTAAGTAAAATCCCATTTTACTTAGGAAAATCATGCAAAATTCCATAAAAATCCCTCAAAATAACTTACTATTCTAAGTTTAAGTGTTGAAGTTGAGATATTGTAATTTACTTTAGAAATTGTCACTTTCTTAGATGTGCAAAGTTTTTTGAGTTCCCTTGTTCCTTTGTCATATTAATGTTTAACTTTAATGATTAACTCCCTAGTGAAAATGCCTTATCCTAAGTATATAACTCCTCTTACATACATATCCCAAAAAACCCCTCTATTAGAAAGTTTAACCAAAGTATTTATTTCCCAATTAAATCTTTAAAAACCCACATTATGGGCCCTTTGGTTAAATATATCATTATGTAATATCCCCGCCCTTATGATAAGTCAATCATATCGATTTATTTATCATATAATAAAAACATGTATGAGAAAAGCTTTAAACATATGATATATATGTTTAACACAAAAAAAGAATAAACCTGAAGTTTTATTTTTAAATCAAAACTTTGGAAAAACCCCCATGCCACCGTGGCTCATCCACTTGGCATCCCACCTGACACTTTAACCATAATTGAACCCTACCGCGACCCCTATTTTTCATTAACCATTGGGATTAATTAATTATCAGAATTAATTAATAACCACACTTTTCCGCCTATTAGACGCCCCCCGGGATGTTTAATAAAGTTAATCACGTTTAAAACCCCACCGGGCCCGCACGATAACACCCCACCATCTCCCCGTCCCTTCCACCTTTGGATCGCCCCTCCAAAGATCAACGCTCCACAGCAATTCCGCCAGCCGTCCCTTGTCAGCACTTTAACGCGCGGGGGCATGGTGGTATTGGAATAATACTCCGGCCACGTGTCACTCGCCCAATGGAATCGCTCCCTCCGCGCTCAATACCACCTTTTCCCATAAGCGGTGCGGGAATTACCGCTTACTGCCCGACCCCTGCCACACGTTAGCCCGTACTGAAGTGACGTCATTCCTCGAAAAACTAAAAACCCCTTTTTTGACTTTGGAAATAAAACAAAATTTCGTGTTTTTTTATGTCATTTTCGTTATTTGAAAGCGACTGTGCCTTCCGCTAAGAAATTCGAATTTTCACTGAAATCCATTGTTCTATCCGATTTCGCTCCAGAATTCTACCGGACCAGTGTTGGAGCATCCTCTTGCCACCGCCTGATACATGTTAAAACCCAGTTTGCCTCTAAGAACAGGTATTTATTTTATTGCGCCCTGAACTTCAAATGAAACTCTGTTTTCCTTGTTTTTCCGCTGGATCAGTGTTAAAATCTTATTACTAAGATCATTCCCTGATTTTTAAACTGTGAATTGTTTCCCCCGAACCTGCAAATTGACCTGTTTCTCCCGTGAATTTACTCAATTCCTCACCGTTAGCCAAAATTTCCATTTTGAATCCACAAGAACCAAAATGGAAGCTCCTGTGGCTTTAAATGTTGCCCCATTGAACGCCCCTCATAGAGACCTGGATTTCATTAACAAATTGTTTGATTTTAGCAGGTTACCATCAGAATATGAATTTGGACCAACAATTTCAATACTAGTTGACAAAATTGTTTACTCCAAATTCTCAGATTTTAATTCAATATCTTCATTCAACAAACAGTTTGTATACAAAGTTAGAGAGAGATTAGAATGATGAAATGTGCACAGTGAATGGTAAAAGTGAAATGAGAAATTACAGGGATAGTAAAAGCATAACAGTTAAAGAGTATCAGTGGTTAAAGTGTATCAGGTAAAAGTCAGAGTGCAAGTTAAAATGAAGTTACAGAGCAGTCAAAGGTAAAACAGTAAAAGTAATTACAGAGGCAGTATAATGGTAAAAATATATGAGAATAATTTCACCAATAGTGAGTTTTGTCTAAAGTGAAAGTAAAACAGTCAAAAGAGCAAGAAAGTAAAAAGATGAAAAAACATAACAAGAAGGAACATTCTTGCAGAAATTGCATGTTTTAGTCATTGTTTTGCAGAAAATATTGTGACCAATACAAGATGAATTTTGAAAAACTGAAGGAGGTTTATGTTCTTAAGAGGGCCATCTACAAAAACCTCTCTCACGTTTCTAACAGCCATTATGGTTTTGGAAATATTAAACAATGTTGGAAAGCACTTTTTGCAGAAAATTCCAGTTTAAGTCATCATTTTGCAGAGAGGATTGTGACCAATAAAAAATACTTCATACAAAACTGAAGGAGGTTTTTTTTCCTAAGAGACCCATCTACAAGAACCTATCTCAGTTTTTTCACAGTGGTTTTATAATGAGAGATACATGCGCATCTTTACAGACCATTTTTCAGACTCTGTAAACCTCTGTTTTACACATATTTTTTACAGAGACTATTATGCATAGCTGGAGAGGAATTTTGGGAAACGGAAAGAGGTTTATCTCACCAACATATTTATCTACAATAACCTCTTTCACTTTTTGCATATCTATTACGGATTGAGAAATAAAAAGGTATCATTGGACCCCAAGTTTGCAGAATTGTTGGAGCAGAATTCACAAAAAAAGGAAGCAGTTAGTGACTGGGATGCCTCATCATCAACTAAGAGTTGGATCAAATTCGAATTCTCCTCTTTGTCATCACCTATCCATAAAAAATAGTGCCAAATAGATGCATTATTTTGAGTGTCCTTTAATTAAGTTCTATTTATGTAAATAGTTGGAGAGATTTGTGAACCAATTTTGATATTTGTTTCAAGATATTTTAGTTTAGAATTTGTATAAATACTCCACTCTTGGAAGCATTTGGAGTGGATTCTATTACTCTGCTGTAACATTGAGATTTTCGGAATAAAAGCTTTTGGAGAAATTTACTTATGGCTTACTGGATGACGATTTAAAGCACTGGACTTGTTGCAGGATTCATGTGTTGGACTACAGTTCAATAAGTTTTTCTACCCTTTTGTCTGAAATACTATATTAGTTTATAATATCATCATATTCATTTCTGAATAATTTGCATAAAGGATTGAAACATAATTTGCTTAATTGTACTCTGTTTTCAAATGTGGTTGTTCTTAATGTTTTCTTCTAAATTAGTTATAAGCATGAATTCTTAAATGCTCTTGCTTTGCTAATTTAAACATTGTTGATTACTATAATAAAGAATTCTTCATTGCTCTTTGTTTGTAGTCATCTCATTTCTTTCCTTTGAACATGGTGAAAGATTCTTAGCTGCCTTTCATCTCTTCAAGATCATCCCATCCACTTTAAATTTTAAGGATTGTTCTCTGTCTAGCTATCTTGCCCTGTAATACCATCTTGTGCTTAGAATAGAAATCCAGTAAAGCCATCCTTTGACTCCATAGCCCAATGGACTGAAAACTCTCAACCTTGCCCTTAGTTTGTGGATTTCACCAATTTCCAAACAAACCCTTGAATCTATAACTAGCCTAAAACCTTTCAAGAACAAAGATAAATTATAAAGAGAGAGCCCTCTCTGGATGCAGATTGGCTAGATTCTGCATCTAAAAGGTTGGTTTGTGGTTACCTCGGGTATACTTTCCTCTTAAACAACTTCTAGGAAAACCTGAGTGACACTGGAGTAATCAAGTATCATACAAGTGTGTATATCTTTGGAATAATCCACTAGAATTTGGGATTTCCAATACAGATCTAGACTGCTCAATAGTGACAACACAGATGATGCATCAACAGAAATATCTGTCATGTTGCTGATTTCCTCCTATACATCTCTTATGTCAAAGATGTGTGTTGGAAGGCTGATCCTTCCATTGTTTTTCCTCCCACAGTGTAGATCTAGATAGGAGAATGGGTGGTGATGATAAGGGAACAAGATCTCCCTTCTTCTTAAGCTTACCCAAGCCTCCCAGCACTGTAGCTTTGTCTTCCAATGCCCCAATCCTTCTTGGATTCATGAATGGAGCACCATGTTATAGGTAAATTTGGGCTTCATTCCCAATGACCTCGTTAACTGGGCATCATCTCCAGGACCAATGATCAAGGGTCTATCATTCCTTATCATTTTAGTTGCTACATGCCCTAAGACAAGAAACAAGACAAATCAAGCAAGACTTTCATCAAGAAAAAGTTTCCATGGTTTGAAGCTTATTATATAGCATATGAGAGCTCACCAACGCAGGCTCTAAGGGGCCTAAGTGCATTGCATATGCAAGTATCCCCATGCAAGGCTGCTTTGCAAAGCACTTCCCAACATTCACAGGTGCGTTGGTCACATTGGGAGCGAAATTATCATTGTTTTGGAATCTTCACTTGGCCAATGCCTTCTAGAAGAGTTCACATGTGTCAAGCTTCAGATCCAAGTGTCCATTTTACATATACATGAATGGAAACATGTCTTGCCTATTTTTGGAAGGTTATTTATTGCAAAACAACCTAAAGCTCATCTATAAGTGTTTGAGAAGGAAGAATTTGAGTAGAGAAATGATGGAGAATTTTCAATTGAGAGCTAGATTTGTGAAGCTACTGCTGGCGAGATTTATACTGTGATGAGGCTTGGGAACTTTGCTGGAAGGTCACTTCAAATCACTCACTAGGTTGTAACCTCTCCTTCTATCATCAATAAAGAGTACTTCTTTTTTTTCCCTACATGCATATGTATTGGCTTTGATTTTCTATATTTTAAGATCTTGGTTGATGAATGTAGTTTATGCTTTACTGATTTAGCTAACTAGCTTGAATAGATATCTATATTATTGCATCTTCTATTGTTTCAGTGTTCTTTCTTGAAGGAAGAATTCAGCTCACAAACTACTTGAATTTGAAGCTGCAACATAAGCGACAGAAGGATCCATTTGGAAGCGACTGAACAAGTAAGCCTCCAATCCTCTATGTATATATGTTCTGAGTTAGGATAAATAGTAATATAGTCTTTCATATGTTGTTCTAGACTAGCACCTGTCTAGGGAAGCGTAATTTATCCGTAGATTAAAATTCTAGCCCAAAAAATTGGCGACTCCACTGGGGATAATTTCTCTTAGTTCTAGGTGTTATAGCCTCTTATTTTCTTTGTTTATCCACCCAGTAGTTGTTACACATAAAGATTAACCTTTTTCAGAGCCTAATTTGCAAAGAAAGTGAGTTAAACAGTAGCATTTTTCTTTGTTTACTGCGCCCAATGCACCCTTAGACTGGACATAGTGCTTTTGAGAGCACTGTCTCCCTTCCTAGCCTACGTTGCAGAGCACTGTCTCCCCTTGGAGATTGCGTTGACTCCTGAAAGTGACCAAATTCCCTTGAATTTGACTTTGCAACTTGCTTTAGTTTTGTTTGCTGTTGTGTTCTGAAAAGTTTGATCCTCAATTGACCAGTGAATCTATATACTTCTTCCTCCTTTGGCTGAAAATCTGTTCAATGTTTGTTTAGAAAATTTTTTCTTTATCATTTACAAGTTGATTTCAAAGTACTTTTTATGGTCACATTAAGAATCATTTGCTTTCGAAATAGGAAATTGTCGTAAAATATTCATTTCCTTGATAGGAGAAATTGTTGTTGAAATCCTCATTTTTCCTTCAAAAGAGAAATTATTGTTTGTATTCTTCGTTTCTCGAAAGTAAAAAGCATTTGAATTATTGATCTAGTGCACCTAGTTTATTTTCTGCATTCATGAAATTAAGGAAACTGAAAAGAAAAACTTGCATTTGCATGTAGGATTGTGTGTGTTTTGCAAAAGGAACATTAGGAAATCTGCATTTAGTTTTTTATTCGTTGATTTTGTTTTTTGTTCATTGATTTTTTTGCTCATGAACTATTTTCTCTCTTCCCTTAGTAGCTAGGTTCTTCATTGAAAAAGCTGAAACTGGAAGTTTTTTTATCATTATTAGATTGCATTTTAGGAATTTCATATACATCATCGCGGTGAACCTGAAAGGAAAATTCTTAAGTAAGATCAACATAAAATAAATCTCAATTTACTTAACAATGCATTGGAACCATAACGATAACATTTAGAAAGTCGAGGCTAGAGACGTGTTCCAGCGTTGTAAAACATAGCAGTTGTCTTTAACTTGTCTGCGATACATTCCGAGTGTGATACCTCACTCCACGTACGTAAGTATATCGTAGCTTGTCCATGTAATTTTGGGTATATTGGGTGGTGTTACAGTACGATAAGTATAAAGGGGTGCTCTCACTATGCGGTTTTACGTCATACAACGCTAATACGTACTTGGGCCTCCACGTACCTTCAGTTATATTTGGGAGGACAACTTTTAGGTGCTATCCATCCATAGTGAACCAAGTTGGCCACCTTGAAATTGTGATACAACGAATGAAACATTTAGGGAGATTACCTGCCCGTACTTCTTGGTTCGCTAGGAGGTATTCTGCAGTTCACAGTTTCTTGGTAAACTCTTTTGCCTAGCATTACCCTCTTTTTGTTTATTTGTTTTTTGGTTAAAATAAATCATTAATCATGGACGAAAAAAATCCTATCCCCCGTCATTTGCGTAGATTAGCTTTAAATCAACCTTTACCACCAGAAGTTACTTCTGGTAGGCGAAGGCAATCACAATCTGCCGAATCAAGTACGATTCGTGCCTCTGGCAAAACATCATCTTTTAAACCAGAGCTAGCTCAAATTGTTTCCACACATCCTAGTTCATCTACTGTTGTCAAAATGGAGTCTTCATAGCTACCCGTGGTCACAATCCATTCAATTGTTGAGACCATACCTCCTGGACCCAACGGTGTTCAATCACAAATTGATCCAGATCCTGTCTCTTCTTTGCCAGAACATCTGAATCCTGAAGTCGAACAACCAGAAGTTGTTCCTACCTTGGTCATCCCACAAATTTCTGTAGCCATTGAAACTCCTATATCACACAGTCAAATATCTAAAATATATTTTGGGCTTGACGGTGAAGTTATTCCTCCTGTTTTAATTGCGATTGAAGAAATCCTGCAAGACAATACACCTTTAAGTCCAACCCATTTTGGGGGAGACCTTTACCTATACCAGTCTTTTCCTCAATCATTTCCATCTGCTTTTGTTCATCCATTTCCATTCAGTATCCCTTTGATTTTGTAGAGTATACATTTGGTCATACAACCATGTCTGAACCAACATCTTTGGTTGGGTCTGTTGTTCCAATTACGTCAGCTCCTACCCTCACTACTCCGTCAATTTTCACAACCTCACCAAAGTCATATTTGCACGGTGGCCCTTCGGTCCCAACAAGTTACAAATCATTATCTAGCACTTTCTCTAGTACATCTTCAAGACCATGGTCTTTACCAATTTCATCATCTAGTGTTTTAACTGGTAGTATTATAGTTAGTACTAAACGACTTGATTCATTACATAAATCATCAGGGCAATATCAAGTCGGTCCTTTTGGGTCAATTCCTTTAAATACCATATCAACTGGACTCCCAGCATTCAGGGAACAATATTTTTTGTCTTATTATCCTCCTTATGCTGGGGGAAACCTTTGGTCACCCAATATGACAGTACTCAATCACATTTTGGTCAAACTAATTTTGACATGAATGTTTGTCAATGGCAGCCCACTCTGCCTATCCAGCCACAAACGGTTGTACGCTCGTATCAACCGGTTCAACCTGTTACATCCACTTCATTACCATTTTTTAATACATATATACCCCTGTTACAGAATAAAAATATTGTACATCAACCTTATCAGGCAGGTTCTTCGACTCAATATCATCACATGTTGGGTCCACAAACTCAAAATATTTTGGTTAATTTACAACAACCTGTCTCAGGGATCATTTATTCACAAGCTGGTGTACCATTTTATTGGATGTCACAAAAGCAACCTAGTTATACGTATCAACCGAATCCAACTTACACTAAGTTGGGTTATAATATTAGTGGACAGACCCCTTGGCAACCACAAGTGCAAATGCCTCAAACTTCATTTCAACAAGTATGTTTTGGTCAACAAAACTCTCAAGCGTTTGCTATGAAAAACAACCCCTATCTGGGTTACCAGCAACAAATTCCATATGCTGGTGCTCAAAGACCTGTTTCCCAAGAAATTCCATCATACCCTAGCTATGCTCAACCTGAACTTAATAGACAGTTTCCTTTTGTTGCAACCTTGGAATTACTAAATTTAAACTGGTTAACCAATGATTCTATCAATTATGCTCCTTGGTGGATGGTGATACCTCATAAATTACCCTCTGACATTCTTAAATTCAATGGAAACCTTCGAGAAGATCCATCAACTCATGTTATGACTTATCATTTATGGTTTTCATCAAGTTCCTTGAATGATGATTCTGTTCGACTATGTCTTTTCCAGCGTATGTTCACAGGTCCGGCTGCTAAATGGTATATTGAGTTACCTAGAGCTTATTTTGACAATTTCACTGCTTTAGCTACTGTCTTTTTGACCCATTTCTAGTTACCGATTAGATACAAAACTGGAACGGAACTCTTGACCAACTTCAAATAGACTAATTCTACTCACATTTCTGATCATATTCATGAGTGGTGTCGCTGTCGACGAATGGTTAAGAAATTTGTTCTCGATCAGCTTCTTGCTAAATGGTTCATTAAGTCCTTGTTACCATCTATAACTAAGGATGTGGCGTTGTCACAGAAGAGAAATTTATCGCTCGTGCTTAATATTTAGACTTGATTTACACCTAGTCTGGCACGCTCTATGAAAAAATCCCTAATGCGCCGTGATCTAATTTCAATGTTCCTCCTCAAATAAAGGACTCTCATGCCGAAGACGGCTTGATAAGCACTGCAAACACACACCACACTACTACATCTGATCCTACTCCTATTTCCAAAATTAATTCCATGTCATTTGACAAAGGCAAAAGTGACAAGCAACCAAGAAGTAAGAAAAAGGGGAAATCAAAGAAAAATAAAACTTCTAACCCGCAGGAAAGATCACCTGATCAACCGTTTGGACCACGGAAACCTCGTTATCCATGCATAATCTGTAACAAGGAACACTTTTTTATGGATTTTCCTCACCGTGCTAAAGTCTCAAAAATCATCAAGACTTCTCATGCATCAGCTGTGTTGACAGACCCGTTTCCAAATCTGGACACTAATTTGGTTGCTACGAATCTAGCTCCTAGTTCCCAAGTGTTAATGTTATCCACCACAAAACCTTCACAAGATATTTTGGTGTCGACGCGGAATAAAGACTATGGCAGTTTGGCCATTGATCAACCTACTACCTCAACAATGAATCCATCTAATGAATCAGTACCACCTCCTGTTATTCCTGAACTAACAATTAAGCCACCAAAGGGAGTAATTCATAAATCGACATATAATCCTCGAGCAAGAGCTACAAAATATTATAATATAGTTGAATATTTGGCTCAATCCCCTTCATCTATGTCTGCTCTTGAGGTATTACAAAATTTTCTTTCCCAGAAGCAGGCTTTATTGTCGGCCATTGGTGGAATTGATCCAACTGATTCTAATCTTGTCATATTTAATCATACAGGCTATGTGCGAAAATTACCAGTAGAATTGGCATTCTCCATACAAGTAAATTTTCTCAATCACCTTGTTCATCGCACTATTATTGATGAGGGAGCGTCTACGTGCATTATGTCTCTAAACTGTTGGAAGTCACTTGGCTCACCGTGATTATCACAATCATCAACAATGTTGAAGGCTTTTGATGGAAGAACATATAAACCTTCTGGTATTATCAATAACCTGCAAGTTGAATTAGGGGGAAAAATAGTAAGTATTGATGTCGAGGTTGTTGACGGACCCCTTGACTATAATATTTTACTCAGAAGACCATGGGTATATGCAATGATTGCCATTGTTTCTACATACTTTAGAATGAATGCCTTTCCACATAAAGGTACAATCACAGTCATTAATCAATTATCCTTTTTTTCTTCCGCTTCGCAGGTAACTGGAAGCGTTCTGTTTGTTCACTTACCCCAACTATAAATTCAGAACATTCGTGTAGGATCCTTAAAGGATTCCACTCTTGTGGGAACCTTTGCATTACCGCCGCCTACGACGTCAACAGAAATTGCAACCATAGAGACCTGCTACATGATATCTTCCACTCTATCTGGCTTAAGGAAGAGTATGGGTGATTCTAATATTTCTACGTCGGATGATGTTTTACCGCCCAACTCTATTGAGCTGGCATATAAATCAATCTATTTGGCTTGGGTGACAAATCCGAAATCAGAATTTCCGAGTGTTTAGGTTGATCGTTCATTAGATTTTGGTACTCCATCTGATTCATTTTCCTCAAAATTTTTAACAGATGAAAATATTTGGGAAGCTATGATGTCAGAAGGAGAACCATGGGAAGATTATCATCATCGTTCCCATATTCCTAATTATGAAGAAAATAATCTCAGTGAACTATATCACCCATCCATCGAAACTTTCTTTTCGAATTATTTACTCTGAGCGAAATTTATCTAATATCGAAGAAATGATTTCTATCAATATTTCGACCAAACTTGGCATTGTAGAAAATATTCATGTCGGTGTATCTTGTTCTCCATCAAAACTTGAATCATATCGCTCTCTTTTTTGTGAATTTCGTGACGTATTCACTTGGTCTTATGAGGAAATGCAAGGCATAGATACTATTATAGTTGAACACACTATTAATATGTAACCTGATGTTAAACCGGTGCGTCAATGGCTTCATCTTGTTCATTCGAAGAAAGCTGCTGCCATCAAAGTAGAAGCTGAAAAAATTTTGCATGTTGGTTTCATTTACCCTGTTTCGCTAACTGAGTGGGTTTCCAATATAGTTCCTATTATGAAAAAACAAGGAACCATTAGAGTGTGTGTTGATTATTGGGATGTCAATCAGGCTTGTCCAAAAGACAACTATCCTACTCCCTTTATCGACCAGATTATTGACTATTGTGTTGGATGCGAAATTTTTTCGTTCATGGATGGATTTTCTAGCTACAATCAAATCAATATCTTCCCAGATGATCAACATAAGACAACATTCATCTGTCCCTGGGGCACATTCACTTATAGGAAACTTCCATTTGGTTTAAAGAACGCTGGGGAAAATTTTCAAAGAGCAATGGATTATGCTTTCAACAACATCAAGAACATTGTTCAACCGTATCTAGACGATTTACCAGTGCATTCACGAAAACAGCCCGATCACCCGATGCATTTGAGAGCCATTTTCTTACGCTGCCGACACTAAAAGATACACCTCAATGCACACAAATGTGTGTTTTATGTTGGTTCTGGTCGATTTCTTAGATTCGTAGTCTCAAAAGAAGTAATTTGAATAGACCCACTGAAGGTACAGACCATTCTTTATTTTCCTGCACCATCAAACTTACTTCAGATACAAAAAATTCAAGGAAAGGCTAACTTCCTAAGAAGGTTCAGTCCAAACTACACCGAAATGGCTAAATGACTTACTCGATTATTGAGAAAGAGAGTTCCCTTCCATTGGGACCAAGTTGCACAAGCTTCTTTTGATGCTATTAAGGACCATCTTGTCTGAGTGTCATTAATGTATCCTCCTAATTATAAAAATGATTACTTCCTATATATCGTCGTGGCTGAAACAACCATCGCTATGGTTTTGGTCCAAGTAGAAGATGGAATTGAACATTCGATCTATTATTTGAGTCGTAATCTCAATGATACAGAAGTTAAATACTCGTACTTGGAAAAGCTTCCCTTGGCAGCTGTTCAAGCTATCCAAAGATTTTGCCATTATATCCTGCTCCAAAAAACAACAATAGTTTTGGATTGCAACCCCATGACTTACATCTTATCACGTCAATTTCTGGGGGGGAAATATTAAAAATGGATTTTCATTTTGCAGGAATTTGATTTGGAATTCAGCAAATCCAAATCAAATAAGTCTTTAGTTTTGGCTGAGCTTCTCTGTGACTTTCCCTCTGATAGTACTGCTACTACGTCAGAACCATCTATTGCAGATGAGTCTTTGTTTCTGATTGGATCATCTGATCCCTGGTATGAATATTTCATCATTTATCTCCAAACCCAAACTTTTTGACCTAATACCTCTCGCTCTGATCAGTGACGTATTCGATACCAAGCCAAATATTATCTGATCGTCGGCGATACACTTTATCGTCATGGTGTTGAAACCATTTTAAGGAGGTGCCTCCGTCATGAGGAGGACAAAAAAGTGTTAACTAATTTTGATGCTAGGGCTTGTGGTGGAAATTTATCTGCATATGCTACTGCGGAGAAGATACTCTGCACCGGTTACTTTTGGCCTACTATTTTTCGAGATTGCATCCTCGCAATTAGAAGTTGTCATGCATGCTAGATTTTTTACCGTAAAATCCGCAAACCGCCAGCACTAGTGCATCCCGTTGTCTCTGCTAGACCATTTACGAAATGGGGTATTGACTTCATGACCTGTAACCCTCCTTGGTATAGGGGGCATGGTTATATTATTGTTGCAGTCGACTATTTTACCAAATGGGCCAAAGCGATGCCTACATTCAACAACACAGGACAAACAACTGCATTGTTTTTCTTCAACCATGTTATTGCACGGTTTGGGGTCCCACAAGCTATAGTTACGGATCATGGGAAGCATTTTCACAACCATATGATGTCTGAATTGACAGCCAAGTTAGGATTGTCCCATGATAATTCTACTCCTTATTATCCACAATCAAATGGACAAGTTGAGGCTATTAACAAAATTCTTAAACGAATGCTTCAACGAATGATAGGAGTCTGTAGTGTTGTTAGCGCTCAAATCTACCTTAGGCTGAATTAAGGTAAAACTCAAGGCTACATCAAACCAAGCTCAGCCTCGTAGCTAGCCCTACGAGGACAGGAGAGGGCTCTCTCCGGGTCTATCTCAGCAAAGGATCTTCAAAGGGGCTGTGATGACTCAAAATTGATACAGATTTTAGGCTAGTAAAGAGATAGGTATGTTTGATTTTGATTTTTTGAGTTTTCGTTGGAGAAATGGGAAAAACAAATTTTGGGTCCGGGGATAAGGTCAGATCTCTGCAGAATTCGAGTTGGGGCGAGGTAGGCGATTGTCTTGATGCTTTTGATTGGATATATGGACGGATTAGAATGATAAGGAGCTGAAGAGGGAAAAGAAGAACTTGGATCCTCTCCAAACAGTCGAAAACATGTAAAACTAAATGAATTCAAAGGCAGAGCACTATAAACAATGGTTTCAACCTCATCTACTCATTCATTTTAGTTTCAGAAGCATATGAAAGGAATGGAATACATTAAACATGAATAACTTACAATAAACAGAGAAGAAACACCATCAAGAACAGAACACCACAAGAATCCCAACAGGTGCCGCAAAACCTCTGATCTTTCCTTAGCCAAAATATGAAAAAATATGTACAATGGTGCCAAAAGTTTCCCAAGAGTCCAACCTGTAGAATGTCTCAGAAATTACAATATATAGTTCACTCTAACCCCTTCCCACACCTCTAGGGGTCAAAATCCTCCTTCTAGGAGCAGTTCCAACAAATTTTAATCAAGGAGCTAAAATCTAGGCAGCTAACAACTTGCCTCTAAATGAGTGGAAACTGATTCATTTACATGATTTTCACTTTTTTGAGAGTGAATCTTCTAGAATAGGTAAAAATAAGCCAAAGTTACATGTCAACCATCAATTTACATCATGAAAACCCAAAAATTTCATCCACAAGCAAAACTGGTCCCAACTGGCCGAAATTCTGAGCTGGAAGTTGAAAATTCAGCCAAAAATCTAAGTGGGTAGCGCCCCTGAGCTGAGTGGGTAGCGCGCCTTTGAGCTTGATTTTGAGGCACTTCCCGGCATCCACATTGAGCTCATGATAGCTCGTTGGAAAGCCCTGGATGTTGGCTATCCAACCCAAGTAGAATTTCTCAATTTGGAGCTCATTTGCCCCTCCAAAACTTCATTCTCCCAGAAGTACTTCCTGCTGGTGCAAAAGGTGGCAGCAAGGTGGTTTTCATGGTGTTTTTGAGCTTTTTGACCATCCAGAATCTGATGAAATGCTTCGGAAATGCCTGAGGATGCTTAACTTACCATGAAAAATCTAAAAATGCAAAAATTTCCTTCAGCAAGTGTCCCGAAAAAAAATGAGCATATGGGTGCGCGACCCGCTTAACTGAAAAACCTGTTTTTGAGACCAAAAATTTCAAAATGACAAAAATTTCTCCGAATTTGCTCAAATTCGGAGTGAAGACCCTCCATCATGTATCTTGCCCAGCCAACGAAGCCTCGGCCAAAATCCGGAGTGGATCAGGCCTTTTCCGCCGTTTTAGTGCTTCGCTCAACCTCCTCTTCAGAATCTTCATTCTCGCTTTGCAGACATGCATGCGGGCCCAATAATGGCCTTTCATGTGACGAAGCATATCTTTCTCTCTGTTAGCCTTCGCCAACAACTTCTCCAGATGAATGTTAACATGCATGAGTTCAGTCTCCCGCTCAACTGGTGTCATATCACCTGGTCTCTTCCGGGCCAATTGTCGATCCTCACGGATTCGACGCAGCTCATAAAGTGTGTGCTCATCCTCTAGCTGTTTGTTGCGCTGCTCCAGATAGTTTATCACCCACTGAGCTTTCTGCAACTGATCTTTCAGCGTGTCATTCTCGGCCCTCTGCTCCTGGATGATCTCCCTCAGTTTCGAGCTAGGAGAGCTCGCATCAACATCAATGATCGTGAAATCCGTGTCCCGGCCTCCAAAAACACGAATTTGACTTCTGCCTTGCGGATCTCTTGCAAATGAGATTGTTTGCCATGTTTATATATGAAATAAATATCTCATCAAATCAGATTGCTTTTCAAATTTGTTTGACAACCCACTTTATAATGTTTTTGGCATTTTGAGATTTGATCTATTAATACAATGCTTTGCTTTGGCTTTTTTGAATTTTGGACTGAAATGCTTGTTGTCTTTTGCAGGGATGCGGCACTGTAGCTTTGGAAAAGATCAGAGGCTTGCACTGAAGCTTTCTGATAATGAAATACATACAATTATTATAAAAATGAAATTAGACAATTTCTAGTTCCAAAACAGAGTTTTGGACTAGAAATGTCTTCAAATGCTTTTGATGATAAAAATGTGAAATCAAAACTTGCGAAACCAACCTCATGGCCTGCGGGCTTTATGACATGTATGCAAAAGACTCGAAAACCCTAGACTCTAGGACTAAAGAATTTTTTTTTTTTAACGAAACTGACATTTAATGACGATGAATGAAATGACGATAAACTTCAATGATTTTTGAGGAATTCTTAAATAGCCCTGCAGGTATAAGCATGAGGAAACACATGACAACTAGACCCCCTCGTCAGTCAGTGGCATGCTCCTAGCGAAATGCAACGAAGTGGAACAAGCGAGACACCTAAGAATGAATATGAAAAAAGCGAAATGATCTTTGACGGAGGGCTGTAAGGACCGACTCTAACATTGGCTCCAATGGGGATAGTGGCTCCATGGAGATGCCAAGAACGGCAGATCTCTGGGGGAGTCAGACAGTGCCTTCATCCATTGGGCGATGGAGTCATTATTTCAACAAACAAAACAAAAATTTCGGACATATTTATTGACTGCAGATTTGACTGAAAAGCGACTGAACTTGACCAAAACTAACTTGACTCTAAAACTGAAAAGACTGATAGAACTGACTTGACTAACTTCAAACCAACCAACCTCCATCTCCAGAATTATAGCCTTCGCTCTGGGCCCCAGACTGAAGATGAGAGATCAGTACACACTTTGCAATAAAACAAAGAAAAATGATATATACAATGATGTGAAATCAGCAGAAGATACTCAGAAGTGATATCGTTTCAGCAACCAACCATTGATCGGTCCTTCAGGACAATCATCTCCATTCATCTCTTTGAGAAGAAAGGCGTTTTGACCCCGATACGCTGCGATATTAAAAGGACCCTTCCATAGGTTTTCAAATTTGTCGTGCTTTCCCTTATCTTCATTCCAAGCATCCCATTTCAAAACTACCTCATCCAACTGAAACTTATCCGCTTTTGCCTTTCTGTCGTAGATCTTCTTTATGCGCTCCTGCAACTTGAAAGTATTTTTAAATACCTCCTCCCGTGTCTGCTGTAAATGAATCATCTGATTAATTCTCCGCTGCATGGGATCTTCCTCACTACCAGCTTCCTGAAGCAATTTGACCACCGGGACAGCAAGTTAAGTAGGAAAAACCGTGTCTGTTCCGTACACCATCTAGAAAGGAGACATGCCAATAGACTTTTTCTGACTTACCCTATCAGCCCACAGTGCATTCACTAACTTCTTGTGCCAGCCCTTTTTGTTGATTTCCAGCAATTTCTTAATAATATTCACCAAGGATTTATTTGAAGATTCCGCCAGGCCATTCCCTTGTGGATGGTAGGCAGTCGAATGTCCCAAACTGATATTGTACTTATAGCAAAATTCAACCATCCTTTTAGACTTGAAGGTTGCTGCATTATCTGTGATTATTTTACTAGGACACCCAAAACGTGACAGAATATTGTTTTCAAGAAAAGAGATAATTACCACATCCGTGGCCTGTCGAGTGGGAATTGCCTCGATCCATTTTGTGAAGTAGTCCGTAGCTGTCAATATCCATCTATGCTGTCCGGAAGATGCTGGGTGGATTTCCCCGATAAAATCCAATCCCCACTGCTGGAATGGTGCACTAACTTCGATTGGTTTGAGAGGAAAAGGTTGTAGTTTCTGCTTCCCTTCGAAAATTTGACACTCATGACAATTTTTAACAGCCTTAAATACATCAGAAAACAAAGAAGGCCAATAATACCCTGCCCTTAGAATCTTATTCGTTGTGGTCTTCCAAAACAAATGGCCTCCGCAGTCACCTTTGTGAAAGTCCTCCAAAACTCTTTGAGCTTCCTCCTCTACCAAACAATTCAACAACACTCCCCCAGGGTCTTTCCAATACAATGCAGAATTCAATATACAAAATTTTGCAGCTCTCAACTTCAATGTTCTACTCTTATTTCTAGGCATCTCGGGAGGTGGAGACAAATTCTGAAGCACGTATAAAATGTCAGCATACCAAGGGGAAGAAACAAAAATATCAGATACCTGAACTGACGTACTTTCCTCATCTTCATCGGACATGGCAGCAATCAAATTTATATCTAGAGCATGTAGATTTGTTTCAGCCATGAGCTTGGCGAGTCCTTGTCCTTTGATCAGCTTAGTCGGTTTAATCTCCACATCATATTCTAATAACGCAGCGATCCACTTACCCCGTCTTCCCTCTGGATCTGCCTGTACCAAAACATCTTTAACTGCTGCGTTAGGAACGTATGCTATAATGTGGGAATGCAGTATATACACACGGAAATCTTTCAAGGCCTTTACAAGCGCAAGTGCTTGTTTCTCAATAATATTGTATTTCAATGCTCCGTCCCTTATAATCCGACTGAAAAAAGCAATGGGCTTCTCAACTCCATCCCTTTTTTGCATTAAAACAGCTGCCAATGTGTGCTCAGAAGCAAAAGAAAACAAAATGAAGTCTTGTGTGTAGTCCGGGCTGATTAAAATAGGGGCTGAAGAAAGAGCTATCTTTACCAAATTGAATGATTTCACTGCTTCTTCTGTCCACTTTACCTGACTGTCCTTTTTCAGCATGTTCGTGATTTCTCTAAGATGCTCTATAAGATTTGGAATGAAACGACGCAGAAAATTCATTTTACCATTAAATGACTTTATTTCTTTCTTGTTTCGGGGCTGTTCAATCTGCTGGATGGCTTCAACACGTGTAGGGTCCACACGGATGCCATCTTTTGATATGATGTGGCCAAGGATCTTGCCTTCATCCATGGCAAAAAGTCTCTTTTTCGGATTCAGCGAAATGCCATATTTTCTGCACTTCTGGAAAACAATTTTCAAATGATATAAATGTTCCTCATCAGAATTTGAAAACACAGTTAAATCATCAAGGTAAACAACCAAAAATACATCTTTCTCGTTGGAAAAAGCCATGTCCATTGCACGCTGAAAGGTGGCGCCTGCATTCTTCAAACCAAACGGCATTTTTGCATAATGAAACGTTCCCCATGGGGTGGTGAACGCAGTCTTGTCACGATCATCTTCATGCACTAAAATCTGATTATAACCTGAATAGCCGTCGAGTAGTGACATCCTTGATGCTCCAACTACTCGCTGCAATATATGATCCATTTTTGGCAGCGGATAATTGTCTTTTAATGATACCTTATTCAAATTTCTGAAATCGATACATAAACGGATCTCATCTGTTTTCTTTCTCACGGGCACCAAATTTGATATCCAATCTGAAAATAGGATAGGCACAATGATTCCTGACTTATACAACAGGTTTACCTCTTTTTCAATCGATGGTAGCAGCTTTGGATTGATTCTCCTCAACTTTTGGCGGAAAGGCTTCTGATTTGGTTTGATGGGGATAGTATGTTGAATGATGTTAGTGTCATATGTTTTTAGATCTGAGTAATCCCATGCAAAAGCATCAGAAAATGAAGACAACAATTTTACATACTCTGCCTTTACCTTTGGTGACAATGACTTTGATAACTTAACCATCTTGGGATTCTCAGCTGTCCCAATATTTACCTCTTCTACCCCTTTCTCGGTCGGCCTCAATGTCGGTTTGCGGGCTACATCGTCTTGGTCAAACAATTCTTCCAAAGGAATCAATCCCTTAGGAATGATGTTATCCTTAAGTTGCAGCACTTCCATTTGATTTATTTGTATGTCATCATTACCATCATCATGTTCTGTATCTATGGAGGTGTCCTTAAACTTACCCTTATTCTGAAGAAATTCACTGATCTCCTCATCATCCTGAAAGACTTGCCAACATCGCTGATTGTCTGGAACGGTGGGGCGGTGTTTCACATGAATCTCAAATTTGTTGCTGGAATTCATTGGAATTTTAAGATTGCTTGCTGCCTTAGCAAGACCATCAGCAACACCATTTTGTATGCGAGGCACACATGTCAAGGTATGATCAGAAAATAACTTCAGAATATCTAAAACTACATTACGGTAAGCCCTCATGCGAGGATGCTTGGCCTGAAACTCACCTTTAACCTGCTTTATCACCAATTCTGAATCACCATACACTGCAATCCTTTTCGCTTTCAGCTTCTTAAGAATCTTAAGGCCAACAATTACAGCCTCATATTCCGCTTCATTATTAGAACAGTCAAATGCAAGCTTGTAGGAACACACTCTAACATTGCTTGGAACCTTATCCGGAGTGGAAAATGGACTACGAATCCAAATACCAATTCTAGCACCGTCACTGCCCACTCCGCCATCAAAATCCATGGTCCAAAGACCATCTTCATCGTCCTCTAGATGCTGAAATTGCG
The DNA here is from genome assembly GCA_034641835.2 of Pinus albicaulis. Lineage (NCBI taxonomy): Eukaryota > Viridiplantae > Streptophyta > Pinopsida > Pinales > Pinaceae > Pinus > Pinus albicaulis. The sequence continues at coordinate 32,579,464 of CM076574.1, read as the reverse complement.
TCAGCTTTGTTTTTTCTATTTGCTGCCCATTGTCTTTAGCTGATTGCTCCACAGTAGCTTGTTTTTCTCTTCTTTCTTTTTGCAGAACTTCTCTAAAATTATCACTGATTTCTGGTATATCTTCCGCCTGAACTAATTGACTGTCTATATCATTAAAACTATCAGCAAATAAAACAAACGATTCTAATTCGGTATGTACATAATTTACAGGATGATTGATAGGCTTCTCCTTGCTAGTTATCATGTATTTCATCTTCTGCTCTCGATATAACTTTCTCATTTGACCAAAGACTGGAATTGTAGCATAAGAGAAATCTAACTGAAGTGTACCTTTCAACTTTTCCCCCCAAGATCTCGAGAGGAGCATTCCAAATCGCGGAGGAATGTCCGCCACCACCACGTCCATTAAGACATTCTTTGCTGGAATTTGATCTAAGCTTACAACCAAATCTTTGATGAGTCCTATACATCTCACACGGCTGGAATCAAATGAATACAAATCATGATATTTTCTTGTAATGTCTAGCCCCAACTTTTCCATGATCGCCTTTGGCATCAAATTGTGCGAAGCACCCGAATCGAACATGGCATTGTGCAAAACATATTCATGCAACCTCAAACTGATATAAAATGGAGGAACATCACTGTCAGGGGACTCACCATCTAATGCAGGCCCGAAAATCAATTCTGGCTGATCATCCTCAACATTTACCGTGTCGAACATTGGATCAAAGTTCAGAATTTTGGAGACTTGACCGCGGTAGCTGCTGTTCTTCATGATCTCTGTCAAGGGAATAGATATTTTTAATTTGGAAATTTCATTTTCCAAACTAAATGCTGAAACTTTCTCTACCTCTTTGACCAGAACTTCCTTCTTTTCAGCCTTGTCTTTCACTATGTTTGGCTGATTTACCTTTTCTGCTGATGATACTTTACTAGCTGCGGGATCGATTGTCTCTTTTCCTTTCTTCTGTGGTATCGGTGAATCTGCCTTTGGTGCTGAAGCTTCTTTTCGTTTCTGAATTGGATTTATGGGCACATCTCGGTTTCTCAATGAGTATTTCTTCTGTTGAGCGGACAAAGCATTCAAATATCCTCTTTGGTAATCATCTGACTCTTCCTCTAAATCTGCATCATTTGCTAAAATGAAATCTTCATCTTTCTGTGCAGCTGAACTTTCTCCATATTCTTCATCCTCAGTAATATAAATAGGCAGATCGTCGGGAGTGAAGAAATGATTTTTCTCACCTGCTACATCATCATCATCGTCTGAATCTTGACTCAAAAAATTCTGCAAAAGAGGTGTCTTAATCTGCTGCTGGGCTGCCGACTCTTGTGGTCTTTGTTCACGCTGCTTAATTCTGAACTGTGGCTGCTGCTGGCCACGGTAGTTTGGATTCCGAATCTGCGTTTCTGGTTTGTCAAGTGTCATCCTTTTGAACATTTTTTCCATCTCACGAAGCAAGTGCTGTTCGGATGTAGATGTGGAAGGCTCTTCTTTTATAGTCACTCTTTTCTCTGCTTTCAAACGTGCTCTCTTATCGTTCAGATTCGCCTCAACACTAACAGCAATCTTCTGCATATCTTCTAAGGTAGGCGGATCTCTGTCACGTAGCGAATAAGCCATCTCCGGATCAAAACCATCCGGGAATTTAAGTAGAGCTGACTTTTTAGATGGTCTTAAATCATCTGGGATTGCATTGTACACTGTATTGAATCTAATGATATAATCCTGAACTGACTCACCAGGATTACGCTTGATGTTTGTGTACTCTGAAGTGATCTGCAGCGGATCTTTTTTCATCTCCCATCGATCTAAGAACTGTGTCTGAAGGTCTTGCAATGTATTGATACTTCTGGCTGGTAAAGCTCTGAACCATTTACGAACCTCTCCTCCAAATGTCTGGGCAAACAATCTCATTGAAACATTTTCTGCATCAATTTCATGCAGGTCCAAAAAGTCTGTCATTCAGACAATATGCTGCTGAGCTGATATACTTTGTGGGGTGCCATCAAATATAGGAATTTTTCTCTGGTAATCAGCAGGCATAGCATCTAAATTGGCTAGCAAAACAAGAGGTGCAAATCTGGCTGCCATGACTCTTGGCGGATTGATAATCTGCTGTCTAGGAGAAACAGGAGGACTGGGAGCAGTAGGTGAACGAGGTGTATGCGGTGGAGACGGAGGAGAAACTACAGTTGATTGCTGATCAGAAATCTCAGGCTGAACGGGAATGGTAGGAATAAAGGAAGGTTCAGTGGGAATCCATGAACTAGATGCAAATTCAGATGGTCCAAGAGTTTGTGAAGCAGATTCAGTGAATTCGGGAGTGTTGGTAGCCACAACGGAATTTTGCAACTGTCTATCCAAGTGATATGAAACAAATCTGTATTGCAAATATTCAGCAAACAATGGATCCGGAACTAATCTTGATAATTCAGTTTCAGAAAAATTTACGAATAAGGATGTTTCAAATCGTGCATCAAAAGGAATTTCGTCAACATATATAATTTTCACAGGACAGGATGCAGATCTAGAAAGGAATCTGGAACTTCCAAAACTCACTTGACTTTCTCTTTCAGAACTTTCTTGACTTCCTTGTCTTCTAAGGATCCTAGGAATCAGATTTGGATTTTCAAATATTGTTGGTGGATCAGGGTCAGGATTTGACCTAGTATTCCTTCTTGAAGCCAGTGTATTAATCTTCTCGGGATAAATTTCAAGGAACACAATCAATTATCTTCAGCCTTTCAACTTCTAGACTCAATCATCCAAAGGTCTAGAACGAACAAGTATACTGGGGTAATTTGCAAATCAAGTGATGCATTCACAAGCTTACCGGAGATCGACTGAAGCAGCGTTTATCTACTTCGCTGATGCATAGCAAAAGCGTTTCGAAAGCTACCTGGCGTGACTTCAGACTCCGTCTAAGACTTATGATACAAACACATCAACAAGCAAACCATTAAGAGAGTTCCCCAGTATGGTCGCCACTATGTTAGCGCTCAAATCTACCTTAGGCTGAATTAAGGTAAAACTCAAGGCTACATCAAACCAAGCTCAGCCTCGTAGCTAGCCCTACGAGGACAGGAGAGGGCTCTCTCCGGGTCTATCTCAGCAAAGGATCTTCAAAGGGGCTGCGATGACTCAAAATTGATACTGATTTTAGGCTAGTAAAGAGATAGGTATGTTTGATTTTGTTTTTTTTGAGTTTTCGTTGGAGAAATGGGAAAAAAAAATTTTGGTCCGGGGATAAGGTCAGATATCTGCAGATTTCGAGTTGGGGCGAGGTAGGCGATTGTCTTGATGCTTTTGATTGGATATATGGACGGATTAGAATGATAAGGAGCTGAAGAGGGCAAAGAAGAACTTGGATCCTCTCCAAACAGTCGAAAACATGTAAAACTAAATGAATTCAAAGGTAGAGCACTGTAAACAATGGTTTCAACCTCATCTACTCATTCATTTTAGTTTCAGAAGCATATGAAAGGAATGGCATACATTAAACATGAAGAACTTACAATAAATAGAGAAGAAACACCATCAAGAACAGAACACCACAAGAATCCCAACAGGTGCCGCAAAACCTCTGATCTTTCCTTAGCCAAAATATGAAAAAATATGTACAATGGTGCCAAAAGTTTCCCAAGAGTCCAACCTCTCCAACCTGTAGAATGTCTCAGAAATTACAATATATAGATCACTCTAACCCCTTCCCACACCTCTAGGGGTCGAAATCCTCCTTCTAGGAGCAGTTCCAACAATTTCTAATCAAGGAGCTAAAATCTAGGCAGCTAACAACTTGCCTCTAAAAGAGTGGAAACTGATTCATTTACATGATTTTCACTTTTTTGAGAGTGAATCTTCTAGAATAGGTAAAAAATGAGCCAAAGTTACATGTCAACCATCAATTTACATCATGAAAATCCAAAAATTTCATCCACAAGCAAAACTGGTCCCAACTAGCCGAAATTCTGAGCTGGAAGTTGAAAATTCAGCCAAAAATTTAAGTGGGTAGCGCCCCTGAGCTGAGTGGGTAGCGCGCCTTTCAGCCTGATGTTGAGGCACTTCCTGGCATCCAAATTGAGCTCATGATAGCTCGTTGGAAATCCCTGGATGTTGGCTATCCAACCCAAGTGGAATTTCTCAATTTGGAGCTCATTTGCCCCTCCAAAACTTCATTCTCCCAGAAGTACTTCCTGCTGGTGCAAAAGGTGGCAACAAGGTGGTTTTCATGGTGTTTTTGAGCTTTTTGACCATCCAGAATCTGATGAAATGCTTCGGAAATGCCTGAGGATGCATAACTTACCATGAAAAATCCAAAAATGCAAAGATTTCCTTCAGCAAGTGTCCCGAAAAAAAGTGAGCATATGGGCGCGCTACCCGCTTAACTGAAAAACCTGTTTTTAGACCAAAATATTTCAAAATGACAATTTTTTTTCCGAATTTGCTCAAATTCAGAGCGAAGACCCTCCATCATGTATCTTGCCCAGCCAATGAAGCCTCGGCCAAAATCCGGAGTGGATCAGGCCTTTTCCGCCGTTTTAGTGCTTCGCTCAACCTCCTCTTCAGAATCTTCATTCTCGCTTTGCAGACATGCATGCGAGCCCAATAATGGCCTTTCATGTGACGAAGCATGTCTTTCTCTCTGTTAGCCTTTGCCAACAACTTCTCCAGATGAATTTTAACATGCGTGAGTTCAGTCTCTCGCTCAACTGGTGTCATATCACCTGGTCTCTTCCGGGCCAATTGTCGATCCTCACGGATTCGACGCAGCTCATAAAGTGTGTGCTCATCCTCTAGCTGTTTGTTGCGCTGCTCCAGATAGTTTATCACCCACTGAGACTTATGCAATTGATCTTTCAGCGTGTCATTCTCGGCCCTTTGCTCCTGGATGATCTCCCTCAGTTTCGAGTTAGGAGAGTGTTGGGAAAAATACTGAGAGGGGGGGGGGTGAATCAGTATTTACTGCATAATCAAATCTTTTTACCTTTTCATTCCTTAAAACCCATACGCTACTTTCCTTCAGTAAACTAGCGTATATACGCGGATCCCCTTTATGAAACTAGCGTATACACAGAGATCTAGATCTGTCATTAAATCTTCACTTATATTATTCCATCATTCATTCATCAGATATTCAATAAACAGTAAACATGTGCAGTAAGAACAGAATAAACCATCACACAAAGCATCACACATGAACACCAGGATTTTTAGGTGGAAACCCAAATCGGGATAAAACCACCGCTGCAGTTGCTCAGCCTTCAATATTTTATTATAGAGAAAACATCTTACAACATATGTGCTGGCGCAGACTTGACCAGCACGCAGGCACCCACCTGCGCTCGTTTACCGGCCTCTCCTGGAAGGGAGCTCCAACCCCCTGACTCGTTTACCAGCCTCTCCTGGAAGGGAGCTACGACCCCCTGATCTCGTTTACCAGCCTCACCTAGAAGGGAGCTACAACCCCCTGACTGAAGGCTACAACCCTCAGCACCACCTTGGACCACGTTTCATCAATTTTCACACTGGATCCACAACTTCAATAGAACACCACTTGCAGGCCACATTTCATCATATTTCCAGACTGGACCCTTTCCAAACTTTTTAAGCACAAACATACGTCACCAACAGATACTTAACAACACAGATCAGATAGCAGAAACACAGCAGAACAGATCAGATATTTCATACCCTTTGCTTCAGCAAACCCTAGTTTGCATACGCGCTTTTACTTCACTGATGTCACGTATATACGCGCTTCCGTCCACACAAACCAGCGTATACCTCAGTGTATATTTTATTGCGCATACGCGCTTTCTCTTCGCTGAAGCTGCGTATATACGCGCTTCCTCCGCGGCGAAGTAGCGTATATATCTTCAATCATTACAGAGCAGCATACTTCATCAGATCAGATATTCAGTTCAGATCTACCCTTTTGCTTCAGACAGATGTTCGCCTAGATGCTCGCCTCATCACGGATCTAAGCCTTCCATAATCAGATCTAGCAAATACAAGAGCAATTCAGATCTAGATCCCCTTCTTCATCATTGGTGCATCATACATTCAGATTTATCATTCAAGTGTAACCCTTTCCATTCAGATATACTTCAGAGAGAAGTATTCATTCAAGCTCAGACATCTTGCACCCACACTCATGTTATGCACAATGAATTTGTTCTCCTTATATAGGTTTATCCTTTTTCAATACCATGAGCCCCCTTTTCAATACCATGGGCCAAAACAATACCATGAGCCCAAAACTACCTGGACGGGGTCAATTAGGCGGATCATTACCCAATACAATGGGTCAATACCATGGTGGTTACCCTTGGTTTTGCACCTTTTGAGCGCTTTAGCCCATACGCGACTTGGCACGTTCTTTTCCGCGTGCATACGCGACTTCCCCTAGGCCAATCCGCGTATACCTAGAGACATACTCTTTTTCATCATAGAATCTAGCACATGCTGAAATCCTTTCTTCATTTCCTTCTGTACTCACTGTAGATACATCAGATTTCCTTCATCAAGAACATATTCTATCAAGCACAACTTCATCAAGTAAGTTGTCATCATCTTTATCATATGGGTTGCCTTTCAAGGACAACACTCAGCATCATATTGTCAACAAACATCATATCACATCAGATTTACATCATTTACTAATTCCATCAAGTCAAGCATAACTTCATCAGGTGGATTGCCATCAAGGACAACACATGCCAACAGTCGCATGTCTTCATCTTCATTCGGTGGGTTGCCATCAAGGACAACACTCTGCATCATATTTCCAACAATCTCCCCCTTTGGACTTGATGGCAACCATGATGGTGTTTGGTTACCACAACAGATTTAAGACAATATTTGACACCATTCTTTCTCTTCATTCAAACACCATGTCACTCTCCCCCTTTGACATCAGGGGCAAAGGGCGGATCAACACCAATATACTCTCCCCCTTTTCTCCTCATGTAGAATAAGTGTTCTGCAGATCTGATGTATACTGAAGTGACCAAGCTCCCCCTGAGTTCATGCTGAAACTTCAAACATATTTTTCAATGAAGTACATGACTCTATGACATTCCTATCACCAATGACTCATACTTACATCAAAGATTCATCCAAGTAGATTTACATATAAGACTCAAGTACCCTACCAAGTGGGTTTACACCATTCAACTCAGCTACCCAACCAAGTGGGTTTACAAATTTGACAAGTCCTTACATGACTGAATATTACAATTTTACATCATGGGTCTCAACAAGACCTTTTCAACAAATTACAAAGATGACCATTTAAGACCAACACCAGAAAGTCCTCAAGAAAGAGAACATATTTCAGAACCATCATAATGCCAACACTGCATTATACTCAGCAAAGCTAATGCTCCCCCTGAATCTGTGCAACCAAGCAATCTTTCCAAATGACTAAGGCTCCCCCTTAGTTTGTGCATCCTAAAACTTCCACCAACACATCATCAAGGCATCTTCATCAAAACATTAGAAACAGAATTATGAGAACTGGAACACTGTCAGAGATACCAAACAGGATCAGAGATACCAACACCTAGGCCGGGGTGGCCGAAGAGAGTCAGAATCCACCAAAAATTATCGTTATTAACTCAAAGCCATACGCAGTTTTCTTTTGTAGAACTACAAATGTATATACTGCTGACTGCTTTCTTTCAGAAATCATGGATCTAAGCCATCTTCATAAATTTATGCAGATTGTTCTTTTCTTTTGATCGCAGAAAATACTCCCAGTTTTCCATGTCATGATAATTAACGCTTTCCATCATATGAGGGTTTGGTAAAAATAATAAATAACTTATGTCTTTTGAGGGAAACATATCATATCCCACTGCTGTAAAGCAATTTGTTCTACTTTACAGCTGAAGTTACTGATGGGAATGCTGGTCTTTTGAATGGATATCAGATTCTTTGAAATTATCATAGTAATTTATTTGCTCATTCTAAGGGGGAATGTGAGGAGTACATGGGATTTGGAACACCAGCGTTTGCATCATCCAAAGGAGCTGAGTGCAACAAGATGCGGCAGCCACATATTCTGCTTCTGCTGTAGATAAGGCAATAGAATTTTGCTTCTTGCTGAACCAAGATACTAACCGGGGTCCCATATAGAATGCACCACCACTAGTACTTTTCCGATCATCAACACTTCCAGCCCAATCTGCATCAGTGTAAGCATGAAGAGTAAGATCAGCATTCTTTGGATACCATAGACCAAATTCTTGAGTTCCTTGAAGATATTTGAATATTCTTTTAACAGCCTGAAGATGAGACTCTTTTGGATTAGCTTGGAATCGTCCAACAATCCCAACAGCATGCATAATGTCAGGTCTAGTCCCAGTGAGATAAAGTAAACTTCCTATCATCGATCTATACTCTGGTTGATTCACGGTGGGAGAATCATCATTAGAACTGAGACTGCATCCGGTTATCATTGGTGTACTTACAGGTTTGCATTCTTCCATGCCATACTTCTTCAGAATTTGCTTAAGATATTTTGCTTGAGATAAAAAAATACCATTTGTCGTTTGGTGCACTTGCAAGCCAAGAAAGAATGTTAGTTCCCCAAGTAAAGACATTTCAAATTCTTGCTGCATGACAGAAGCAAATTTTTGACTCAGAGATTCTTCGTTGCTCCCAAAAATGATATCATCAACATATACAACTACAATCAATAGTTTATCATTTTCAACTTTTGTGTATAAGTTGCTATCAGCAGACCCCTTTGAAAATCCTTGTTGATGAAGATATTTGTCAAGACGATAATACCAAGCCCTTGGAGCTTGTTTGAGACCATACAGCCTTTTTAAGTCTACAAACAAGATTTGCATTATTTCTCAAAATGAATCCTTCCGGTTGTTCTATATATACTTCTTCTTCTAGCTCACCATTAAGAAAAGCAGACTTAACATCCATTTGATAAACTTTGATTTGTTGATAGCTTGAGAAAGCAAGAAACATTCTTATGGCTTCAAGTCTAGCTACAGGAGCAAATGTTTCTTCAAAGTCTATACCTTCTTGTTGAGTATACCCTTTGCAAACCAGTCTAGCTTTGTTTCTTACAACATCCCCATTCTCATTTAACTTGTTCTTGAAAATCCATTTAGTTCCAATGACATTTTTATCATGAGGTCTTGGAACCAAATCCCAAGTGTCGTTCTTCTCAATTTGAATAAGTTCTTCATCCATGGCTTGCCTCCAACATTCATATTTGCTAGCTTCATTGACATTGTGTGGTTCAATTGTGGATAGAAGTGCCAAATGATTAGAAGATCCCATAAGAGTTCTCCTTGTTCGTACACCAGATTCCTTGTCACCCAAAATTTGAGATTCAGGATGATTCTTTTGAACATATCTGGATGGAGCTTTTTCAGACAGATCATCTTCAGGTTCTTCATTGGATCCACTGTCTATATCATTGCTATCTGATGTAGAAGGCCATATGTCGCTATCATCTTCTTTTGTTGTTTTTTTTTCTTCTTTAGGAGCTGCAGGAGACTCATCAATAACAACATCAATACATTCAACAACCTTTCGAAGCCTTTTATTGTAACATGTGAATGCTTTTCTTGACGATGAGTAACCAAGAAATATCCCTTCATCTGATCTAGGTTCAAATTTTCCAAGCTTTTCATCATTATTTTTTATAAAGCATTTACTTCCAAAAACCTTAAAATGCCTCACAGTGGGAGAATTGCCATACCAGAGTTCATATGGAGTTTTGTCACTATTTACCCGAACATGAGCCTTATTGAGAATGTTAACTGCTGTATGTGCTGCTTCACTCCAGAACATGTCAGGAACATCAGAATCAGCAAGCATAGCTCTAGCCATTTGAACAATTGTTCTGTTCATTCTTTCTGCTACACCATTTTGTTGTGGAGTGCCTGCTACAGAGAACTGTCTTTTAATGCCATGTTGTTCACAAAAATCAAAGAATTCATTTGATGAATATTCTCCTCCTCGATCGGATCTAAGACACTTGATTTTTAGATCTAATTCATTTTCTGCCAATGCTTTGAAGCTCTGAAATTTTTCAAGTGCTTGATCTTTGTGTTTAATGAACCCGATCCAACACATTCTAGAGTAGTCATCAATAAATAAGATATAGTATTCTTCCCCACGTAATGACTTTTTCCTCATAGGTCCATAGATATCAGTATGAATGAGTTCAAGAGGCTTACTTGATGATCCTTCTTTGGCATTAAATCGTACTCTGGTCTGCTTACCAAATTGACAAGATTTGCATATGGTACTTTCCTGAAGATTGACCTTGGGAAGATCACGAACAGCTTGAAGTCTGCTTGCTTTGTTGATTTGAGAGAAACTCAGATGCCCTAGCCTTCTATGCCATAGCCAATTTTCTGAAGACTTGCTTAAGTAACATTGATCTATGTCGTTTAGTACATACAGGTTGCTTGGATTTCTTTTTCCTTTTATAATGATTTTACCTGTATCAAGATCACGAACCACACATTCTTTGGAACTGAAGACCACTACTGCTCCTTGATCACACATTTGACTAACACTTAACAGGTTATGCCTTAATCCATCCACATACATGACATCTTTAGCCTTCACCTTTTCTTTTAGAAAAGCTGACCCTTTTCCTTTAATTACAGCAGGAGTATCATTTCCAAATGTAACTTTCTTTTCTTTTTCTAGAGCATTATAAGTATGAAGTTTGCTTTTGTCACCTGTCATGTGTCTTGAGCACCCACTATCGATGTACCATTGATTTTCTTCACCTTCCACAAATAATGCTATCCCACAATTTTCAACTGGTGGTTCTTTCTTTTTCCATATTTTAGAGCTTGAGGGAACATGTTCTTTTGGCTGGATCTTGGTCTGCATTCAGATTCTTCATGGCCAAAGTTATTACAATAAGTGCATTCAACTTCACTTTGAAGAGGAGAAAAATTGTTATAGGTATTCTTCTTTGGTTCAGTATCCAACCTTTTCTTTCTTGCTTCTCTTGTCATGATGGTTTTATACGCAACACATTGAATAGCTTTATGACCAAAATTGTGACACGTGAAACATTGCCCATTGAAGTAGAAATTTCTGCGATCATGGAATCTTCTATTTGAATTTACCTGTTGGTTGTAGTGTCTTTGAAAGCTATCCCTGTTAGTGTTCCTTGAATTGAGATGGTCCTGCTTTTCCTGTAGAGATCCTTTATTCCCTTGCTGAGTGGCTGAATGATGTAAACCACCTGTAACTGCTTTTAGATAGTTTGGTGCTGAAGTTTGAGAAGATTCTCCGGTATATCCAAGACCTGTCTTTATAAGAGGAGAACGTTGTACCTTGATGATCTCATCTAAGGTTTCAGATCCTTTAGCAAATCTAAGATTCAAGTTTTTTTCTTTCTCAACTTCTTTTCTTTGACTTACCACTTCACATTCTAGTTTTTCAATATGTTTCTTTGCTTCTTCAAGCTGCTTTTCAATGGTCTCTCTGATTATCTTTTGTTCTTCTAAGCGTAGTTTGAGTTGATTATTTTCTTCAAGAAAATCGTTTTCCTCTAGAGCATCCATAAAAGTATCATTTTCTTCTTTTTGTTCAAATGCCATGAGAAGTCTAAAATCTTCTTCACATTCTTCCTCACTATTAGATGACTCATCACTATCTTCATTAGCATAGTAACTTTTCTTAGAGCTAGATCGGTTCTTATTCCTTCTTACTACTTCTTTTCTTTTATAAGGACATTTTGCGGCATAATGACCAACTTTACCACACTCAAAACATTTGACGGGAAGCTTACCTTTGAATCTTCCAGTACCTAGTTGGAGCTTTCTCACGAAATTTTCTTCTTCTTCATCGGATACATAGCTGGATTCTTTGACAACCTCCTTTTCCTTTCCTTTTGTAGATGCCTTAAAAGCAGCTTCTCTTATTTGAGAAGGACCTCCTTGTCTCATTTCAAAAGCAGTCAGAGTACCATGTAATTGAACAATAGTAAGCGTTTGCAGGTCTTGCCTTTCTTCAATAGCTGAAACTTTAGAGTCAAATTTTGAAGTCAAGGATCTTAAGACCTTTTCCACCAGAGTAGTATCAGTTATGGTTTCACCCAAATTTCTCATTCGATTTACAATATCATCCAGACGAAGAAAGAAACTGGCAACACACTCATCACTATGCATCTTCAAATTTTCATATTCAATTCTAAGAGTTTGGAGTTTTGCACTTTTTACCTTTGTGTCTCCTTCATAGCTTAGAATGATTTTGTCCCATATGTCTTTTGCCGAATGTAGTTGCATCACTTTAGCAAATTCTGATTCGGACATGCTTCCCAATAAGACATTCACTGCTTTGGCATTGATTTCATACTTCTTTCTTTCAGCTGCATCAGTAGGAATACTTGCCGGGTATTGATAACCTTCTTCCACGATTGCCCATACATATGCACCAAGACTTTGCAGATATGCTTTTGTACGTACCTTCCAGAATATCAGATTGCTTCCATTGAATATAGGTGGCTTTATAGACATTATTCCTTCTTGACTTCCCATTGCGACGGATCTCCTTTAAGCGATCAAGCTTCTGCACAAGGACCTGCTCTGATACCAATTGTTGGGAAAAATACTGAGAGGGGGGGGTGAATCAGTATTTACTGCATAATCAAATCTTTTTACCTTTTCATTCCTTAAAACCCATACGCTACTTTCCTTCAGTAAACTAGCGTATATACGCGGATCCCCTTTATGAAACTAGCGTATACACAGAGATTTAGATCTGTCATTAAATCTTCACTTATATTATTCCATCATTCATTCATCGGATGTTCAATAAACAGTAAACATGTGCAGTAAGAACAAAATAAACCATCACACAAAGCATCACACATGAACACCAGGATTTTTAGGTGGAAACCCAAATCGGGAGAAAACCACCGCTGCAGTTGCTCAGCCTTCAATATTTTATTATAGAGAAAACATCTTACAACATATGTGCGGGCGCAGACTTGACCAGCACGCAGGCACCCACCTGCGCTCGTTTACCAGCCTCTCCTGGAAGGGAGCTCCAACCCCCTGACTCGTTTACCAGCCTCTCCTGGAAGGGAGCTACGACCCCCCGATCTCGTTTACCAGCCTCACCTGGAAGGGAGCTACGACCCCCTGACTGAAGGCTACAACCCTCAACACCACCTTGGACCACGTTTCATCAATTTTCACACTGGATCCAACAAATTCAATAGAACAATACTTGTAGGCCACGTTTCATCATATTTCCAGACTGAACCCTTTCCATACTTTTAAGCACAAACATACATCACCAACAAATACTTATCAACACAGATCAGATAGGAGAAACATAGCAGAACAGATCAGATATTTCATACCCTTTGCTTCATCAAACCCTAGTTTGCATACGCACTTTTACTTCACTGATGTCGTGTATATACGCGCTTCCGTCCACACGAACAAGCGTATACCTCTGTATGTATTTTATTGCGCATACGCGCTTCCACTTCATCGAAGCCGCGTATATACACGCTTCCTCTGCGGCGAAGTAGCGTATAGATCTTCAATCATTATAGAGCAGCATACTTCTTCAGATCAGATATTCAGTTCAGATTTACCCTTTCACTTCAGATAGATGTTCGCCTAGATGTTCGCCTCATCACAGATCTAAGCCTTCCATAATCAGATCTAGCAAATACAAAGGCATTTCAGATCTAGATCCCCTTCTTCATCATTGGTGCATCATACATTCAGATTTATCTTCAAGTGTAACCCTTTCCATTCAGATCTACTTCAGAGAGAATTATTCATTCAAGCTCAGACATCTTGCACCCACACTCATGTTATGCACAATGAATTTGTTCTCCTTATATAGGTTTATCCTTTTTCAATACCATGAGCCCCCTTTTCAATACCATGGGCCAAAACAATACCATGAGCCCAAAACTACCTGGACGGGGTCAATTAGGCGGATCATTACCCAATACAATGGGTCAATACCATGGTGGTTACCCTTGGTTTTGCACTTTTTGAGCGCTTTAGCCCATACGCGACTTGGCACGTTCTTTTCCGCGTGCATACGCGACTTCCCCTAGGCCAATACGCGTATACCTAGAGACATACTCTTTTTCATCATAGAATCTAGCACATGCTGAAATCCTTTCTTCATTGCCTTCTGTACTCACTATAGATACATCAGATTTCCTTCATCAAGAACATATTCTATCAAGCACAACTTCCTTGAGGTAAGTTGTCATCATCTTTATCATATGGGTTGCCTTTGAGGACAACACTCGGCATCATATTGTCAACCAAACATTATATCACACGATTTACATCATTTACTAAGTCCATTAAGTCGACATAACTATCGGTGAATTCCCATCAAGGACAACACATGTCCTTGTTCATATGTCTTCATCTTCATTCCAGGTGGGTTTCCATCCAAGGTTCGCCACTGCATCATATTTCAACGAGCTCACATCGACATCAGCGTTGTCGTGAAATCCGTATCCCGACCTCCATGCAATTTGACTTGCATTGCGGATCTCTTGCGGATGAGATTGTTTGCCATGTTTATATATGAAATAAATATCTCATCAAATCAGATTGCTTTTCAAATTTGTTTGACAACCCACTTTATAATGTTTTTGGCATTTTGAGATTTGATCTATTAATACAATGTTTTGCTTTGGCTTTTCTGAATTTTGGACTGAAATGCTTGTTATCTTTTGCAGGGATGCTGCACTGTAGCTTTGGAAAAGATCAGAGGCTTGCACTGAAGCTTTCTGATAATGAAATAAATACAATTATTACAAAAATGAAATTAGACAATTTCTAGTTCCAAAACAGAGTTTTGGACTAGAAATGTCTTCAAATGCTTTTGATGATAAAAATGTGAAATCAAAACTTGCGAAACCAACCTCATGGCCTGCGGGCTTTATGACATGTATGCAAAAGACTCGAAAACCCTAGACTCTAGGACTAAAGACCTTTTTTTTTTTTTTAATGAAACTGACATTTAATGACGATGAATGAAATGACGATAAACTTCAATGATTTTTGAGGAATTCTTAAATAGCCCTGCAGGTATAAGCATGAGGAAACACATGACAACCAGACCCCCTCGTCAGTCAGTGGCATGCTCCTAGTGAAATGCAACGAAGTGGAACAAGTGAGACACCTAAGAATGAATATGCAAAAAGTGAAATGATCTCTGACGGAGGGCTGTAAGGACCGACTCTAAATGTGTATGGTCTGGAAGCTATCTTACCAATCCAATGTGAAATATCATCGTTAAAACTCGTGATAGACTTGTTACCTAACACCTCAAATGAAGAAGCACGTCTCCTTAACCACATCCATCTAGATGAAATGAGTCGTGAAGCCCAATTGGAAAACAAAGCACATAAGATACGTATAAAGGTGCAATACGACAAAAATGTCCATCCTGACATCTTCTCAGAGGGTGACTTGGTTCTTCTTTACGATCACGAAGCTGATGTAATAGGTACAGGGAAATTCGAGCCATTGTGGCATGACCCCTATATTGTCAAAAGAGTTCTTCCTAAGGGTGCCTACGAGTTAGTTGATTACGATGGGATTCCATTGACATAGCCTAGAAATGGGTTTTATTTGAAACATTACTATGCTTAATCATGAGCGTAGTAATTTTTTTGTATTATATTGTTTATATGCTATTTATTTGCATTCACTATCTTAATTTGTTTTTAGATTTTTATTGATGTTAGTAATTTTCTTTACATTTCATCGCAGATGACTGAATCTTCAGAACCATTTGTTGGATATGTTGATGGTGCTAGTTGTAGTACATAGAATCTATCCTCTACAGCATGAGCCATTTTTGCTCCGAACGACAAGTTAGTGAGTTTTCAAGGGATTTGTATCGGTAGATCGGCGAATAATATCACTAAGTATAGCTCGTTGATCAAACTTTTCTCTGATGCCATTTCATTTGGTATTAATCACATAATCATAAGGTTATACTCACAACTTGTGGTACTACAACTTACTAGTATTTATACTGTTAGAAATCCAAAACTTCTTAGATTGTTCCTAAGAGTTCGACTTTTGGAGAGACATTTTGATTTCATTCAATATCAACACATTTCTAGAAATCTGAACACTTTAACTAATTCATTAGCTAATCAAGTTTTAGACAGACATTTGTGCCATAGGTCAAGAAAACATTCACATCATTGAATAGGATTGCGTATTAAACATAGGAAAAACTCTGAAAACATATAGATAGATAGTTATAGGTTATTTACAAAATTTGTGCCCAAGACACATAGGTCATCTGACCTCAAAATGTATGCAAAATGTCACAAGTAAACTAGTGGTACTCATGGTAACATGCTATAGATCTAGCAATCCTATGGAGCAACCGCATCCAATGGTTAGGAACCCCAATAGTGTGTCACTGTAGTCGCATGGGAAGCTCTTCGATCCGGCAATCTGGAATCCCGAAGGTCAACCCATTTATGTGCTGCTGAAGCTCAGCCAGAGTCTCAGCAATATCAAGGTCCTGAAGGACTGCTCTCCCAACAACCCTCTCTGTTGGCGCATTTGCTTCGCGCTCTGGTTCCTCTATTAGTTGAACACAACCAATATCTACATTATATTAAACATTTAGTTTAGTCTTGGAAAGAAATCAAAACACAAAAAAATTGTATAAACCTTATAAAAATCAAAAAACATGGTCGAATCATTCTTACCCATTGCACCCCAGTGAGCGCCTTCTGGTAATACTAGATCTGGATCTCCTCGTAAGTCGACACCTGCGTATGCATACTCATCGATGGCGACGATCTGTCGCCAGAACCAGGCAAAGAATGCAGGTCGAGAACACAATGATCGATTGTCCTGCATGTTGACCCATGAGTTCTACCCATCTTGGCATTTGAAGATCTCTAGGACTAGATATCTCCAATGTTACATGTTGTGGCTGCATCAGTGGAATCCGTTCCAAAGCGAAGGAGATAAGGATTGAACCATAACTGAAATTTTTCTTCCTTCCTCCCTTTTCTTTATTTTGTTGTTCCTTTATATGAGATATAACAGCTTTAGACTAGTTGAAGGCTGTTAGCTCTAAGCACTCTAGTGCATACTACATATAAGATCAGTTCGCTACATGTAGTGTAATGGTGCCTACAAGTTTAGCAATTGTGAAAAGGATGGTTCTCAAAGGCAAATCCTCGACACTGATGTTTATTTTTCCATATTTGCTAGACTTCCGAATTCCCCGGATAGCATCCCCTCCCCGTTCGGTAACATAATCCCTCGCTGTCTCTCCTCCAACGGTAGACCTTGTGAGAGAAATGGGAAAACCTCTCCTCGACAAACCTGTGAGAAAATACACATCCTCAACTGTTATGGACAACACTTGATTTTTTATGTGAAGTGCCTCTATTACCATATCCCATGCTCGAACTAAGTACTCCAAGAGTTTTATTTGTTGCCTCATTCCCGAGAATTTGAAGTACTTAAGTAGCCCGCAATATCTTAAGGCTCTTACAGTACCCCGATCATTCAAGGCAATTATATCTTGTTCTTCATGTTCTCTTTCTCTCAATGTAATTGTCATTATAATCCGATGGAAACCTGAAAATCAACCATAAGATCCATTAGATACCATTCATTGCAAAAAACTAGGAAAATTTTGGACACAGCATGAAAACCAAAAACTTGAACTGTGCCCAATGCACTCCCTGGGCTGAGACAGTGCATTGCACATGCAGGTACCCTTCACTATACCTGCTACGCAATGCAGGTTTCGACAGTCGTGGGTGCATTGCCCTCATTTTGGGCAGAATTTACCTAGGGGCCTTAAAACCCTAAAAATTTGCAAAGAATGGAAATGAAATGAATATTGAAGGAAAGAGGAGGTTCATGGCACTAACCTGGATCTAACAACGATGAAATATATCCACAGAAATGACCGCAATCAACGACTGAAGTTTGGGGGAAGAATCAAGTTCAGAGCTCCAAAATGCAAATGGTAACTATGGAATGGTAAAAATGAATAGTGAAACTACTTTATATAGTCTTTTAATTATTTGCAAGTTAAATTTATTGCTATGACTATGTTTTTATTATGATTTTATCATGAAACAGGTATTTTTAATCTATTTGATGTTGTTCTGAATAGGAAATACAACTGATGAACAGATTAGTCGTGCAAATTTATTTCAAAGAATGACTTGACCACAAAGCATACTTTTTCTCCTTATTTTTTGAGCTTTGTTAAAAACAAAAAAGGATTTGAAGCACACTTTTATCTCTCTTTCGAGCTTCGATAATAGCGAAAAAGGAACCCCTAGAGGCTTCTTTCAACTCTTTTCAGACTCCGATAATGTGAAAATATTGCCGAGCACTTTCCTTTTCGAGCTCGTGAAAGTAAATGAATTGATATCTACTCAGTACAAGTTTAACACTTTTCTGGACTGAGATGGATTATTTACAAAAAAGGAATACCTTCGTTAAACATGACCAAAGAGGTTCTCTTAGATATTATTTTACACTTTTTCAGATCTGAGTGACAAATTTATGAAAAAGTATGTTTGGAGTTCTCTTTCTTCCTCTTTTTCAGACTCTCTAAATATGAAAAAGGACTGGGCTATCATTGTCGTTAAGCTCGTTAAAACATAAAATAGTGATGGGCATGTCGATCATGGAAAGAATCGAGTTTCATTCATTGCTAGACACGTTAAGTTATTAAATAGCGATACTTTATTTGCCCAAAGGGTTGAATTATAGATCAAGCAAATGTTATCTTCCTCAAGCTTGTTAAAAAATAATGAGGTACTGGTTGACAAATGACCAGGGAAAATTTGGGAAAAGTAAGTAAAGTTTCTTTTTGGTAGCAAGTCGCTCTTGAACATGACACTTCTTTCACTCCATGTTCATGATTGTTTGGGTTGGGTAATCATCTTGACGGTTCATTCACACCTATGGTTAATCATAACTTCACTTAGGTTTTGGGTCAATGCTTCCAACTCATCACAGTGTCGCCGATATGTTCAAGAGAAGTCATCCAGTGATTAAAAACTCATCCATCTGCAATACTCATAAACCTTCATTTTCATGACCGTCATCCCTGAAAATTGCTATATCAAGTCATACCCTTTTTTATAGCATCATTTCTCACCTTGACATGATTCATGATTGCTTCATGGCTTTTGGGCACCCATTCCTACAGACTTGGACAAATTCACTTAAAAACAGTGTAAAATCCCCCATACGCGACTATGCCCATACTTTTCCGCGTGTATACGCGAGTCCAGCTAGACTTTTCCGCGTATGCCATTAAAATGATTAAAAAATATAAAAAAAATCCCTAATTTCGCGCTGGGTCGATGGTTACTCAGGTAGTTCAACCACCCCAGCCCGTGGCCAACTGTTTCCAACTGCTGAAACTACTTGGAGGGACTATAAAAAGCCCTCATGTGTATGGCCTAAGGGAGAGAGAGAATTATTGATATTATACTCCGTTGGTATTCCCTATCCAAGTCTGATTCCCCGTGCCTCCTGCACTTTCCCAGTTCATTGTAGGAAACCCTTGTTTCCTTGAGATACACATCCCTTTATATGTTATCTCGTATGCACTAGTTTGGAAGGAGTCTTAGTGAGGCAAGGGCTGGACGGATCCGGACGACGGTCTGCGAAGGCCTTGGAAGGATCAGGTGATCTCTCCACTTGATTACTTTTGTACGTACTATTTATAATACATAAGTATCATGTTGTTCCCGAAATAAACGTGTTAGTGTATGCTTTTATGTATGAGAATATTTGTTATACAAGCATTCATTATGATTTATTTAATGTTTTATATGAATCTCACTAACATTTAGAGTAGATATATGCTGTACAACCTGTCCTTTGTGCTGGTTTCTTCTTGTTTTTCAGGTTAAGAAGGAAGGATGGTTGCTGGGGGTTTGGACCCCACGTGGATCTACTTCAACCGTAGGACCTACGGGTAACTTTCTCATTCTACTCTATTTAGTTTTTCTGAACGTGCATGGTTGTGTGAGTCTTTGTTAAGTAGCATGCCCCTGCTCTGTGGAGGTTGTACCCCAACCAACCTCTAGGGTGAGATTTCCCCGAAACAGAACTGGCGACTCCGCTGGGGATCACACTTTTGTGATTCTCCTGTTGGGTGGTTTCAGCTGTTTGGTAGGATCCCAGCAGTTTTAACTTTCATTTGCAGTCCAGTTTATTTTCTTGCAGTCAGTCTGAAGTCTTGGTGTCTTTTCCAGGCTTGTTCTTTTTGTTTTTTCATTATTTACCTTTGCATACATGCCTTATTTTGCACACAGTCACGTATACACGCGAGTTTTTCTGAAGGAACCTGCGTATACATGAGTTTCCCTTAGAACAGACGCGTATGCACACTGGTTGCATAGCTGTGAAGTAGCGTATACCTAGGCAGATTTTGAATTTTTGAGTTTCTTGACTTTTTGGTCCTTTCTGGCTATGGAGACCTGTTCCTACAGAGTCTCTGTACTTACTGGAGTGTGAAGGAAGTGGTTTCATGTCTTTTCTCTCTTTCGTTTGAGTGAAAACTAGTCTTTTTAGCAAAGTGTTGTTTCTGGTGCTGGCACTTCTGGATTGAGTTCCAAGATCGCTTTCTGAGCATTCTTGGCTGTTTTGCTTTATCAGAACAGAGAGCTTCTGCTCACTGACTCGCTCCTATCTTTGTGTTGTGCTTCGCATTGCGATTTTTGCTTCGTTTTTTATTGGTTTTCTTGAGTTCCATAGGCTAGGGTTTTGTTGCAATTTTCGAAGAACTTTTCTTGCTTCTTTGGAGTTTTTGTTTGCAACAAGTTTGCACTATTTGTCTAGGCTGAGTGGCTGAGTTTTTGGTCTTCCGTTGCTCTTATTGATCTTGCTACTGTTAGCCTTATAAGGTTTGGGAGCATTGTTGAAGTTTGTACTTGAAATTCGGTCCTGTTTGGTTTGGATTTCGATAGTTGTGCTTGGTCTTTTCGAGCTCTTGCTTTATAAAACTAAAAAGCCCAAAAAACATTTGTTTTGCTTTTTGTTTTTGCATTTCAAAAACTCAAAAAACATTTTGTCTTGTTTTTGTTTTTGTTGTTGCATTTTCATTTTCGTTTTGCCATATCTTTTGGAGCTTTTGTGAGGTTTCTTGCTTCTAGTTTTTGGCTCGATTTTGAGGAAGAGTTGCCACTTGATTTCTTCTTCTTGTTTTTAGGTGTTTTTGGTGTCCTTATTTTAAGAGTTCTTGATTTCAAGAATTAGCTTTCTGGACAACAAAAGATGAGTTAAAACTGAAGGAGCTTTTTGGGAAATTTCACTATGTTTTAAGAGTTTTTTGCATCTTAGGATTTACATGCTTGTAGTGATTTGCATTAGGTGCATTTCAGCATTTAGTTAGCTTCTTAGTTTTTGTGAGTGTGAGTTTGCTTTTTGAAAAGAAAAATACAATTTTTTAGTCTCGTAGAACCTGTATAGAGATTACTTTTCATCGAAAGACAAAGAACTGCATGTGCATGTAGTTAAGTTTTTATTAATTTCTTTGCGTCAAAACACCATTGGTTTCATCTCCATATCCTTGTGACTTAATATAACAGCCCTTAAAATAAGCGATTTAATCTAAAATCAACTAGCAAGTTTTTAAGTGTCAATCACCAACTAGCTAGGTTGTAGGGCCTTGGAATAGGTGAGTGGAGAGTTAACTCTCCAAGGCCGCTCAAACAAACATAGAAGTTGATTAATTGAGCGAAATCCAACTCCGTGAGGTGGACTGGGAAAGCTCTCATCCGAGAGTCAAGCGTGAGGGGAAGTGAAGGTTGAGAAGAGGGATACCCCCCCTCCGATTAGCTGAATCTGACCTCAAGACCGTTCCGCCCAGCTTCTGATACGGATTGGTGCCCATAGTTGCCACTCCTAGGTTCCACACGGGTGACTGCGGGGGGGAATACCCGTGGTACCTGAGGCAGACGTCGCATCACTTTCAACAGTACTTCTGGGGGGTGCCCTTGCGAAGCTTGGGTGCTTGAGCCGGCAAAGGTTGTCGTTAGGAGGTCGGCGTAACTGTTTCTGATACCTTCGCTAGTTGTTCTGGGCCCTAATCATCCCAGACTGCTTTCGGGAGGTCCTATACTTCGCTTTCCTGTATTTTGGTGTTCGGTCCTCATCACCCGGAGCGGAAATACTTGGAGGTTGTTTGCTTGACTGTATCTCAGGGATTTTTATTTTAGTGAGTGCTCTTTGCTCCTAGCTTGCCTAGCTTTTCACTTTTTTGAGTCTAATTTATAAAAATCTATAAAAGTGGCTGATCAAGCGCCTCGACGTTCGAGGAGAATCCGGGGGTTATCTCCCGAGAGTCCAGAGCCTTCTTCGAGAAGGCGTAGGAGCGATTTAGCAGGTGGTTACCACCCTGTGGAGTCTGACGCTGTGGAGAGAGATCCTCCACCAAGGTCTGAAGGTTTCATAGCTGATTCCGGTGTCGATTCCGAGAGGAGCGTTCCGCTCACCTCGCGAGTGTTGTTTCCTCAGGAAGAAGATTTTCGGATAGAAGATATACCTGAGCCTCCTGCTACAGGTCCATCTCCTCTTCCTCCTGATTATCCGTTTGTTGTTCAGTACATCGGACCGGAGTCTGAGAGACCGTCGGATCTTCCGTATCATTCTTATCTTTCGATGGCCACGACTGGGAATGCGACTTCTACCGTGAGTGCTGCAGGCATTCAGACTCCTGCTTCTGCTGAAGCAGGGGGCACTATTGCTTCATCTTCGATTGCTTCTAGTGCTGCTGTGTTTGGCTCTGGGTTCACCCAAGCACATGCTTCTCATTCTGGTCCCTTCTGTTTAGGGATGTCCATTAGTGGAAATCCCTCTTTTTCCTTTTCCGCCGGTGCAGCTGGATCTACACCCATGTCTAACATGGCTAGTGGATCAGCTTCGTTTCAGGGTTTCCCCTTTGGGACTGGGCATATTCCCAGCTCCAATCCTTCTTTAGGGTCATTTCCTTTTACGTCCCAGACCCAGAGTTTCAACCCTTGGTCTGGGGGGCAAAGTTCGACTACTTTTACGGGATGGAATCCTGTGTTTACAACGGCTGGGGCAGGGAATCAGTTCTTCGCGGGTCATCAAGGGAATGCTTCTTTCCCTTCATCGAGTGCTTATCAGTCTTTTTCTCCTCTGTCTAATGCTTGGAACCCCTACCAGGGGCTTTCCTCTTCAATCAATACTTCAACGGGGGGAACTGGTCTGGGCTTTGGTAACTCGGCGTGGGGAGGAGGTTCTTCTCCATTTTCTACGAGTCCTTTCTGGCAACCTGGTGCCTCATCAAATCCAGGCTATTCTTTTTAGAATGTTGGGAATCCATCCCATCAAGGATGGAATCCTCAGGCTCCGCCTCGCTTACCTTTTCTGGCAACGTTAAACTTGCCAGATCTGTCGAAGTTGACTAATGATCCGATTCGTTATAGTCCGGGGTGGCCTCCGGTTCCCACCAAACTTCCTTCATACATTCCAAAGTTTGAAGGTAAGAATGGAGAAGATCCGGCCGACCACATCACCACTTCCACTTATGGTGTTCTTCTAACTCCCTGATCGATGATTCGATTAAGTTGAGATTATTTCAACGCACCCTAATTGGAAACGCTGCCAAATGGTATATCGAGCTAACTGGGGGCAGTTTTGCTACATTTGGAGAACTGGCTGTCACATATCTAAACCATTTTCAGTTTCCTGTCCGATATGAGGCTGGGACCGAACTCCTGGCTAATTTTAAGAAGGATGAGGCAACTCACATTTCTGATCACATTCAGGAATGGAGGAGAAGGAATAGGCTTATCAAAGCTCATATTCCAGGTGAATTCCTTCTCGAGTGGTTTTTGAAATATCTGCAGTCAGATATTTCAAAATATGTATCCCTATCTGGGGTATTTTCTGAGGAGCAGGCCATTTTTAGGGCCCAGTAGTTAGAACTGATCTATTCTCAGTCTGGGATGCTTTATAAGTATTTTCCCAATGCTCCTCGCTCCAAATTGGATTTATCGAAAACTAAACCTGGTCCGCATGGTGACGGACTTGTCGGATCGGTCAGTAGTGGTGCAGCCAGCCTGCTTTCTCAACTACAGCAGTTGTCTTTACAATCTGCTCCTTCTGGTCAGGCTGTGCCTGCTGATTCATCACCTTCCCAGTCTTTGTCCATAAATGCTGTCCAAGCTTCTGATCCCAAAGGAAATCAACAATCCGATGGGAAGAAGAAGGGACGAAATAACAAGAAGAAGGGCAAGAACAGGAAGGGCAATGCAAATAAAACCAACGAGCGTGTTGGTGAGGGTCAAAAGGAGAAAAAGAAAGTGAAGTTTCCGTGCAAGCTTTGTGCTGGAGACCATCTCACACACCTTTGCCCTAAAATTTAGGATGCTCAGCGCCTGTTATCCCAGCAGGGTTCTTCTAGTTCCCAGGCTGTGCTAACAAACCCTTTTCCCCAAGGGTAGCAATTAGTTGTTGGCGCGAACCAAAATCCTGGGGCTTCCTCTGGAGGTACCCAGGAAGGGGAAATTCCATCGAACATCTTTATGATGAGTGCTCACGTGGATGTCGCTACGAGATCCCGTGATTATGGCGGAGAGGAATCTTCGAAAGCTAAGGAAGTTCTTGATGCTACTGAGCCGCTTCACATCACGAAGCCAACTGTCGAGTCTATGCCTCGGATGCCAAAAGCATCTTCTAAGCGGTCAACGATTAATCCGAACATGAGGGCTGCCCCGAACTACTCGATTGTAGAAGATCTGGCGCAGAGTCCTTGTGCTATGTCAGCTTTAGAGGTACTCCAGTCTTGTCCGGCTCAGCGCAGTGCTTTGCTCACTGCCATTGGGGCTGTTGATCCGAAAAATTCTCTTCTGATTACATTTGATATGACTAATTTTAAGAAGAGACTTCCTCATCACATGGCTTTTCACATTAAATCGTCGTATCGGAAGTGCAATATCTTTCGAACGGTTGTTGATGAGGGTGCTTCTACATGTGTGATGTCTCTCGCATGTTGGAAGACACTTGGATCTCCCAAAGTTGTTCCATCTAGCACTGTTCTTACTACGTTCGATGGCCATTCTCACAGACCCCATGGTATTGTCCCGGCTTTGCCCATCTGTGTTGGGGGCAAAACCGTTAACATAGAAGTTGAGGTAGTGGATGCAGCCTTGGACTACAACCTTCTATTGGGGAGGAACTAGATTTATGAGATGGATGCCATTGCATCCTCACTATTGGTGTATGTTTCCTGATGAGTCGGTCCTTACAGCCCTCCGTCAGTGATCATTTCATGTCCTCCTGTAGACCTGGATGCGCCTTCTGACTCATCTGTTCCTAAGTTGGATAATACTAAGGTGCCTGTTGAGAATCTAGGAGTTGGAATGTATTCTTCCTTGATGGGTACTTTCGATCTTCCTCCTCCTAAGGTTCATATTAATGCTATTTCATCCTCCAAGGCTCCCCTTCGAAGAGAGTTCTTCCGAACTCATTATTTTTCGGACCCTTGGACCTTACCTTCCCCTACTGCCACATTAGCGGAAGGTCAAGTGGGTGGAATGGCATTCTTGATTTCTGCAGCTGAGATTGCATATCAGTCCATTGTTGACTCTGCAGAAACCGTCCCAGCTCCTCTTTCACCGGAAGAGTTGGATGGTGATGTGGCTCCGGCTTGGACGCTTACTTCTTCTTCTGCCCAGGATTGTCTTGATACCACTCTTCCATCTAAAGAGGCCATCCTGGAAGCGATGACAGGTATAGATAGACCGTGGGATGATTTGCATCATCGGTCTTACTTCCTACCTGACTTGAGCGAAGTCGAAACAAGTTTTCCAAGTCCTCAGTCTCCTGGACCTGTTCACCCAGTCTTGAGCCCTTTAGCCCCAGCACAGGTTTATGCTGAAGGGAACATGGTTGTGATCTCTCCTACTATCCCGGTGAACATTTCCAGGAATCCCAATATTGTCGAGAATGTCTTCATTGGAGCTGAATGTTCCCGTGAAGAGGTTCAAATCTATACCGAGCTCTTCAAAGAGTATAGGGATGTATTTGCTTGGTCTTATGAGGAAATGCCTGGCATAGACCCATCTATAGTCCATCATGAGATCAAGACATATGAAAACGCTAAGCCGGTCAGGCAAAAACTTCGTCCGATTAATCCTAGGAAGGCAGCAGCTATCAAAGCTGAAGTTGAAAAGCTGCTTAAGGCGGGATTCATTTTCCCAGTTCCTCTGACTGAATAGGTTTCAAACCCCGTTCCCGTAGATAAAAAGCAAGGAATGATTCGAGTGTGCATTGATTTCAAAGACCTAAATAAGGCATGTCCTAAAGACAATTACCCCACACCTTTCATCGATCAGATTATTGACGAGTGTGCCGGTAACGAGATTTTCTCCTTCATGGACGGTTTCTCTGGTTATAATAAAATTACTATCCGTCCAGAAGATCAACATAAGACTGCATTTATTTGTCCCTAGGGTACGTTTGCATACAAGAAAATGTCTTTCAGTCTTAAAAATGCTGGAGCTACCTTTCAGCGGGCCATGTCTTATGCCTTCCACGACATCAAGAAGATTATTGAGGCATACTTAGATGATCTAGCTGCTCATTCTCGAAAGAGGATGGATCATCCTGGTCACCTCCGGCAAATATTTGAAAGATGTCGTTTTTATAAAATTCGTTTGAATCCGAACAAGTGCGTTTTCGCGGTAACATCCGGTCGGCTGTTGGGATTTATCGTGTTTAGGGAAGGGATAAGGGTAGATCCCTTCAAGGTTGAGGCAATACTTCGGTTGCCTCCCCCGTCTTCAATCCGTCAGCTTCAAAGTCTCCAAGGGAAGTCTAATTTTCTTCGGAGGTTTATCGTCAACTATGCTGAGATTACAAAGGGATATATGAGACTGTTGAAGAAAGGAGTTCCTTTTCTTTGGGATGACTACACTCAACGCTCATTCGATGCCTTGAAAAAGGCATTGACCTCTGCTCCTTTGCTGATTCCACCCGATTATAGCAGAGATTTTCTTTTGTATCTGGCTACAGCAGAATCTACCATCGGTATGGTTCTGGTTCAGGAGGATGATGGTCTTGCTGAGCATGTTATTTACTACCTTAGTCGAGGACTGGTAGGACCTAAACTGCGATACACTCCGATAGAAAAGTTAGCCTTAGCAGCAGTTCATGCTGTGCAGCGACTCCGGCATTACATTATTCTTCGCAAAACTTATGTCTTGGCAGCTGCCAATCCATTTCATTTTGTCCTCAGCAGGCGAGTGATTGGGGGCAAATATAAAAGATGGATTGTGATTTTACAAGAATTTGATCTAGAGTTCATGTCTGCCAAATCCAAGAAGTCATTAGTCTTTGCGGAATTGATCTCCGAGTTGCCTTGTGGAGAGGAGATGATCTATGATGAGTCCTTTCCGGACGAACACTTGTTTCTAATCTCTCCACAGGATCCTTGGTATGGGGATATCATTGTATATCTCCAGACTGCGAAGTTTCCCTCTACTTTTTCGAAAGATGAGCGTCGTAAACTGCGTCACTTGGCCAAGAATTATCTGATTATTGGTGATGCTTTGTACCATCGAGGGGTTGATTCAATCCTAAGACGCTGCTTAACTCTCGAAGAAGCTGAGGCTGTGCTCAATGATTCTCACAGTGGAGCTTGTGGGGGTCATTTATCTGGGCTTGCTACAGCCCAAAATATTTTGCGTGTTGGATACTTTTGGCCCTCGATTTTCAAAGATTGTATTGAATCGGTCAAAAGGTGTCATCCTTGTCAGGTGTATACTCGAAAAATGCGCGCTCATCCAGCTCCGCTTTTTCCAGTCGTTACTGTCGGTCCTTTTACAAAGTGGGGTATTGATTTTACTACTTGTAACCCGCCTTCGGCAAAAGGTCACAAGTACATTATTGTAGCAGTAGACTACTTTACGAAGTGGGTCGAGGCTATGCCTACTTTTGGGAACGATGGTGAGACTGCAGCTTTGTTCCTTTTCAACCAAGTTATCGCTTGTTTTGGTATACCTAGAGAGATTGTCACTGACCATGGAAGTCATTTTCAGAATAGTATGATGGCTGAGTTGGCTCTCAAATTGGGTTTCCGGCAGGAGCATTCATCTCCATATTATCCTCAAGCCAATGGGCAAGTGGAAGCCGTGAATAAATCCTTGAAGAAAATTCTTCAAAGGACAATTGATAAACATAGATCCAACTGGCATATTATGCTATATCCTGCACTTTGGGCATACAGGACGTCAGTGAAAACTGCAACTGGCTTTACTCCGTTTCAGCTAGTACACGGGGTGGAATCCGTATTTCCTATTGAATGCGAGATTCCTTCTCTTAAATTAGCTGTTGAACTTCTTCCTGACACTTCTAGTCTGGCAGAACGGCTTCTTCATCTGGAACATCTCGATGAGCAGCGTCGAGATGTCGCCACGATGAATGAAGCGCATAAAAACCGAGTAAAAGTTCAGTACGATAAGGCGGTCAAGCCTAGGGTCTTTTCGGAAGGTGACCTTGTTTTGGTCTATGCCCAAGAAAAGGATGCCCTGGGGGCAGGAAAGTTTAAATCGATGTGGTATGGCCCCTATATCATTAAAAAAGTCCTTAAGAAAGGAGCATATACCTTGGTTGACTTCGAAGGGAACGAGTTGCCGGAGCCCCGAAATGGGCTCTATTTGAAGAAGTATTATGCCTAGGCTTTGGCCTGGCATTTTGCTTTGTATATAGTAGTTTTTTGCTTTGTACATATCTGTTTGATTTTCGATTTTTTGATGAGGTGGTGATGTTTTTTGATCTGCTTTGGCAGGTTGTGTTGGATGTCATGAGTCATTTTGGTTTCGCCGATGGTGCTAGTAGACACACTCGGAACTTAGCTTCCGCGGCTTGGGTGCTTCATTATCCTTCCGGTCAGCTGTTGGTATCAAGAGGGGTCTGCATTGGTCCTGCTTCCAATAATGTAGCAGAATACACTGCAGTCATTCATCTACTCTCTGAGGCAATATCTTTGGGTGTTGATTCGTTGGTAGTTTTCTTGGACTCCCAGCTGGTGGTGTCGCAGTTGAATAACACTTATCGGGTACGAGATCCATTTTTATTACGATTGTTCTTGAGGGTACGTTTGTTACAAAGGTCATTTCAATTTTTAACATTCATTCATATTCCTGGAGCTGACAATTGGTTTGCTGACTCATTAGCTAATCAAGCATTAGATTGGCATATTAATCATTCAATACAATAAATTTTTAATCATAAAAAACATCATACATTTGATACATTTATCACATCACATCAAATATCGCTGTATATATATCATCGGAGTGTCAAAAAACTTTACAAAATTTGGATCCATAATCTCGTACAAAACTTGGGCTTATGCCCCATCATGTTCAGTCTCAAAAAAGAATATACAGTCATCTAATATATAAAATCTGTCTACTCCTGAGGACCCTGCCCAGAAGTCGTGTTCCTATAGAACATAACTGCAGTGGCCACTCGGCGGAATAATCTAACCCAGTCTCGTGGTACTCCTACCACCCATCTCTGGATGGCTTCTGGCAAGTCCTCCATGGCAGCCATAGGGATTTGGCAGGTTAATCCCTCCAAGTTTCTCTGCACGGCCTGGAGGGTTCTATCTGAATCCACAATATCCGCTTCGCCTCTGCGGCGCTTATGGCGCGGTAGGCCCTCAGGACGAACTGGTCCAACATCTGAAACATGATCATTTTTAATTGTCAGTCATTATGAATCCAATCAAAAACATGTTTGTTTTCATTTTTTCATACATAATTGAAAAAATCCAAAAAAATCATATAAGTCAAAAATTTTTGCAAAACTTACCGACTGTTCCCCATGCTGCGCTGGGTGGAAGTACTAGATCTGGATCTCCTCTGAAGTCCATCCCAGCATAGGGATAGTCGTCCACTGCGATGATCTGTTCTCCCCACCACAGGAAGAACTCATCGTCCCACGTGGTCCGGGGTACCTCGCTGCCCCCCAGTCTCTTCATCATGTCTGCCCAACGGGCAATTCTTGGGTCCCGCGGGCTACTGATAGTCGAGATGACTCTGGGTCTCAAAGCTGGAATCCTCTCAAAGAAGAATGTTGTCAAAATGGTACCATAGCCAAAGTGTTTAGTTTTTACCTGGCGAATAGAAGTCAGCTGTTGTTTCATGTTCAGTAGCAGGGCTGTGCACCAATCGTAAACATGAGTTAAACACTCTACAGCTATACTCATTTGCGTCTTGGACGCCTGATGTAGTAAGGCAGATCCTGCCACTCTGCTGATGGTGAAAAGGAGGATCTTCATGTGCAAATCCCTGATATCTCTAATTGCAATCTGCGTTCCAACCTTTTTGGAATTATCTACGCAATATACGTGGACATAATCTTCCACGGTTAACCCTCCCAGGGGTTTTCTGTGTAGGTCTACTGGTTCTCCCCTCTTGGAGAGTCCAGTGATGAAATATATATCCTCCACTTCAATGCGTATTGGCATCTGATCAATTATGAAGCAATCTTGATCTGGTTCCCAGTAATTTACAAGCATTTCAAGCAACCGCACATTACTTTTCATATTGGGCATTTTAAAGAATTTCAACAATCCGCAATTTCGAAGGATATTTTGCGATGCGCGGTCTTGCATGACCTCTTGGTCTACTGCGCTATGCTCACATTCCCTCCATGAGATGGTCATCCTGAGAAATTTCATCAAATTTTGCATTAGCCACGCTTTTTTGCAATCGGACCTGCGCATACTCGACTTTTCCTGTGCACAGTCGCGTGTATACACGACTTGCCTTCATTAAACCCACGTATGCGCACATACGCAATTTTTAGCAAGGGTTTTAAAGCAAAAAATCACTTAATTTTAATTTCCAAACGGACAAAATGAATAAACAGGATGATTAAGGAGCCTACCTGAAGTTTCGCTGAGTTCCAACGGCCGGTTGTTCCTGATTTGACGAAAGAAGTTTTTAGCTCCAGAGCACTTTTTCCAAATCAGCTATGCAATAATGAACCAAATGAGAGGTAATTTGTCTATTTATGGCTAAAAAATTGAAAATTTTCGCAAAAATTCTTTATGCTTATTTTTTCGATCTATCTTAAGCTGCATAACTCGATTGCTTGGAAGTGCCCAGTTTGGTATGTTTTCAGGTACATTTTAACGATTTTGAGATTTTTCCCGGTTTCTGATCCATGATTTCCGACTCTTCACGGCAGGTATATGATCTTCACTGGCATATAGGTTAGGGAAATCACTTTCCGTTGCATCTTGCATTCTAGCCTCCATACTGATCACTTGCCTTAGGGTCGATCCCATCAGGTCATGAGTATTACACCCATTTCACTCGCCGATTATTTAATCATGACTAGATGGTAGAGCCTTCCTTTACATGGGCTTCCTAGTTAGTTCCTCGCTATCACTTGTTGCCCATGCTGCTTTTTATGTAGGCTCGGGAGTCCTCTTTAGTCCCGCCATGTCTTCTGTGCTGAAGCTTCATTCTTCTTCTTCATCACTTATCATTTTTTCTGGCTTTTACCCTAGAGGCTCCCTGGTGTCGTTAAGTTGTATTACTGCATTGCATATTGGCTACTTGTTTATCCCGGCCTTTAGCCGGCTTCATTTGGACTCGATGTTTAAGCCAACTTTTGACCTTGACTTTCTGTACAAGTTAACCATTGCATGCACTTAGCTATCACGACTTGACACCTTTGTACCCATGGATGGAACGTTCCTCTGAGTATCACTGACCAGTTTTCGCCACCTTGCATTGAGCATAGGATTGTTCCAATCCCAAGAACTAGTGCATCTGCTTTATTGATACTCGTTCTATCCATTGTACCATAGCATTCTTTTATTCTTTTTCAAGCTTATTATATGAAAAAGAAAAAAAAATCAAATATAACAAAAAGAGCGGGAACGGGATGTATCTTCATTGTTTTGATGGCAGTACAGAGTCAGTTTGTCGCCCTTGAACAAAGCACATATACTTATATATATTTCCTTCATTTGGGATGGTTTTAGTTTTGGCCTAGGTTCAGCCTTTACCATGTTTCACTTGTCAGTTCTCCCCCGGTTGGTTATCTCTTCCAATCATATGGAGAGTTTGTTTTGCCTCCTGCATGACAGACTTATACAATGTCACTTTTTACTGCCATGCTCATCATGAGTCGTGCTTTTGTTCAAGGGAAGTCTAACCAGAGTCGGCCATTCTGCGGTGTCTCTTGACTCATTATTCAGTCGGCCTTCCCGGTCTTGTCAGTATCATGTTCTATCACATTAGATGTTTTGGTCTTCTGCTCGTGCTGGTTTGAGAAGGTCCCCATTGACTTCTTGCCGGCGGGTTTGTCTCTTATCGACTACGACACATTGCTCTGAGAGCAAACCTAGAGCCACACCTTGGGCCTATTTCCATTATTGATAGGTGACCTCATGCTCAGCATTTGATCATCATCATGGGTCTTTGACTGAGTGGTTTCCCCTGTGTTCGACGTCAACACACATTATCACACTTGGGATTCATGCAGTACCTTGATTTCCATTTGACCCTATCGGTGGATTTCTCGCCTCTGTGTCAGCTTTCATTATTGGTTGGTTCAGAGGGTTTCTTTCGT
The DNA here is from genome assembly GCA_034641835.2 of Pinus albicaulis. Classification (NCBI taxonomy): domain Eukaryota; kingdom Viridiplantae; phylum Streptophyta; class Pinopsida; order Pinales; family Pinaceae; genus Pinus; species Pinus albicaulis. The sequence continues at coordinate 32,546,815 of CM076574.1, read as the reverse complement.
GCGCTAGCTTCATCTTGTGCACGTCGAAAACGTACTTCGGTTTTGGTTCCATCACTCTACTTCGTCCGATTCCTTCCAAATCTTGGCCTGCGGGTTACACTCGCGCTGGATTGATGTGGGATGCCTTAATGCCTTCCTTCCAGCAGATCTTTTCCCATCGACTCCGACTCATTGCTTTGGGAATAAGGTCTAGATTCTTTTTGTCAGTACCTTAGGGTTTGCAGTCATCAGTGGCAGACTCTTCGCTATCGACAGTGGGGATTCATCATTGCCTCCTGATTGGTAGATTCTTTCAAGTGTTCGATTTCAACTCATTCATTCGCACTTGTCAGATTGTACTGGGCACCTTGACACTCATTATCATTATCGGTGGGTTGTCTCACGTTGGTTAACGGGATTCATCATTGCCCGGTAATCCAACGAATTCTCACATGGTCGACTTCAGCTCATTTATTCCCATTGTGTAGAATTGTGCCATAGTGATCTGCAGAAGACCCTGGTCGACTAAGATACTTGTTCACTTTTGACAAATTCTTCAACATTTTCCAAAGATGCCGCCCACCCTTATATATGTTGCGCTTCGCACGTAGCATCCTATATATGTTGGTCCCCGAGCTGCGTGATTGTACCGTTTGATCCACCTCTTATGATCCCAAGAGACTTGAGATTCAGCTTACTTATTCCGATCGTACATCCACTTGCACCATATTTGGATCAGCCTTTCTATATGTGATACTTGGACATTGATTCAGACTTATACTTCCGGGCCATGCTTAGATGATTCATTGTGTACTTTCAGTTCAGCTATACTTGTATACATGTGGATCTATTTCAGTACTTTCCATATGATGTATTTTTGACTAAGCATGGGTATGCCCGCCTCAGCATGAGTTGACTCTCTAGTTTCTTTCATTGGTTTTTGGCAGGCTGAAATCTGGTGAAGTCCTCTCTTGTCCTTGCGAAGTTCTTTCTATGTGCATAATACATTTCGGCCATCATGTACCCCTTCTGACCTCATATATTAGGGGACATCTGTTATAGCATCATTTCTCACCTTGACATGATTCATGATTGCTTCATGGCTTTTGGGCACCCATTCCTACAGACTTGGACAAATTCACTTAAAAACAGTGTAAAATCCCCCATACGCGACTATGCCCGTACTTTTCCGCGTGTATACGCAAGTCCAGCTAGACTTTTCCGCGTATGCCATTAAAATGATTAAAATATATATAAAAAATCCCTAATTTCGCGTTGGGTTGATGGTTACTCAGGTAGTTCAACCACCCCAGCCCGTGGCCAACTGTTTCCAACTGCTGAAACTACTTGGAGGGACTATAAAAAGCCCTCATGTGTATGGCCTAAGGGAGAGGGAGAATTATTGATATTATACTCTGTTGGTATTCCCTATCCAAGTCTGATTCCCCGTGCCTCCTGCACTTTCCCAGTTCATTGTAGGAAACCCTTGTTTCCTTGAGATACACATCCCTTTATATGTTATCTCGTATGCACCAGTTTGGAAGGAGTCTTAGCGAGGCAAGGGCTGGACGGATCCGGACGACGGTCTGCGAAGGCCTTGGAAGGATCGGGTGATCTCTCCACTCATACTTTTGTACATGCTATTTATAATACAGAAGTACCATGCTGTTCCTGAAATAAACATGTTAGTGTATGCTTATATGTATGAGAATATTTGTTATACAAGCATTCATTATGATTTATTTAATGTTTTATATGAATCTCACTGACATTTAGAGTAGATATATGCTGTACAACCAGTCCTTTGTGCTTGTTTCTTCTTGTCTTTCAAGTTAAGAAGGAAGGACGGTTGCTGGGGGTTTGAACCCTGCGGGATCTTCTTCAACCGTAGGACCTACGAGTAACTTTCTCATTCTACTCTATTTAGTTTTTCTGAACGTGCATGGTTGTGTGAGTCTCTGTTAAGTAGCATGCCCCTGCTCTGTGGAGGTTGTACCCCAACCAACCTCTAGGGTGAGATTTCCCCGAAACACACAATAATAACATTATGGGGACTACAGGGGTACAATAATAACAATAAGGGGGCTACACTAGTAATATAGGGCCTTAGCATGCCCCTATCCTTCAAAAAAGTGTTTTCCTCAACACTTGAGTAATTTTGGATGCTTTTGTATAAAATTCACATCCTCCCATGTGGAATCTTTAGTGGGTAAGTTCTTCCACTTGATGAGATACTCTGAAATTGATCGATTTCGTAGTTATCAAGTTCTTGTCTCTGTCACTTCTTCATATTCTAATATTATTCTTCCTTCCTCATCAATTTCTGGCAATATTGTTTAAACCGGAACTTTGTCACTTATAACCTTCTTTAAGCATGAAACATGGAAAATTGGGTGCACTTGGGAAGATGCAGGAAGCTCCAATTTGTATTCCATAGTGCCAATATTTTGCAACACCTTGTAAGGACCATACTATTTTGGCGATAATTTATTATCCTTCTTAACTTTCTTGAGGGACATTTGTTTGTATGGTTGTAGCCATAAAAATACCAAGTCACCTATATCAAAACTTCTCTCACTGTGATGTTGATCTTCCTGTTGTTTCATTCGATTCTATGCCAAATTTAGGTTATCATTTAAGAGTTGGAGAACTTATTTTGATGATCAATGTGATCTTCCACTGCTTGAACCTCAAAATTTTCTCTTAAATCTGATGTGATGGATGACAGATGATATCCATAAAGTGCCATAAATGGGATCATTTTTGCTGCAGTGTGGAAGGAAGTGTTTTACCACCATTCAGCCAGAGGTAACCAATTGACCCATTGTTTTTGTTTTTTAGATACAAAGCAATGAAGATATCCTTCCAAAAATTTGTTCACTATCTTAGTTTTCCCATTGGATTGAGGATGATAAGATGAGCTATGAGTTAATTGAGTACCCAAACAAGAAAATATTTTCGTCCAAAAAAATCCAGTGAAAATGGGATCTCTATCACTTACTATAATATTTGGTTTTCCATGTATATTTTGAATTATTTCCATAAATGTAGTATAAATTGTACCTACTTTAAATGTATGAGATAATGCACAAAAGTGTGCATACTTGGTAAGCCTATCAACTGCCACCATGATGACACTCTTTCCTTCGAACTTCCTGTGATAAAATCAATTGAAACCTCCTCCCAATGTTGATTTGGAATGGATAAAGGCTATAGAATACCCGAGGTCTTAATTGTATCAACTTTATTTTGTTGGCAAACCAAACATTCCACCATAAACTTTTGAATATAAGATTTAAGGACATCCCAAAAATATTCTTTCTTCACCCTATGGTAAGTTTTTTAAAATCCCGAGTGTCCTCCTAAGGGAGATGTGTGCAATTCCAAAAGAATATTTTGTTTTAGCTGGGAATTCTTACAAATATATAAGTGATCTTTGTACCATAAGGAATCATTTTTCCAACTAAATTTATCAGATGTACTGGGATCTTGTTGCAACTTTTGAATGAGTGTCCATACTTCTTCGTCATTTTTCCATTCCTCCCTTGCTTTGGTTATCCAATCTAGTTTGATAATATAAATGGCACAAAGAAATTCTTCCACATCCTCATCCTTTCTTGAGAGTGCATCTGCAACAACATTTAGCTTCCTTTGTTGTATATGATTTCAAAGTCATAAGCCAAAATCTTTTTGACCCATTTTTTCTTCTCTTTTGAAGATTACCTTTGTTCCAAAAAGTATTTAAGACTATCATTATCATTTTTTACCTTAAAGTGTCTTCCCATTAGGTAAGGTCACCATTTCTTTAGTGCATGTTTTATTTCCAACATTTCATTCTCATAAATAGATTTTTTTAAATAATTTCTTTTGATTGGATGGCTTTCAAAAGAAATGGCTCTTCCTTCTTGCGTTAAAACAACACCAATTCCATTTCCTAAGGCATCACATTCCATAATAACATTTTTTGTGAAGTCTGGCATAGCTAAGACTGATGCTTGGCACATTGCCTCTTTAATATGTTAAAAGGCCTTAGTTGCTTCAGGATTCCATGAAATTGCATCTTTTTTCAATAATATTGTTAGAGGTGTTTCTATTTTCCCATAATTCTTAACAAACTTGCGATAATACCCTGTTAACCCGAGAAATCCTTGCAACTTCTTCATGGTTGTTGGGACTTTCAATTCCTTAATGGCTTGAATTTTGTTAGGGTCTACCTTAACACCCTCCTGAGATACAATATGACCCAAATATTCCACCTCTTGTATTGTGTTCTGTTATAAAACAACCCCCCATTTATTTTTTATAAATAGGGACCCTTTAGAAATAAATAGGAAATTCTTTTAATTTTCTAAAAAAAAAAATTATGAAATAAATATTTACTTTTAAATTTTTCTGATTTATTTTTCTTGAGAACATCGAAAATCGCATATATTATGAATTTCAAAGACTCGTAAACTTTAAAATGTGCGAGTCATGATATTCACTCAACTTTTCTGAAGATATGTTTTAACTTTGCAAAAAATTCAATCACCATTCTATTTACTTTATCGCATCGCACCTCACTTAATCAATCAAAAACATTAAAATCAAATCGATATAAGTTGCGACTTCACGGACCCGATGAGGAAATAAATAAATGAATATAAAACCCTTGGAAATCGCAGTCACTTAAGTTTAGCAAAAAAAGCACAATTCGCATTTCGCACAACTTATAACATACGCCAAATTGTTATCCTATAAAAGTTTTGATCTGCAATTTGTGCAGATCGCATTTCGCAGTGTTTAATGGTAAGTGTTATGAATAGTTATAAATTATGAATTGTGATACGCATGTCGACGACATTTAATGGATCAAGCATGTGATGCAACTTGTGTCATATCAAAATGAAATTCGAGATCTTAATAGCTTTAAAGTGATTCATATATCTTACGCGTGAAGGTGTATGAGATATTAATTTAGAGATTATGGTTGATGATTGATGTTATATCTTGATAGATTTATATCTTCTTGCGTGTGTTTGAAATAAATGATAGATTTGATTCTTTGATTCTCTATACTTGTAAAATTTTCTCTGTTTTCAGGAAACCAGTTAACGGATTGAGGAAGAGTTAAATGAGAAAAAAGGGTAAGGATATTTCTTATACGTCGTCTACTGAAGATACAAAGATGTCTCCCTTATTTTCAAATACCATCTGCAACAAATATTGTGGTAGTTCGACATGGGAGTCAATGTATAAGCTTTTTGAAAGCGAAGGACCAAAGGTGATAACCAAATTTTCTTCGACAAGCACGACATCTACCTCCAATGCAACTCTTTTTGATGTTGCATGCTCATACGTCCACACGATAGCTACAATCCCAAAGATTCTCCCTTACCTAGACATGGTTAAGTGGGTAATTGATCACTTATACATTGAAGATAGAATGTTCAAGAATTTGAAGGGAGAAAATATGGGCTCTTTTAGGACAGAAGATTTAATAGCAATGTATCATCTACCGCCCCCACAACAGAAATATGACAAAGAATTTTTGTAAATCTTTATAGGAGAGCATCCAGATCTTATCAAAGTAATCAAAGAATGGAAGGAGGAACAAGGGAAGTTGAAGCGAGGTAAGCTTGGTACATACCCAATTACCCAAATTCCTAATCCTTATTGCTATGCTGCCGGTATTTTATGTAGAATATTTTCCAGACGTGATAGAACTAGATTCTCAATAGAATGGGTTCCCCTGATTGACACAATCATCAATTCATCAATCTTGAATTTAGCAAACATCTTATCTGATAATCTAGCCAAACACATTACCGAATATAGGAATAAAAGGATTATTTCATCCAGAGAAATACCTCCCTTTTATATGTCTGCCTATAACATGGACACTATCTATTTTACTTCTATTTTTCCTACCATGGGATGGAAATGGACTACCCAAGACCCTACCCCAATTCACATTCACGACAAAGAACTCTGGGATTCAGAATTCCACCTACACTTCTAAAAATATGTTACGGAGTCATATTTCCTATGCACCAGATGATTTTCAATAAAAAGGCCCCTAGGGTTTATAAAGAAGCCAATGCAGACATTATTTCTATAGCTAGATGGTTTGTAGAGGAGAATTTTACATATATTAGACTATTCGGGAGTTATGTTTCTCCCCATGTTTTACCCTATTACGTTCCCAATAAGTTACTTGCAAGAGAAATAACCTATCAACTTGTTAATGGTGTCACAAAACAGCTAAAAGATGCTAAAAAGGATATTTGGCCTAATTACCATGTACAGTGTGGCACTTTTTCACTGTTTGACATCGGTCATACTTACAAGGACGTTTCCAACATTCATTTATTGAAATTGGAATTAATTCCAAAAAGGTTATGTGATCCAAATGATGTAATTAAAAATTACATCATAAAGTTTAAGTTAAAGCGTTTTGTAAAGGAGAAATATGGATTTGATGATCTCTTCCAGGGCATGGAAAAGTTTTCAGACATTATCAAGTATGCATCCAGCCAACTAAGTCGAGATGATTTTGAAGCTTTCCAAACGTACAAAAATAGAAGACTAGAGAAAATCCCTCTCAATTTGTTAACTATTGAAGATTACAACAAACACACTCCAATTATCAGCTTGGATGACGAAGTAAAAGATATGTCTGAAGATGAATCTGGTCAGTCACAGCATCAATTTGGATCACTCTAAAAATGAATCTAAATCTAAAAAGGAAATCCTAGAAAATATAATTGACCAAGTAATCCATGAGATAGAGATGCTAGAGGAAAAGAGAAATAATGGAACAGAATCAAATTCTCAAGTAGTTCAGCACAGTCATAATATACTAGATCAGTCAAGTTCACCACAAAAAAAAGATCTTATAGATGAATGGAAGGATTTTTCTGAAGAAATAAAAACTCCAAAAGAGAATCCCAATATTGATCAGGCAACGAGTTTTCAGACACCTGAACACTCCTAGAAGATAGTAGAAACTGTTAATCCACTACAAAGAGTTCCAGCAATGCATGATAAATAAATCATACCGGCCTACCCTACATATCATATGGTTCTAGAAATTGAAGATATTCCTTCATTGGATATTTTTTAATGTCCAAGTTATAAGGCTATAGTTAAAACAAACAAAAGGAGGAGAATTGATGAAACAACTTCAAAGCCGACAAATGAATCAATTGATGTATTATGGAAAGATTCCTTGGATGATCCTACTGAACATCTAACCAAATTATCACAGTATGGAGGGTCATATGCTAATACTACTGTTGATAAAGCTATTGAGGTTAGATTGTTGCTAAAACAAAAGGAAGCCAGAGTACAAGAACTAGAGAAGTTTTTGAATGAAGAGAAATATAATTCCAGTGAGCAAGTCAAAGTAAACATAGCTCAATTTCATAAAGATGTTGAAAGCCTCAAATTGTAGCATCAGACAGAGATTAATGAAAAACAAGCACAGCTGGAAGTAGCAATGACCAAGTTACAAAGCCAACCACAATTAGAGCAATTTATCAAAGAAGCACTGGATTTAAACACTAAGTTAAAGAAAGAACAAGAAGTGTTTTCTCATCAAGCTTCTATAATTGACTCTTATTGTGATTCAAATAAAATACTGATCCAGTAGATAGCAATCCAGAGAATTGAAAGACTTGAGAAGAAAATTGAAGAACACATCCAATGGCAAGTATCAGATTCGGGGAAGGAAGCTAATCTACCTCAAATAGATAAGCTTCATAAAGAAATTATATTCATAGAATGGGAAGTGCAAATCAAACATGCGGAGAAAGCAGCAGCAAATACATCCAAGATATCAAGTGATATTATTGAATCTATGTGTGAACAACTGTCTAGAGCAAAACCTCTCAAGGAGAATACGTATGATGTGTTCTTAGAAACAAGACAGGTGGGAACATAGTGGAATCGGAGAGCAGATACATAGGAGGAAATTATTAAAAAGCTAAATAAGTTTGATCAAGTAAATTACTGGAATTTTCTGGTCAAACCTTATCATCAGCATCAGACTCTGTAGTCTCTTACAGATTCAATGAAGAGATCCCAGTCAGTACTCTCAAACACTATTTTCAAGGGAAAAATCAGACCAAGGATATTGCAGCCAGCTCAACTCAAAGAAATTTTAGATATTTGTCAACTTCGTGACCACATTCAAAAGGAACGGCAAGACTCATAATTCAGAATTGTTAGTTTAGTTTCCTAGATTGTAGTTTAAGTTAGCTTTATGAGGAAGGTTGTTTGAAACCTCCTCTATATTTTTGTAATAATCTATTTTAGTTTATAGTTAGTTTAGTATTTAAACCCTTCTCATGCATTTAGAGAAGGGTCCAGAAATTTGTCAAAAAAATTTGCAAATAATGCACTATTGTAAGTTTGTGAGTGCTTAGATGAATTAATGGAACACATCTGTTATCTTTTGACAATTAAAGGTTTTTAACTAATGTTGCACTACTTTACTCTTTAAATTTCTCGAAAGTGAGAAGGACCAGATTCATTGCTATCAGTTTACATGAGTAGAACTTTGTACATATGGTACTTCTATTCACTTGTATTAAATCTTACTTCATACATTGACAGCCATCTTTTTATTGCATTATATATTTGAAACGTTATCATATATAAATATTACGTGCACTTCTATTCTAATATTTAGCTATGGTTTCTTATTGAATATATAATCACACTGATAAATGTGATATTTATTTCACAATTATTCTATGTAAGCTACTTTTCTAGAAGAATCATTTTACATAATTTTCATCTCTTTCAGCTATTAAATGATCTATATTATTGACAATTGAAAGATATCATTTTAGATCGCATAAAGGAAAAACACCCCAAGTATATATTAGATTAAATAGTTTAGATAGATGAATATAGATTAAAATCATTATCCATTTGCATGCTATATTCACAACACCCTCAAAATCATCCTTATTGGGAAACTGGTCCCATTATCCGCAGTTAAAGCCACTACACCAAATGGAAAAGGAGTTGCTTTAAGGTCCGGACCAGGTGGTTTTCCTCCATGTTTTGGCAGTGTAATTCCAAGGCCTCAACATTTTGGTGCTAGAAGGAGGGCCTATTGAATGGCACAAAGGTCTAATCAATCTAAAGTTCAATCAAAAAGTCTCTCTCCCTATAGATCAGCATCAAATTCCAGAAAATTATCTAGATCCTCATCTGTAAAATCTGAAGTTGATCATATTTCCCCTAAGTCTCCTAGCGATACTCAAACCATACTATTTCCCGAGTTTCACCAAGATTCTATATAAATTCAGTCTTTGATAGAAAAGTTAGAGAAATTATCTATTTCTTCTAAAAATTCTGAATCTTCTCAGTTATCGAATCTTAGTATTTCATCTTCTTTACAACCTCGAAGAATATTAACCTGATCAAAAAGTCAAAAAACATGGATTCTCCACTCACTTCCACAAATTTCATTCTAACAGTCGGTATCACTTTCACTAGTTCCAGTACTCAAACTACTAGTCCTAGTGCTTAACCTGCCTCATCATCAATTAAAAATCCACCCAACTAACCCATCCAAAATCTAATGGCAGGTCAACCCCCTCCACTGAATGTAAACCCATGGAGCAATCAAGGGGCTGTAAACATGTCTTCCCCTCTTCATGCTCTACCTAAAAATCCTGAAAGATGGCTACCCAAATTTAATCCTGATGATGGTCTTCCTACAGAAGAATATATTCATAATTTTATGTTAACTGTCAATCTAAATGCAGTAGTTGAAGAGGATTGTGCTGTACGATTGTTTCCATATACTTTAAAAGGATCTGCAGGATCCTGGTATTTTTCATTACCTTCTCGCTCTATAACTAACTGGAATATGTTTGAAGAAAAATTTCTAACTAAGTTTGGAGATGACAACACTACTGCTATGCTTATCAATGATCTTTCAAATCTTAAAGCTAAACCAGGTGAGAAGATAAAAGATTTTAATTCAATATTTAATAAACTACTCAATAAAATTGCTGTTATAGCAGTTCCTGGTGCAGAAGTTCAAATTGAGTGGTATATTTCATCCCTTCCATCTAATACAGCTATTTTCGTCGATAGAGTAAAACTAGCAACACTTGCAGAAAATATGAAAGAGTCTCTATCTGTAAAGAAAAGCATAATTGCTCTTGAGAAAAAGAATTCTCAAGAATATCGAAAACAAAAGAAGATATCTTTCAAAGATTATTCTAAGTAAAAGATGCCAAAGGATCCATTTGACGTATAAGGTCTTCAAAAAGTCTTGAAAATAATGACCAACAAGATGGCAGATATCAAGAAACAAGTAGCCGAAACTTTAAATTCAAAAAAGAGTTTCAAGAATTTTAAGAAAGGACAATCCTCTAATTCTCAATCTCCAAATATTATATCTAATGTTGAATCAGATCAAGAAGAGGAGGAAGAACAAACAGAGGAAGAAGAAGATGACGAAGAAGAAGAATTTGAACTAAATGGAATGTGGGATTTCATCGTACCAAATGAAGAACAACTTGAAGCTTTCCTTGTTAGCAGATGCAACAAAAAGATTACTGAAGCAGCACATCCTAGTCAACAGCAAAATATTTCCACTCCTGCTAAAGACAAATCAGTAATAAAAAATTATAATTCAAAGGCTACGCAAACAAGTCTTGTTGCCTCAGACCCTTCACCTACATCTAAAACAATGGTTGTCTCAGATACCATTGAGTATAATATAGTTGAAGACATGAAGAAAACTAGGGCAAATATTTCAATTCATGAGCTTACCAAATTGAAGCAACAACAGCAAATCTTACTTACAGACTTAAAATTTGTCCCTGCTTCAAACTTACCTGCTCCAATCATAGTTCAAGCTGCGAATGAAATGGGTAAGCCACCTTATCCTTCAATGAAAATAGATGCTTTAGAATTAATTATTATAGGTGATCGATCCATCTCTCATACTCCTCCATTTCTCTTAACCTATGAGATCTATAACAAAAATGTTCATAAATGTTTAATAGACTCAGGGGCCTCTTCAAATATAATGCCAAAATTGGTTTGTGCCAAATTGAACATAACTCCTCAGAGTTCTCCAATCCATATAGTACAACTTGATAGAACTAGAGTAGAAGTGGTAGGAGAAATAAATTTTGCTTCCATCAGATTGTCATCAAATCCCAAATTTGCTCAGATAATTGATATTTTGGTGGCAGATATTCCTGAATTTTATGGTTTAGTTTTAAGTAGTAACTGGTCTGAGAAAATTCATGGTTATTTTTCAACAGACTAGTCACATATGTGGTTACCACATAATGGAAAGCCAAACCAAATTCGAGTTGACCATGAAAATTTTATGAAGCATACGGTGACTGATCTTAAAGAAATTAATGAGCCAGTAGCCTTCAATAACAACATTATTGGAAACTACTCTACAGAATCATTTTTAGGAAACTTTAATGCTCAACCATCACCTTTCTTTGATAACGCGGTTGTATCTCAGATTGAGAATTTTTCCCAGCCAGATAATTCTAGATGTATTGATTTTTTATATAGAAAAATAGCTAATTCTTTGTTCTGGACCCTTTATTTTGATGGTTCTAAATTTGAAGATGGTGTAGGTGTGGGTTTCATTTTAATAAACCCAGAAGGTGAAAATACTATGTTAGCCTGCCGATTAGAATTTATTTGTACCAACAATGTAGCGGAGTATGAAGCATTAGTTCAAGGTTTATTAAAATCTATTGATCTGAATATCAGACATTTGAAGGTTTTAGGAGATTTAGAAATCATAGTTAGACAAGTGAGAGATACTATCCATTGTAATTTTGGACAATTAAAACATTATCAATCATTAGTTCAAGAATTAACTGCTCATTTCTCAGCCTTCAACATTTCTTCTATACCTAGAATACAGAATGCTAGTGCCGATTTACTCACTAATGTAGCCTCAAAATTAATCCCATCCCAAGAATTTAGTCCCGATAGATTTTCTATTGAATTGATTTTTAGACCATCTATTCTTGATAATATAACTAATTGGAGAGTATTCAATAATTACTCAGATGTCATAGATTTTTTAACATCTAAAAGATCTTATGATAATCAAATTTTGGATGAAAACGAACATGACACTTACATTAAGAAAGAACAAGATAAAAATCATATTCCCAAATCAGTTTTCAAGTTAAAATACTTATACAATCTAAAGGATAGGTTTAAAAGAGTAACTAACTAAAAAACACAAAGTTCTACCTTAAGATTTGAGTTAGTTAATCTAGGAAGTGAAGAAAAACCTCAAAATTTAAATCTAGTTCTTGTTCTATCTTCCGAAGAAAGACTATCATTCATCAGATTGTTTAGGATGTACAAAATTATCTTTGCTTGGGATTATACTGATCTTAAAACATAAGATACTTGTGTAATTCAACACGCGATTCCTATGATCCCGGAGGAAAAGCCCATACAGCAAAAATTGAGAAAGATTCATCCAAACTTGGAAAATCAAATTAAAATTGAATTGAATAAACTTCTCAAGGAAAAATTCATCTTTCCAGTCAGAAATTCTAAATGGGTATCAAATTTGGTACATGTCAGGAAGAAGAATGGTGATATTAGAATTTACATTGATTTTAGAAAATTAAACAAAGCTTGTCAGAAGGATAATTTTCCATTACCAACCATGGAGCAAGTATTACAGAAAGTAGTTGGTTCTGAGCTCATGTCTTTTCTAGATGGATTTTCAGGTTACAATCAGGTTCTCATTCATCCAGATGACAGATTGAAAATTACGTTCAGAACTAAGTGGGGAACTTATGTTTATCAAAAAATGACTTTTGGATTAAATAATGCAGGTACCACTTTCCAAAGAGCCATGGACATAGTTTTTAGAGGACTTATAAATAAAATAGTAATTATTTATTTAGATGACATTACTGTCTTCTCTAAAAAGGTAACTCATCATTCGAATGACCTAAAGCAAGTCTTTAAGCGATGCAAAAGGTATGACATTTCATTAAATCCAAAGAAATCATTTTTTGGTTTAGATGAAGGAAAAATTTTAGGATTTATTGTGTCAAAAAATGGTATCTATATTGATCCTGAAATAATTGATGAAATTAAATGAATTGCTTTCCCTCATAATAAGAAAACCATGCAATATTTCCTTGGGCAAATTAATTTTGTTAAGAGATTTGTCCCTAATTTTTCTCAAATAGTTTTATCATTGCAGAACATGATTAAGAAAAATTATGTCTTTAAATGGGGACATAATGAAAGAGAAGCATTTGAATTGATTAAACAATCAATTTTCAATGCTCGATACACTTTTTCATCGGATACATCATACGCAGTTGTTTTAACACAATTGAATGACCAACAAATAAAAGCACTAATATCATTCTTTAGTTCAAATTTACAAGGTGTAGAACTTAATTACACAACTATTGAAAATCAAGCATTTGATATTTTTAAGGCCATAAAACATTTTAGACCTTTTCTCCTAAATTCTAATGTGAAAATCATAGTTCCGTTTTATGCAGTAAGACAACTTTTGATGCAGAAATAATTAGGAGAAAGAAGAGCTAACTGGGTGACTGCATTACAAGAATATGATGTAGAAAATAAACCCTATAAAATAATTAGAGGTCAAGGTTTTTGTAGAATGCTTACAGGAGCATCACATTTGCCAGTAGAAGAAGATTCAGGTAATCATGTGCAAATATCATAGGTAAGCCTCAATGATTCAAAGTCACAATATGATGATCTTATATTTTATTTGAAGAATAGATATGCTCTAAATCATCTCAGTTACAAGACAAAATGATCTCTTAGATTAAAATATAAACAATATGAGTTAGTCAACGATGTGTTATTTAGAAGAAATTTTGATTATGTACTTCTAGGATGCTTAGAAAAATCTGAAGCAAAGAAGGTCTTGAAAGAACCCCATGATGGACCAGCTAGAGGACATTTTGGAGAGAATACAACAGCACATAAGATCCTGCATGTAGGTTACTATTGGCCTACACTTTTTAGATATGCCCATGAATATACAAGAAAATGTAAAGTATGCCAAATTACATCTGGAAGACAAAGAAATCCAACATTCCCATTACAGTCGGTCAATATTGAACAACTATTTAAGAAATGGAGATTAGATATAATTGGTGAGATTGTTCCTAACTCTTCCAAACAACATAGATATATTCTCATAGCTACAGATTACTTTACCAAATGGGTGGAAGCAATTCCGTTAAAAGTAGCTAATTCATAAAATATCATTGATTTCATTGACCAGAATATCACAACCAGGATTGGCCTACCTACTACTTTGATTCCTAATAATGCATCTTATTTCTCTGGAACTGCTATGATAGAATTTGCAAGTAAAAGAGGTTTTAAAATAAAATATTCTGCAAATTATTAGCCACGAGGAAATGGTTTGGTAGAATCCACAAACAAGAACCTGATTAGAATAATAAAAAGAATTGTTGATCATAATCAAATAAATTAGCATAATTCATTAACTTTTGCTCTTTGGGAAAATCGAACAACTCAAAAAGCTTCTACTGGTACTTCTCCATTCAATCTTGTCTATGGAAAAGAAGCGGTACTTCCCACCAACATCGTTATTCCCTCTCTCTCCTTAGTTCAATTCATTGATGAAACTCCTACTTCTTCTTTACAACTTATAAAAGGTCAAATTCTTAAGTTAGAATAAGAAAGAGAAAAATCCAAACAAACTCACTCTCATCATCAACAAATAATAAAAGCCTCGTTTGATTCAACTTTTGTCACTCCAAAGAATTTTCAAATTGGTGATTTGGTATTGAAATGGGACAAAGTGCATGAGGAAAAAGGTAAACACATGAAGTTTCAAAAGCTCTCGCTAGGTCCATTTCAAATAATTGAAGAAATAGGCCCATCAACACTTTTATTGCAAGATCTATCAGGCAAAAAGGATTCTTTGCCTCTTAATGGGCAGGTTTTAAAAAAATATTTCTCATAGAAGGTAACCCCTTCTATCCTTGTATACTAGTGTCTTTTTCTTTTCTTTTTAAGAAAATAAAAGTTGCTTAGTATTAATATTTGGCTTTTCAAATATAATCTCAGATGATTTTATCTGATTATTTTATTAAAAAAATAATAATGTTAAGGAAATAATCGAAAGATTTAGAAAGACAAATTGATTTTATTTTTCTGAAAAATGGAATTTCACTGAAATCATTTATTCTTTGATGAACTCTCATCTTTATATAGCATGAATATTCTATTATCAGTCAAGAAAAGAAACTTTAACATAGTAAAGACCTGTTTACAGAAAAGCAATATGAAACTCAACATTATCATCCAGAATCTTAAAAATACCGATGATTCATCACATCCGGGAAAACTTATAAAATTTTTAAAAGAATTCAAAAATATATATATATATATATTATTATTAGAAGAAAGACTTAAAAGATAATAAGTCTCATCATGAGCTTGTTTACCATGTTCATAAGGAAATAGTTAAACTGACATTACCAATATTGCCTACCAAAACAAGGTAATGACTTGAGATTATATCAAAACGACAAGGGGTCTCATCAAGAGCCATCTTGATCAGCTTAATTACTACTAGTTAGTGGCATTGTCATCATTTTGTTATCAGGCCAAGACAATGGCTTTTAAGTAAATAAAATAATATATAAAAGAAAATTTTCAAAGAGTAGAATTTACTTCTGAAAATTATAAGAAATACTAAATGGGACAATGAATCATTGCTGGGTAAAAGGTAACCTTGTCAAAAGCTTAAATTGCCTATTGGAACAGAGGCTCTATCTGTGATAAAAGAGTAAATTTTTATAAAGCTGATCTATAAAGGCCACCTACTTTATCCTTTTAAACTAAGTAAGGAGTGATATATATTTTCATAATTATATATTTAATAGAGGAATTCTTATGAATAATGAATAAGAGAAACTTGCATTGCTTAGTAAGATATTATTTATTTGAAATTTCATTCCTACAACTATTTTTTATTTTCTAAAAAGTTTAGAAATTTCAGAAAAAAATTATCAGAGATATCTGGTTCGCCCAAGTGAATCGCTAATTGTTGTGCTATACAACAACCCCCATTTATTTTTTATAAATAGGTACCCTTTACAAATAAATAGGAAATTATTTTAATTAAAAAAAAAAACTTAGGAAATAAATGTTTTCATTTAAATTTTTCCGCTTTATTTTCCTTGGGCACTTCACAAATCACATATCTTATGAATTTCAAAGACTCGTAAACTTTAAAATGTGCGAGCCGCTATATGCGCTCAACTTTTCCAAAGATATGTTTTGACTTTGCAAAAACTTCAATCACCATTATATTTACTTTATCGCATCGCACCTCACTTAATCAATCAAAAACATTAAAAGAAAATCGATATAATTTTCGTTTTCGTGGACCCGACAAGAAAATAAATAAATTAATATAAAACCTTCGACAATCGCAGTCACTTAAGTTTTGCAAAAAAGCACAATTCTCATTTCGCACAACTTATAACATACGCCAAATTGTTATCCTATAAAATTTGCGATCTGCGATTTGCACAGATCACATTTCGAAATCTTTAAGGGTAAGTTTTACGAATGGTTATAAATTATGACTTGCGATACGCGCGCCGACGACATTTAATGGATCAAGCATGTGAAGTAACTTGTGTCATATCAAAATGAAATTCGAGATCTTAACGGCTTTAAAGTGATTGATATATGTTATGCTTGAAGGTGTATGAGATATTAATTCAGAGATTATGATTGACGATTGATCTTATACCTTGATAGATTTATATCTTCTTGCATGTGTTTGAAATAAATGATAGATTTGTCTCTTTGATACTCTATACTTGTAAAATTCGCTCTGTTTTCAAGAAACCAGTTAACAGATTGAGGAAGAGTAAAATGAGAAAAAAGGGAAAAGAGATTTCTTAGACATCGTCTACTGAAGATACAGAGATGTCTCCCTTATTTTCAAATAGCGTCTGCAACAAAGATTGTGGCAGTTCGAAATTGGAGGCAATGTATAAGCTTTTTGAAAGAAAAGGACCAAAGGTGATAACCAAATTTTCTTTGATAGGCACGAAATCTACCTCTGACGCAACTCTTTTTGATGTTGCATGCTCATACGTCCACAAGATAACTGCAAGCCCAAATATTCTCCCTTACATAGAAATGGTTAAGTGGGTAATTTATCACTTAGACATTGATATAATGTTCAAGAATTCAAAGGGAGAAACTATGGGCCTTTTTAGGGGAGAAGATTTAACAGTAATGTATCATCTGCTACCCCCACAACATAAATATGACAAAGACTTTTTGCAAAGATTTAGAGGAGAACATCCAGATCTTATCAAAGTCATCAAAGAATGGAAGGAGGAACAGGGGAAGTTGAAGCGAGATAAGCTTGGTACGTACCCAATTGCCCAAATTCATAATCCTTACTGTTATGCTACCTGTATGTTATGTAGATTATTTTCCAGACCTAATAGCACTAGATTCTCAATAGAATGGGTTCCCCTGATTGACGCAATCGTTAATTCATCAATCTTGAACTGGGAAAACATCTTATCTGATAATCTAGCCAAACACATTACCGAATATAGGAATAAAAGGAGTATTTCATCCAGAGAAATACCTCCCTTTTATATGTTTTCCTATGTCATGGATGTTATCTATTTTTCTTCTATTTTTCCTACCATGGGATGGAAATAGACTACCCAAGACCCTACCCCAATTCACATTCACCACAGAGAACTCTGGGATTCAAACTTCCACCTACACTTCTATAAAATATGTTACAGAGTCATATTGCCTATGCACCAGATGATAAAAAGGCCCCTGAGGTTTCTAAAGAAGCCAATGCAGACATTATTTCTATAGGTAGATGGTTTGCAGAGGAGAATTTTACATATATTAGAGTATTCAGGAGTTATGCTTCTCCCCATGTTTTACCCTATTATGTTCCCTATAAGTTATTTGCAAGATAAATAGCCTATCAACTTGTTAATGGTGTCATGAAACTGTTGAAAGATGCTAAAAAAGCTATTTGGCCTAGTTAACCTGTATAGTGTGGCACTTTTGCATTGTTTGACATCGGCCATACTTACAAGGAAGTTTCCAACATTCATTTATTGGAGTTGGCAGTAATGCCAAAAAGGTTATATGATCCAAATGATGTCATTAAAAATTACATCACAGAGCTTAAGTTAAAGCCTTTTGTAAAGGAGAAATATGGATTTGATGATCTCTTCCGGGGCATGGAAAAATTTTCGGACATTATCAAATATGCATCTAGCCAAGTAAGTCGAGATGATTTTGAAGCTTTCCAAATGTACATAAACAGGAGACTAGAGAAAATCCCTCTTGATTTGTTAACTATTGAAGATTACAACAAACACACTCCAAGTATCAGCTTGGATGATGAAGTAAAAGATATGTCTAAAGATGAATCAGGTTAGTCAGAGCAGCAATCTCATAATTCATATCACTCTGAAAATGAATCTGAATCTAAAAAGGAAAGCCTAGAAAAGATAATTTACCAAGTAATCCATGAGATAGAGATGCTAGAGGAAAAGAGAAATAATGGAACGGAATCGGATTCTCAAGCAGTTCAACACAGTCATATTATACTAGATCAGTCAAGTTCACCACAAATAAAAGATCTTATAGATGAATGGAAAGAGTTTTCTGAAGCAATAAAAACTCCTAAAGAGAATCCCAATACTAATCAGGCAATGAATTTTCAGACACCTGAACACTCATAGAAGATAGAGGAAATTGTTAATCCACTACAAAGAGTTCCAACAATGCATGATAGACAAATCATATCGGCCTACCCTAAAAATCAGATAGTTCTACAAATTGAAGATATTCCTTTGTTGGATATTTTCTACAGTGCTACTTATAAGGTTGTAGTTAAAAGAAACAAAAGGAGGAGAATTGATGAAACAACTTCAAAGCCTACAGATGAATCAGTTGATGTGTTATGGAAAGATTCCTTAGATGATCCTACTGAACATCTAACCAAATTACCACGGTATGCACGGGCATATGCTACTGCTACTGATGATAAAGCTACTGAGGTTAGATTGTTGCTAAAACAAAAGGAAGCCAGAGTACAAGAACTAGAGAATTTGTTGAATGAAGAGAAATCTAATTCTAGTGAACAAGTCAAAGTAAACACATCCCAATTTCATAAAGATGTTGAAAGCCTCAAATTGTAGCATCAGACAGAGATTAATGAAAAATAAGCACAGCTCGAAGTAGCAATGACCAAGTTACAAGCCAACCGCAATTAGAGAAATTTATCAAAGAAGCACCGGATTTAAACACTAAGTTAATGAAAGAACAAGATATGTTTTGTCATCAATCTTCTTTAATTGACTCTTATTTTGATTCAGATAAAATATTTATCTAGCAGATAGCAATACAGAGACTTGAATGTGAAAGACTTGAGAAGAAAATTGAAGAACACATCCAATGCCAATTATCATATTCGAGGAAGGAAGCTAATCTATCTCAAGTAGATAAGCTTCATAAAGAAATTATATTCAGAGAATGGGAAGAGAAAATCAAATAGGCAGAGAAAGCGGCAACGAAGACATCCAAGATATCAAGTGATATTATTGAATCTATGTGTGAATAACTGTCTAGAGCAAAACCTCTCAAGGAGAACATGTCTGATGTGTTCTCAGAAACAAGACAGATGGGAACATAGTGGAAGCAGAGAGCAGATACACATGAGGAAATTATTAAAAAGGTAAATAAGTTTGATCAAGAAAATTACTGGAATTTTCTTATCAAACCTTATCATCAGCATCAGACTCTGTAGTCTCTTACATATTCAATAAAGAGATCCCAGTTAGTACTATCAAACGCTATTTTCAAGGGATAGATCAGATCAAGGATATCACATCCAGCTCATCTTGAAACAATGTTAGATATTTTTCAACTTCGTGACCACATTCAGAAGAAAGGGCGGTACTCATAAATTAGAATTGTTAGTTTAGTTTCCTAGATTGTAGTTTAAGTTAGCTTTATGAGGAAGGTTGTTTGAAACCTCCTCTATATTTTTGTAATAATCTATTTTAGTTTATAGTTAGTTTAGTATTTAAACCCTTCTCATGCATTTAGAGAAGGATCCAGAAATTTTTCAAAAACATTTGCAAATGATGCACTATTGTAAGTTTGTGAGTGCTTTGATGAATTAATGGAACACGTCTGTTATCTTTTGACAACTAAAGTTGTTTCACTGATGTTTCACTACTGTACTCTTTAAATTGCTCGAAAATGAGAAGGAGAAGATTCATTGTTGTCATTTTACATGAGTATAACTTCATACATATGGTACTTCTATTCACTTGTATTAAGTCTTACTTCATAGATTGACAGTCATCTCTTTATTGCATTATATATTTGAAACGTTATCATATATAAATATTAAATGCACTTATGTTATAATATTTAGCTATGATTTCTTATTGAATATATAATCACATTGATAAATGTGATATTTCTTTCACAATTCTTCTAAGTAAACTACTTTTCTAGAAGAATCATTTTACATCATTTTCATCTCTTTCAGTTGTTAAATGATCTATATTACTGACAATTAAAAGATATCATTTTAGATCTCATAAATGAAAAACACCTTGGGTATATATTAGATTAAATAGTTTAGATATATGCATATAGATTAAAATCATTATCCATTTGCATGCTATATTCACTACACCCTCAAAATCATCCTTATTGGAAAACCGATCCCATTATCCCCAGTCGGAGCCACTACACCAAACGGAAAAGGAGTTTCTTTAAGATTTGGACCAGGTGGTTTTCCCCCATGTTTTGGAAGTGGAATTCCGAGACCTCAACATACTGCAAAGAAACATTTGGAGCTTTTTGCACATAATTGTTTCTCCTTCAATAGTTTGAGCACCCTGACAACATGTTGAACATGATCCTTCCAAGACCTGATGTAGATTAGTATATCATCAAAAAATACTAACACAAATTTTCTAAGGAAGGGTTTGAAAATGGAATTCATCAACCCTTGAAATGTAGAAGGTGCATTAGTAAGGCCAAAAGGCATGACCAAAAATTCATAATGGCCCTCATGAATTCGAAATGTTGTTTTCGGAATGTCTTCAGTCCTCATTCTAATTTGATGATATCCTGAACAAAGATCCAACTTAATGAAATAAATTTCTCCATATAATTCATCCAATAATTTATCAATCATAGGAATGGGAAATTTATCTTTAATTGTGATATTATTGAGCTCCCTATAATCTGGACACATGCGCCATGTTCCATCCTTCTTCTGCCTCAATACTACGGGAGCAGAGAAATAACTTTGACTAGGTTGAATTATTCGAGCCTCTAGCATTTCTACAATCGTATGCTCAATTTTCTCTTTTGGACATAAGGATATCTGTAAGGCTTGATGTTTGGAGGAACACTTCCTGGAATCAAATGAATAGCATGATCATGATCACGAATAGGTGAGAGTCCTTTGGGAGTTTCAAACATCTTGGAATTATTTTCCAAGACTTTTTGGAGATCTGGAAAAATATATGATTTTGATGTTGGAACTTATAGTGAGAATAATTATGCAATGACACCTTGTTGTTCTTTCCTTAAAAAAATTGTCATGACATTAGAGCTTATTATCTTTCTCGAATTTCCTGCAATACCCCGTAATTCAACTTCCTTTCCTTCTGAAAAAAATAATTCAAGAAAAGTTCTTGAAAATTAAAAGCTACCATCCCCAAAGATTACAACCATTGTACTCCTAGTAAAACATCAGCACCACCCATTGGAATGGAAAGAATTGGACTATTCAATGCATATTCCCCCATGGTTAGCTTGATATTATGGAACTTTCCATAGCAATTTATAATCCCTCCATTTTCCACCATCACTTGACACTCTAGTGCTAGGTATAGGAAGAAATTCAATTCCTTGGCTACCTTACAATTAACAAAATTATGGGTATGTAATATTCCTAATTAGATTTTAGCTAATTAGAATATTAATTTTTGTTTTTTCCAACAAGATAGATGAATAAGAGGGTAGAGGGACCCATAAATCCCTTTGGTAGGAATAAAACCACTTCTAATATGAATGTGGATCAATGCATTTAGATAGGGTGAAGATGAATAAATCACTCCTTGGTGTGAATGGGGGTCATTGCATGTGGATGGGGTCAATTTGACCAAATCAAAAGCACAGTCATGGAGGTACTGGAGTCAGTGGAGGACAACACATTCATAATGGAGGTTAGTGGCCATGGTAGTAGCATCATTATTGTGTGGGGCCAATGGGGTGAGGGTTCACAAGCATATAAGGAAGGGGATGGAAGCCATAGAAATCATTTTGAATATTGTTTATGTATTATCTTTATGACTCTCTACACGCCTCAACTATTTAGCTAATTCTGATGTGTTTTTCAGCACACGTGTGTTTCCGAGAGGAAATTCCACCCTTATCCTTGGGGGACTTTGAGTGCCCACTCAGGAAATATTATTGAGATGAATTTCATCATCAGTCATCAGGCCAATCTTTATCCCCTATTAGCAGCGTAGTCTCCTTCAACAGTTGTGAAATCCAGGAGGGCATATCTATTGGAGGAGCAATAACCCAAGTTTTTGAGCTTGGCATCCAGTGAGGGGAGCAACCCTTCATCTGCGAAGTTGATTGGGAGGAGTAGCAAAATTTTTCTCATCATTTCAGCCACGTCCTAGCAATCTCCCAGCTACAGTGCGTAAATCAGCCCTAAGGCTTCATTTTTCATTATTGTCATTTCCGGAAACCCTTTCTGGGTTATCTTAGAATAGTGCTAGGAAGCCCAGATCTCTGATCCTGAAAATTTCTGAGCACCCAATCAATAGATATACTCATTCCTAGTTTCCAGCAGTAGTATTTTCCAATAGGACTGCGCAGTGGTAGCATTCCAACAATTGTTGCAGCAGCAACATATCATGTGTTGATGTTTAGGGCCATTTCAGGATTTTTTATCTAACTTGAGAGTATTTTCTTCAAGAACTTGTATTTCATCTCTACTATTGCATATAATAAAATGGCTCAGCTGATATGCTCATATATTTGATGTATTGATGTTTACTGCATTTTCCATTTTTATGTTCTATATTTATGTTTTTCCTATTTCGGAATATTACAGTGGTATCAGAGCATAATCTTGGCTCAGACTGTGGGGCACTTACATCTATAACATCTGAAGAAGAAGAACCTCTTACAGACTAGGAGAAGCTTTATATTAATAGAGGTCACAAATTTTATTATACAAACAACGAAGAAGACAAAGGAAAATCTCCAATAATAGGAGAAATGGATGAGAAAGAGTTTCTAGAACTTCTTCTCCAAACTATGCAAGATATTGCTAGAGAAATCAAGGAGATGAGAGTGGAAAGATAAAAGGAAACCCCAAGAGGGTTGAAAAATGGAGAAAGTTCTGGTACTTCACATCATTGGTGTAAGCAACCAATAGTGCAGCAATTTTTACACCGCTTCGCTATGCCTACCTTCCTAACAGTAGGAAATGGGGTTGGAGGACCACAAGAGAAGGAGGCTCTCAGTGATTATTTTCTGGAATATGAATCTCAGTCTCAAAGGTTCAAAGAACATTTGAACTTCCAAGAGTTCTGCCAGATTAAGATAATAGAAGACCCCATAACAATAATAGAGGTGGAGGGTACATGCAGAACAATGATCTGCAACATACTCTAGGTATATTCTTTCTCCCTGCTTTTAATGGGTCATCCAAATGCATGGGAAAGGCTTGGGTGGAAAAATTAGACATTTATTTCCAGCAAAACTAGGTATCAGAGGCTCAATATATTAAGATAGCAGCACTACACCTTGAAGGTGAAGCACATGAATGGTGGTTCCACATACTATCTACATTGGGACATGTAGGTGTGACTGCATATGCAGAGTTCACCTGAATATTGGTGGAGAGATTTGACTGAAGAGACCCAGAGGCACACTTTGTTGAGCTAGCTAAACTCAAGCAGTCGGGAAACCCAGAGACTTATATCTAAAAGTTCCCAAAACTTTCCATCATGGTGCCAGATCTGTCTGCAGTTAGGAGAGAATACATGTTCATTTATGGATTAGCAAAAACTTTGCATGGGTTAGTAAAGTCCACTAGACCAGCTACGCTCCAAGATTCCATTGAGCAGGCTAGTGACTTACAAGATTATTTGCCAAGGGCAAGAGCTACATTCCAGCAAAAACCCACATTCCAGTCAAAGGGGAAAGATACGAAGATTCCACCCCCAAAAGGGAACCAAGGCAAATGACCACTTAGTGATGATATCAGGAGATATTTGAGGAGGAGGAATCTTTGCTTCACTTGCCAAGAACCATGGGCACAAGGGCATCGATGTGCTGCTGGAAAGGCACATTATATTGAAGTATTTTTTGATAGTGAAGAGGAAGAAGAAGAGGAACTAGAAGGGGACACTAGTGCTATGGCACCATGAGAGAATACACCACCACCAGGAGGTGGAAATGGAGCATTTTCTCCAACTGGTGGGGCCCTTGCAGCTTTGTGAGGAGTTCCCAAGTATTTGACATTGAGGGTCTCAGGCACATTTCAGGGGTAGCGGTGTCGATATTGATAGAAAGTGGGGCTACCCACAATTTTATTGATACCCAACTAGTGTAGAGGAGAGGCATACCCACAGATGATTTTGAAGGATTCTCAGTTTTGGTTCTAGGAGCTAGAACAATGCAGTGTGTGAAGTATGTTCTGACATTGATTATGACTTTGGGGACATACACATTGACAGATCATTTATTTTTGGTAGATGTTCTTGACATCAATGTGATATTGGGTGCACAGTGGCTGGTCACACTGGGAAAGGTCACCACGGATTGGGAGACCTTGGAGATGGAATGGATAGATAAAAAGAGAGGTAAGCACCAAATGATCAGGGGCATGCACACCTATCCACCTCAGGTATTCTTAACACATAGGATGGAGGTTGATTTGCATATAGGAGACATATAATGGGCAGTAGAATTGCATATTTCAAATCTAGGAGACAAGGACAAACCAGTCCACTCTGATGTGCAGTCAATTCTAGACCACTATTCTAGAGTATTTGGGGACATTCCATCGGGAAGGCCACCGGACCGGGGGTTTGAACATACTATTGATTTGGAGCAGGGGAAACAAGAATTAATCACTACACCCTATAGGCACCCCAAAACTTACAGGGGTGAGATTGAAAGAGCTATTTAGGAGCACTTCCCTTTAGGACATATCTGACCCAGCACCAGTCCTTTTGCTTCTTCTGTGGTGTTGGTGAAGAAGAAGGATGGTACCCTGAGGATGTGCATTGACTATAGAGCCTTGAATAAGAAGACAATGAATAATACGTACCTGATTCCCAGGATCAATGAGATGATGGATGAGCTAATGGGATCGAATTTCTTTTCAAAGGTTGATTTGAGGTCGAGGTACCATCAGATCAATGTGAGGGATCAAGATATCCCCAAGACTGCATTTAGATGTCATTATGGCCACTTTGAGTTCTTGGTGATGCCCTTTGGGCTGACCAATGCTCCGACTATTTTTCAGTCTTGTATGAACCACATCTTTCGTGGTCAGTTGAGGAAATTTGTGCTCGTTTTCCTTGACAAAATTCTCATCTACAACTGCACATGGGAAGATCATCTGCAACATATTGAGACAGTATTATGCATTCTGGAGGAGAAGAAATTATATTCCAAGCTCTCCAAATGTGATTTTGGGCTCAAAGAGATGCTTTATTTAGGCCACATCATTGGAGTGAATTGAGTAAGGGTCCATGAGGAGAAGATCCGTGATATTCGGGATTGGCCTAAGCCGAAGAATGTAACAGAATTTCAGGGGTTTGTAGGCATCTACACCTACAACCGAAAGTTTGTCAAAGGGTTCTCCCAACTAGCAACACCACTCACATATTTGTCCAAGAAGGGAGCCTTTGGTTGGACAGACACTGCGTAGAGGGCCTTTGATAGGCTCAAGGAGGTGATGAGCAGTTGTTTTGGTGTTGGTATTGCCAGATTTCACCCAGCCATTTTTGTTGGAATGTGATGCTCCAAGGGAGAGTATTGGCGCAGTCTTGATGTAGGGGGGCCACCCCATAGCCTTTGAGAGTTTGAATTTTTTGCCACATGAGAGGTTGTATCCCATATATGACAATGATATGTTGGCCATTATGCATGCATTGGCCAAATTCAGGTAGTATCTGGTAGGCAATAGATTTCGAGTAAATACTGATCACAACATTCTTTGGTATTTTTTCTTGAGCAGAAGCAGCTGCAAGAGACGCAGCAAAAATGGGTTAGCAAAATCCAGGCATATGACTTTGACATTGAATATGCCAAAGGGAAGAGCAATGTGGTAGTTGATGCCTTATCACGAAGACCAGCAGCACTGTCCTTGATGAGTGTGGATTCAAATTGGAAAGCACAACTGTTGGTGGAGTATTCCAAAGACCGCTTGACCTGTGAGATACTAGATGTGCAGGTGACTGGTGAGAGGTATAGAGTAATGGAAGAGTTCATCTACTACTGGGACCATATATTATTGACTAGAGATTGTAAGCTCGAGGAGAATATTTTTCATGCACCACATGATTCACTCTCAGGCCACCAAGGTTTCACAAAGACATACCGGGCCATCAGAGAGAGATTCTCAAGGAAGATGTGCTACAACATATTAAGGAGTACGTATTTTTCCAGAGGAATAAAGGGGAGAATATCCATCATGTAGGGTTGTTACAACCACTTCTTGTTTTGGAGGGGAAATGGGAGAGCATTTCTATGTACTTCATTACCAATTTTCTAGCAGTGCAGGGAAAGGATTGTATCTTTGTGGTCATTGATCAACTAACAAAGCCTTTCACATTTCTTTGCCATCTCCTCATGGTACGCTACTTCACAAGTGGTCAAGATTTTCTTTAGAGATATTTTCATACTTCATGGTCTTCCTAAGACCGTAGTCAGTGATAGAGATAGTTGCTTCATGGGTGGATTTTGGAAGGATATTTTCCATTTGGTGGGTACCGAGTTGACACCGAGTACCAGTTATCACCCCCAAACAGATGGGTAGACAGAGATAGTAAACAAGTGGCTGGAAGGCTACTTGCAAAACTATGTTTCAGGGTAGTAGAAAGCATGGCTACGCTAACTCCACTTGGGAGAATATTGCTACAATACGACATTTCATATGTCGATTGGTATGTCTCCATTTTGAGCTCTATATGGTTATGATGCTTTATCATTTTTTTATGTGATGTTTGGAGCAAGCAAGGCTCCTAGAGCCAAAGATTGGATCCAAGAGAGTCAGGATATACTCCGTGCTCTTAAGGAAAACATTACTACAACCCAAAATCAGCAGAATTTGTATGCAGATCGAGGTCGGGTGGAAAGACAGTTTGAGGTGGATGATTTTTTCTATTTCCTTCTTCAACTTACAAGCAGTCTACGCTGAAGGAGAAGAGGGATGAGAAGCTTAAGCCTCATTTCTATGGGCCATATAGGGTGATGCATCGTGTTGGGGAAGTATCATATGAATTGGAGCTCCCCATTAGGAGTAAGATCCACAATATTTTTCATGACTCATGCCTCAAGAACGTCATTGGATAGCATGAAGTTGCCACTACAGAGCTCCCATATATTGATGATGAGGGCCATCTGGTTTTACAACCGGAAGCTATCTTGGATACTCAAGAGAGGCAGCTAAGAAATAGGGTGATCAAAGAATATCTAGTTTGATGGAGGAACCTTCCAGATGAGGATGCCACTTGGGAAGGACAGAATTTTTGCAGCATCCATCCTTATATTTTCTTGAGGAAAAGCAACATTTGAGAGGGGAGGACTGTAATATTCCTAATTAGCTTTTAGCTAATTAGAATATTAATTTGTTTTTGTCAACAAGATATATGAATAAGAGGGTATAGGGACCCATAAATCCTTTTAGTAGGAATAAAACCACTTCTAATGTGAATGTGGATCAATGCATTTAGATAGGGTCAAGATGAATAAACCACTCCTTGGTGTGAATGGGGGTCAGTGCATGTGGATGGGGTCAGTTTGACCAAATCAACAGCGCACTCGTGGAGGTAGTGGAGACAATGGAGGACAATGCAGTCATAATGGAGGTCAGTGGTCGTGGGAGTAGCATCATTATTGTGTGGGGCCAAGGGGGTGAGGGCTCACAAACATATAAGGAAGGGGATGGCAGCCATATAAATCATTTTGAATATTTTTTATGTATCATCTTTATGAATTTCTGCACGCTTCAGCTTTTTAGCTAAGTTTGTTGTGATGTTTAGCACATGGGTGTTTCCCAGCGAAAATCCCACCCTTATCCTTGGGGGAATTTGAGTGCCCACTCAAGAAAGGTTCTTGCACTGCATTTCATCATCAAGCATCAGGCCAATCTTTAGCCCTTATCAGTAGTGCAATCTCCTTCAGGAATTGCGCAATCCAGGAGGGCAGATCTATTGGAGGAGTAATAACCCAAGTTTCTGAGCTTGGCATCTAGTGAGGGGAGCAGCCCTTCATCCATGAAGTTGATTGGGAGGAGTAGCAAAATTTTTCTCATCAGTTCAGCCACCTCCCAGCAATCTCTAAGATGCAATGCGTAAATCAGCCCTAGGGCTGCATTTTTCATTCTTGTCATTTCCGAAAACCCTTTCTGGGTTATCTTGGAATAGTGCTAGGAAGCCCAGATATGTGTTCCAAAAAATTTCTGAGCACCCAATCAGCATATCTACGCATTCATAGTTTCGAGCAGCAGTATTTTCCAGCAGGAATGAGCAGTGGCAACATTCCAACTGTTTTTGCAACAACATCATTTCACGTGTTGATGTTTAGGGCCATTTCATATTTTTCTGTCTAGATTGAGTGTCTTTTCTTCAAGCACTTATAGTTCATCTCTTCTATTGCATATAATAAAATGGTTTAGCTGATCTGCTCATATATTTGATATATTGATGTTTACTACATTTTCCAGTTTATGTTCTGTATTTCTATTTTTCCTATTTTGGAATATTAGAGGGTACTACCTAAATCCATAAGCATTATTACATTTTTCTTCTTGATATGTCATTCTATATTGATAGTTTGAGGAGTGGTAATTCCTTCCAATGCATTGCAAGATATGGTCAGATTCATTTCTTCTTCCTCTAGGGTTGGTTCCTAGTTTCTATCCTCTTCTTTTGAAGTTTATTTTTCCTTTTCTTCCTCCTCTTCACAATATATGTAAAATAATTTCTTCTCAGCACACTTATGACCTTTAGTGCATTTTCTATCACAACTATAGAAAAGCCCTTTTGCTCTTTTTTCTTCCAATTTTTTTGGTTTCAACCTTGTAGGTTGTGGAAGTCTAGGAGTAGAAAAACTTCCATCTTTATAGTTGTGAGTGGTAGGCTTCCTTGTCGCCATAATTTTTCTTTCAATTTTCCTTGCCAAACTGAATGCCCTCTCCAATTTATCAGGTTCCCAAAGGCGAGCCTCATGTTGTATGTTATCCTTTAGAGTCCCTGTGAAGACCTCAATCCTATGTTCCTCTAGAATATTATTTACCCTTATATTAAATTTTTGGAATTCCTCAATGTGCTCCATAATTGAACCCTTTTGTTTGAGATTTATCAATTGGCTAAAGAAGGCATTTCTTTTTGTATCCTCATAATGAGCTACCATTTCCTCCATAAAAATTAACCAAGTGACCAGTGGTTTACGAGAACAAAGCCATCGATACCATACATACTTATTTTCTGCTAAATATAAAGTTTCAATGCATACCTTTTGTTTGTTTTGTGTATTATGGAGATCAAAGTATTGCTCCATTTGTAGTATCCAAGTTATCGGATCCTTTCCATAACACTTCCTCATATCTATCTTTGGAATATGGTGGGTCTTAAATCCAAAATTAGAGTCTATGAAATCATGATTAACATTTTTGTTTGTTCTCATCATTAGTTTCCTCTACTACCTTTTCTCCATTAGGAAGATTTTCTTGTAGCAACTTTGCCAAACCTTCCTTCAAACCCTCCATGTCTTTCTTCAAATATTCTATACCATCCATCTTAGATTCCACGCCATTCTTAAAACCATCCATTTTAGCTTCCACGCATTTCTTCAAACCATCCATATTAGCTTCCACGCCATCCATATTAGCTTCCACACCATCCATATTAGCTTCCATGACATTCTTCAAACCATCCATCTTAGCTTCCATGCCTTTCTTCAAACCATCCATCTTAGCTTCCATGCCGTTCTTCAAAATTTCCATTTCATTTTTTGTTATTTTTTGCAAGAGAGAAATTTGTTGCACTATTTCTTGTAATTTTGATATATCATGATGCACTTCTTCGTCTTCATGAGTCATAGGAGAGCCTTATAAGGGATTAATGGGTGTTGAATTATTTTTAGGGGGCATTTTAGAACCAAATACTGATATATATGCTTCAATATGCCCTTGGAATCACTTCAAACTGCTTTTTCAAACAAGACTTATGCAATTCAAAAAAAAATACACACCTTTTTCTTGCTTTTGAGGAGCTCAATATTGAAACTGATGTATCTCTGTAATTTCAGATCCCCAAGATTTTATCTTCGGTCCTTTAGTAGCCCACTTAATCTTCTTTCTAATGCCACATGTCAGACTTGATTTCGATTCTTCAAGGCAAAGTTATACCCAATCTCCCACATTGACCTAATTATGGTCTAGTTCCATAAAATGAACTTGTATGGCATGCCACATCTCATTGTTTTCTCCTTCAACTCAGAAATTGATACAAAGGAAACCATAGTTTGTGCACTTTCGACCACTTTTTACAGAATTCCAATCTAATGCTCAAAGATAGTTATGATGATTTTCCCAAGGTCACCTCCTTGAGTTGAAATTCAAGAGCCTAAAAAAGCCCTACCTTCCACTGATCATATCTCCACAAATTTTACTAACCAAGATCTGAAAATTTTACTTGAAGTTCCGCAGGATTTCTTCGCAAATGGTTTTTTTTTTTAGCTTTTGAACCTTCGTAGAAATAAATATATAGCGAAACTTTCACGATGATCTGTTTGATGTAGCAAAACCCTAGAATCCAAAGCTTTGATACCAAATTTTATGAAACCAACTCACAAAATAGAAGAAAAGATAGCAAAACTCCTTAGAAATCAGCCTCTTCGAGGGGTAAACCTCCTTTACATTACCTAAATAAAAAATTCTTGGATTATACAAATGAAAAAATCTCTTTTCTATATATAGGAGTCCATGGGGTCATGATATAGTCCTAACTGACCTAACAAAAATAATGTAAGGGAACAATAATAATGATATGGGGACTACAAGGGTACAACAATAACAATAAGGGGGCTACACTAACAACAAAAAGGGACAACACTAGTAATATATGGCCCTAACATATGTAAACTTACAGTAAAATTATTTAGAACACGTTCATGCTTAATATCCAAACTTTAGCACACTACCAATTAGCCTTCGGTCCATTTAACAATGGTCCAAATGCCAAATTTTACACATTAGTCACTTGTTCGTGGTATTCTTCAAAATAATCCCAAAATTATTTTAACTACCAAAAATCACTTCGTTGGGCCCATTGCACTATATCCTTCAGGGATTAAGTTCTTTTGTAATGTTTTTCTTGCAATCTTGGTCACATTACACTGCACGAACCCTCATCTTGGTGCTTAGTAGAAACCCCGACATTAATTTTATCACTTAAAATTTTCTCAGCAAAAACTCAGTGACGCGACCTTGCATTTCCCTCAAGATCATTTCCTCCAATAGACTATTCTTATAGGTCCACCAAGATTTGGCTATGACCAATGAAATTTTAGTTGGGATTGCGTGTCTTCCACGTCATTCCGAGAATGCAAATTTTTCCATCAATTATCATCAATATTTGTGTCTCTCAACTTTTTTCTTCTCAGAGGTTTTCTGCTAGTACTTCCTTTAGTTTCTTCTAGGGAGGTTTATTTCAAGGATTGTGTTTCCTCCTATATGAGATCACTTTTCACCATGTGATATCACCTACCTAACACACATGACAATAAAATAATTGCTAAGATGCCACTTTAGCGCCACTATATCCTAAAGATAATTTCTAATATTTTACTACCTATACACTCTCCTATTTCATCCGAGGAGGTTTCTTCCAATATTACATCATCCTGCCAATTATCTACTACCTCTATAATAATTCCATGTGTCACTCATGGAGTGGTGCTATGTGTCACTTACTTTTGGCCCACCTAAGTACCTGAAAATTCAAGATTTTTTTATGCCACATGTCACCCTGCCATTGGTTCCATATCATGCCAACATCATCATGCCACTATGTCTCCATGTTATTACCACAAGCCAATAAAAATTTGGCATGTGTCTTCTTTTGATTTGTCTATGTTGCCAAAGGTATAGAGACAGAGGGTTCTCGGACCTTGGTTTTTCAGTGAATTTATTCATTAAATTTTTAATTAAAAACCATTATTTTCAAGCCTATTACATACAATTCGTTGGTCACATGTCCTTCATTCTTTCACACTTTTCCTATAGTTCCAGGTGATAATGCAAAGGGACTTCTTTGAAGAAAATTTTCAATGATTTTCTTCCAAGATATTTGTCTCGAGAAGGAAACTTAGACAGAAATCCACCGACTCTTGTTAACCAACATCTACTACACTACTCTATAATTAAACTTCTTAACCATTTGTGACACCCACCTAGTGGTTTGGTGGTAATAGTGGAGATGCCTCGCTTTAACCTGGACCATCAATCTATGATCAGCTATATGGTAATACTACCAAACATGGGACCTCCACTAATATTAACCCTCTAGTGGGCATGAACCCTCGCATTCACTCTGATGGGTAAAATAGTGTTTGGTGCACATCCATCATTTAAAGCTACCCACTATTTAACAAGTGTTCCAATCTACCATTTTGGCCAAATTATAAAAATTTCACCAATTAAGACCATCACCATTTATAGTTCTGCAACTTTTGACTTTGGGGGTACTGATATTTGACTGGAAATAACTTCTGATCATTGAGGCCATTTGAAAACTTCTATCCATCTGAGTAGTTTCCAACTGCATCTGAGATGATCTTCCATACTAGAAATTGATCCAAAATATATCCACCTTTAACTTTCTTCTCGCAACCACTTATTCCTTTGCCATCATTTTATTAACCTTTGCCATCAATGAAAACATATTTCTAACACTTCCAAAATGTTATCTTGTCTTGAGGTGGTTAAGTATAAAAGGCTTACAATGAGGGATATGTGTAAAGTTTGATACACTTCTATTGACTCATCATCCTTATTGAGTTTACATATTGTGTCAATTGGATTTCTTACAAGAAAACATTCCTCCATTTCTTCAAAAAAAAATTGAGGTACTTCCCTTGTGAGATAAAAATTCCTTTTGTTGTTGATGTGATCTGCAAGCCAAGGAAATAGGAGATCTCTCCAAGCATAGACATATCAAGCTCAAATTTCATATTGACTACAAATTGGTGATTTAAATGATCGACCTCACTTCCAAATACTATATAATCAACATAAACAACAACAAGAAGTTTATCTTTCTCAAATTTCACATATAACATGTTATATTATGCACCTCTTTTAAATCCATAGTGAAGAATATACATATCCAACCTTGAATAACAATCACTGGGTGCTTGCTTAAGTCCATGCAAAGAATTTTTCAACCTACAAAGATAATTAGGTTTATCTGTTAATTGAAAACCATCATGCTACTCAATACAAAGTTCTTTTTGCAATTCACCATTTAAAAAGGTATATTTGATATGCATCATGGATACTTTGAATTTCTTGTAACGAGAACAATCTAAGAACATTCTAATCACCTCTAATATTTCAATCAGAGAAAATTTCTCATCAAAATCGAATCCTTCTATTTGAGAATAATGTGTTCACATCAATCTAGCCTTGTTTCTTACCACTTCTCCATTTTCATTCAACTTGTTTTTGAAGACCCACCTTTTACAAATAATGTGTCTATCTGTTGGTCTTGGAACTAGCTCCCAAGTCTGATTTTTATCGATATGATCAAGATCTTTGTTCATGGCCTTAGCCAATTATCATCATGGAGGACCTGATAAAAATCCTTTGGTTCAATCATGAACAATAAGGCTACATGTGCTTCTGTATGGGGATTTTTTAGTCTTCTTATTGATTGAACACTTGTATGCATATGTCCTACAATCTGATCAACTGGGTGGTGTATTTTCACATACCTTGAAGGATCTTTTGCTTGAGGGATTTCTAGTTCTTCAATAACTTCATTTTCAGTTATTCCATCATCATCATAATCATGGTTGACTTAATCATTGTAGTTGGTGTTTGTTGGTTGTTGATCTTCAAAATAAGTGTGCTCACCAGCTTAACATCAATATAATCAGCTATCCTTCTTGATTTCTTGTTGTAACATTTTTATCCTTTACTGTTATAAGAGTACCTAAGAAAAATACCTTCATCAACTCTTCCATACAAAATTCCAGGCTTTTAATCAATGTTTTGTATGTAGCACTTGCTCCCAAATACCTTTAAATATCTTTATTGTAATCGGTCTACCATACCATAGCTCATATGGGACTTTATTAGTATTTTGTCTAAAGTGTGATTTGTTCAAAATAAAAAATTTTGTATGTATTTCTTCAGCCCAAAATCTTTGTGGTAAGTTTTTTTCACTCATCATAACTCTATCAAGATGTTGGATAGATCTTTTGGCTCTCTTTTCCACACCATTCTGTTTTGGGATTTTAGGTCCTTTGAAATGTATCTTAATCCCTTTATATTTGTAATAATCATTAAATTCCTTAGAGGTGAACTCACCACCATTGTCTGATCTTATACATTTGATTCTACAACCTATCTCATTCTCATCCATAGCCTTAAAGTTTTTGAATTTTTCAAAAGCTTATTATTTTTCTCTTAGGAAAGCTACCAAAATCAGCCTACTATAATAATCAATCATTAGCATAAATTTTAACTTACCTATAGGTTTGTGCATTATTGATGGTCCATAAATATCCATATGTACTAGCCATAAAGGACTGGTTGTCGCATTCTCCTTTGATTTTAGAGGAATATTTACTTGTTTTCCAATACGGAATGATTTGCAAATAATATATTCAAGCTTAGAGATATTTGAAAGACCCCTAACTACATTTTTCTTTCCCAATATTAAAATCTAATAAAAATTCATATGTCCCATCCTCTTATGCCATAGCCAACTTTCATCAAAAAATTTTAAACAACATTCTTTATATTTCTCTTTCAACACATAAACATCATTTTTAGTTCTTATAGCTTCAGCTACAATTTCACTTGTGCCAAGAGAGTGGATTTGGAAATTTTTAGATATAAACAATACATAATAACCTTGGACACACATATAAGAAACACTGAGCAGATTGTGTTTCATACCTTCAACAAACAATACATTCTTAGCCTTACCTCTACCATTTTCTATACCACCAACTCCTTTTCCCATAATATGACCTGGCGCAACATTGTCAAAGGTCACATTACCTTTGTTGATTTGTCATAGTGACACATATTTTTTTTATCTCTTGTCATGTGATTTGAACAACAACTATCAACATGCAAATGGGCCTTCATTATGAACATATAGAACCATGTCACAATTTTCTTCCTTTTTCTTTTGTTTCCACAAATTGGGTTTCTAGATTTATCACTTGGATTCAAGATATGGTCAGAGTTTTTTATTTTTCATTCAACATCCTTATGCCCATAATTATGAAAATAATAACGATGTAGGATATTATTTAATTAAAGAAAATGAATTATTACTCTTGGACATCCTTTTCCTTTTCATGGTAAACTGATAAGAGGTATTTATCCTCTGATTTTTTATATGTTTGTAATTCAAATTCATCGTAGAGCTAGAGGCCTTATGTCCATAATTTTTATAGGTAAAAAAGTAGCCTAGAAAAATGGTTTCACACGTGGGAGCATTTTTACTAGTAATTTCTTGTTGTCTTCTCCTTACTAGTTCATAAAGTCTTGGTTGATTTCTTCTTTGAGGTACATTTTATCTCTGTTGAACTCGTTATTGATTTTGGTTGTTGTTATATTCATTTTTTGTTGTCCTTTATTAGTTCTTGCAGTCCAGCCTGCCTACTGATGTAAACTGTTTTTAGT
This sequence comes from Pinus albicaulis, assembly GCA_034641835.2. Taxonomy (NCBI): domain Eukaryota; kingdom Viridiplantae; phylum Streptophyta; class Pinopsida; order Pinales; family Pinaceae; genus Pinus; species Pinus albicaulis. The sequence continues at coordinate 32,510,568 of CM076574.1, read as the reverse complement.
ATTTTCATTATTTTCCTTTTGTTTCTATTGTGACTACTTACTATGTAATCCTTTTACAGTTTTAACAAAGCTAATAGGTTTCTTACCCTTTTCTATTGTTGTTAAAATTGTTCCTCCTTCAAAACCTAAACTAAATTTGATGTGAGGGAGTCTTTGAGAACTTAATATTTCATTCATATTATTGGTTCTTTTGGAAATTTTCTAATATAAATTTAACTGAGTTTTTGTCCTTTCCAACTCCTTTCTCAAAGTGACAACCTCATGTTCAAGTTTTTCACAAGATTTTTCTTTCTCTGTCTACTTCTCTTGAAGATTTTCTTGGATCTTCTTACTTTCTTCAATTTCCAAGAGTGGTGGTTCCATAACTTTAACATTACCTTTGGCCAATAGTTACTTTTGTGCTCTATTTTTTTTCTTCAATCATTGACTCTCTTCTAGAGAAAAAATAATCTCACATTCTAAGTGAACTTCACCTTCTTCTTAATATTCATCATAGTTTTATTCTTGTGTTTCAATGGCCGTAGACGCAAACTCTTTTGATTTTTCAAAAGCCCTATCCTCATCTAAAGATTAGTTGTCTTCAATTTCAGAAGAGCTAGTATCTTGAGTGTATAAAATTTCCTTTTTAATATTGTTCTCCTTTTGCAACTTTATATATTTACTCTTGGGTTAATTCTCATTCTTCTTCTTATTTGGACACTTGGAATCATAATGACATACTTTTCCACAATTAAAGCACTTAAAAGATAGTTTACCTTTGTACTTTCCTAAGCCTCTCTTGAGCTTTCCACAAACTTAGCCTTCTCCTAATTTGATTCACAACATGAGTCATCATGTTCTCCCTTGGGAATATTTTCTACTTTGAAGGTTGAGTCCTTGCTATATTTTATCCTTTTATATTTTCATCTCATAAGCAGTAAGAGTACTAATGAATTTATCCATAGTAAGAGAGGAAAGCTTTATCATTTCCTCAATGGATGTAACTTTGGGATTGAATCTCTCAGGAAGATATCTCGATACCATTTGTATTACAACTGGCTATTTCATTTCTTCATCTAGTCCTCTTATGGTATTGAAAAATTCATCGAATATAAGAAATAAATTTTCAATTTATTCATGATCGTGCATTTTCAAATATTCAAATTGCAGTCTAAAACCTTGGAGTTTACCCTATTTAACTTACTAACACCTTTATAATAACTTCATATTTTTCCCATATTTCCTTTGTAGTTTTGAAATCCATGACCTTGAATAATTATGATTCAGGCGGGTCATCAAGAAGAGCATTCATATCCTTGGAATTATATGTAAACCTAAGCATCCAATCTCTATCAGCTATATATGGAAGCTTCTCATAACCATCTTGAATGGTGTCCAAACATCTACACCAGTAGATTGAATATAGGTGTTCATCCTTATTTTCCAAAATGTATAGTTCATTCCATTAAACATAGATGCCTTGTTGGTGTGTTCTCCTTCCTAGTTTTCCATCATCCCTAATATTTCTTATAGTTGCTAAATTGATCCTAAAGTAACTTGTCTCTAATAACAATTGTTAGAAACCGGGTAATACTAAGGGGGGGGTGAATTAGTATTGTTAAAAACTTTAAAAAAATATCAATTTAAATACTACTTGAAACAATAAGCACGAGCACACCAATCCATAAATCAGGACACATTAATATAATGTGGAAACTCAATTGGGAAAACCGCCAATTTTTTTTGTATTATGATGCAATTTATAATCTACATCTTGCAGTACATCAATCTTGTAGGCTCCAAACCTCAATCTGATACAAGCTCCAACTTGTTGATTTCTTAAACTCTATCTTGAAGGAAACTCCAACTCGTTGATTTATTAGTTTCTACCAAAAGGAAGTTCCACCTATGTAGACTACAAAAAAATCACCATAAAAACACCCTTAGTGAAATATAATTCTATATTTGATTTGACTCACACCTTGATGCATTAATTCTACTCGATATTTGTTACTTATAAGGATTTTTGAGTTGATACCTTTAGTGTTCAGCGTTAGTTAAATTTATCTCAATTAATTCTTTAACTTTTTCTTTATCTTGTTGTAATATTGTTGTTTAACCTATTTTTATCTAAGTATGGTATGTGAACAAATTGATTTTCCCTACATGATGTTCTAGTCTCAATTTATGACTCTTCTACTATTTTACAATTTATTTTGGCTCATTAGAAGGTTTAGCAAAGGTTTTCCAATTTGAGAAAACAACCAAATATAGACGAAACTTCCAAATTATTTGTTGAATATGATAGTGCCACTGAGTTATTGTTCACTCCTCTACCAAATTTAGTAAGGTACAAAATTTTTATAACTCCACAGAATGGCCAAGCGTCTAACTAGTAGCGCCTTCACCACAGAACCAAAGGTTGTGACCAATACCTCTAGGTTATACTGCTTAAGCCACTTTGGGGTTTGGGGCCTTTTATATGTGTTACACTACACTCTTTCCATATGCCTGTAACACTTTACAATAAGCCCGAAGGCCAAATTAATCCCACACAGCCATAGCCAATCATAATGGTGGTCCCGCATCCCACGTAGTTTTACACATGGAAAAACCCATTTGTTTTTTTAGAGACCACCCTCCGCTTTTTGAAAATCTGGAAGAGGGTCCCTCAACGCACTAATATCATTGATTTTGAAATTTAGGCGCAGATCCAAACGAGAGACCCCCATTTCCACTAAACTACAATAGGGCTTAAGAACCCTCGTGTTGTTAGATAGCGAAGTGTGGACAGTTGTCCTCTGATGTGCTCATGGACATGCCACCAAAATCCTTCGTCATCCTCAACTCCTCTCAGGTGAGAGGTTGGTCCTACCTATGCCACCATATGCCACGTGTTGATCACTGATTAGTCCAAGTGTTGTCCATATTTGGCCCACTTGACCAGCTATAAATTCCATAAATGTATGACATGTTTCCTCTATTTATTTTTCCATGTCACCTTTTGATAACATCATCGTTCCACTTTGTAACCAATACAAAGGAGGGATCCCCAGCCTTGGTTTTCTACCAAAATTCTTTGTTAATCTTTTTTGTCGCCGAGACACCAAATTTTTCATTAAATGCATCCTTCCAATGAAATTTCAAGTTAATCATTTTCAGTGTATCTTGGTATATTACCTTCGTCTCACGCCAATCTGGGATGTGAATTTATTCTCAGCTATTGAAAATAACTCCTCTGTCCCAACCTTTATATGTCGGTAACGGCTTTGCAGTCTTCTTACTTGTCCAACTGTCAATTTCGTGTATGTATGTTGGGTGATAATATCTTAGTCATTGAACCATTGTTCGTTGATTGATTCGACGACTAGGATCAAAACGCAAGCCCCCTGGTTTCTCACGTTAATAGAAAGCGGAAAATAAACCATGTGTCCCTTTCTCAAAACACACTATGGTTGTCATGGATGAGTTGTGTATTAAATAAATGGGAATTTTGGGTTAAAATGTGAGCCCTCTATGTTCGACGTTTAACAAGGGGAGGGGTTTTCTATTTGGTTGCATGTGGAACCCATAAGCCTTGAACCTTGCCATGTTGACCCTTTTTCATGTAAACTTTGATGGGCCATAACACTTGATCGTAGAGGTATTTTTTAGACTTTAATATACCATGGGAAGGGGTTATTTAATATCCATCCATTTGAATAGGTTTTTAGGAACATGTGAGCTAAGTATCTATGGAAAAATGATCTAAATATGATCCATAAATCACAAATTTACTAATATGTTTGTAACAACTTGTTACACTAGTGATTTGTGTCATTTAGTGACAACTCCTTTGACATTAATGACAACATATTTCTAACAATGTTGTTGTTTGAAGTCTCATCGCTCTCAAAATTTTACTTATAGTTTCCCCTATGCTTCTTTGGAGACCTCGGCACCCGTGCATAAGGTGCCCAGGACATAAGTTGTTGAACCACCTGACAATCACAACATAGATTTTGATAAAAGAAACCAATCATCAACAACAATAATCATTATTGAATCTAAGTGGACCAAGCTTCAACATAATGGGCTTTATAATACTTCAAATAAGGCATCCCTTCCAAAATTAGGGCTTTGAACATGTAATGGTGTTTTATCATTGTGGAGTGGTTAAACGAAAACCCTATTAAGTGTTTCTATTCCTCAAGCAGAAGAAGCATATCCTCAATCCACCCTTCAATTGATAGAATTAGTGAATATTAATGATGGTATAGAGGGGATAGGAATTCATGGCCAAGTACCATGGTCAAAGGGACTAACACGATGGGGCTCCACATCCTCAATGTATAAATGTGAGGAGGGAGAAATTGTGGATGTATGAGTTATGAATTCGATCTTTTTTTTTTCACCCCTCTTGTGCACTTTTTACTTTTTATTTTTTTTCCTTGTATTACGATTCATAGCTCACTTTGAATGATGTATATCAGTTTTTTACCCCTTAATGATGAGGCAATTCATCATTCATCAAGGTTGGGATATGAAAGGGTTCCTTTTATGATGTATTAGGGAAAACATGTGGCTAGGAATTGGGCGATGACCATATGAATGAGCTAGAGCTCATGCTAGATTTTTTCCCACATGCTCATTATTTGTCCCTGCCATATTTTTCATTTTTTTTTTTTTTTTGTGGACATAATATGCTTTTTCCTTTTCTTTTAGCTGCATCAACCTCCCAGGGAAAAAAATTTGGGCCCTACCTAGGTATGTAGATGTGTGGGTGCCAAATCCAAAGGAATCAATGGATAGTTGAAAGAAGAATGGAGGTGAAATCGGGCTTGTAATGTATGATGGAAAGTGATAATATGACATAGGGATAGGTGAAACTATGCCATCTCAATCAAGGCTTCCCAAGTAGTGCCACTCTCATACCCATTGTGCCATTAGGGGAGATCCCACTTGACTAGGATCGAATGTTAGCCCCCCATTTAAGGTGAGAGAAGAAGATTATGGTCAAAACCCCTTTTCCTTCCAGGTCACCCCATAATTCATTCAAATGCCTAAATTTAAAAAAGCATAAGGACTCAATTTCAAAATGACTAAAGTACCTTTTGATCGAAATCCCACCTTCCTCCATATATTATTTTTGGATGGGTCATAATAATTTAGTTGATGAAATTGGTGGAGATAAAATCGCACGCCATCAGCTAGTGGTGGTTTCCTGGGGTTGTTGGTTGGCCAACTAGATGTGAAGAATGCAAGAGAAAAGTTTTCTCCTAAGGATTACCATTTTTGCTGGGTAACAAGTCAAATTTGAAGGTGGTGTCACTGTTGGAGCTAACCAATAAGGATGAAGTGAAAAAATGTGCACTTCATTCACCTAATCACCCCTCTAATCATATCCCACTTATGGAGAAGTTTCATTACATCTTGTAGGAGCTATAAATAATTGTGATATCAACAAATTGAATGATTGAAAATGGAATGAAATTGAAAAGGATTCGGCAAGGAATGGCATTGAAGTGATGCATTATTCCTTGGTTTGATACACATATATGAAATTATATACTTTATTGGTAATATGAAATTATATTTTAGAAAGAATGATTATAATATTAATATGTAAATATTTTTATTTATTTTAGTAAAATAAGATGATAATGATAGTGTTACAATGTTTTTGTGTTATAAAATAAGATGGCTTTATTAATAAGATGGCTTTGCTAATTTGCACTTTTATAAGGCATGTTTTCTAAAATCTAGAATATAAAATTGTATTATATCTAAATTGAAATTTCTATTATATGAGTATGTCATAGAGTCACATTGTTCTTTGGGACATTCTATTGCCTCTCAAGGATTAGAACTCTCAAATATAGCATTAATGAGTGAAGGGTGCACTATTATAATATAATATATATTCTAAACTTGCTTGTTTTTTTTTCCAAAGAAAAAATCGAACCATCTATTAAAAAGTAGAAGGTTACATAGTATATGCATGTAGCATTCAAAGAACTGCATTTTTCCTTTCTTTTTTTTAAAAGAGGAAAAGATGGAGTTGCAGTTGATGAGGATATTATGCATTGATCCTCTCGGCTCTGTCAAAAATCATAAAAATGACGTCTCCATTCAACCCCTAGGCTTCCCATTCTATTAGGAAAGAAAACCCAAAACAAGGATGAAAACAGACTATGTCTATATGTCCATCATCAAAAAACAAAAACTGGGTGGTAGGCACCGATCCAATTTTTAGAGTTTTAGTAGCATAATGTCTATGCAGAGAAAAAATTGTCTCCCGAATCTCCTCATGGAGGAAAACAATCCGAAATGAAGACATGATAGTTTAGAAAAAGTTTAGAGCTTTGAAAGAAAATAAGAAAACAATCTAAAAATTTCTTGCAGATCTGAGGGATCAGAAAAAGTAAGTATGAGGAGATGGAAATTAACAAGTGAAGGGAGGTTGTTTGATCCCTCGGACCTGACCTCCTTCAACAGCTACAACTACCCAGTGCCCCATATCTTGATGAGCACCCTCCTTAGATAGGAGATCTGCTTCACTATTCCATTCCCTCTAAATGTGGCAACAAGTTATCTGGTTAAAAAAGGATTTTAAAAGATTCGCCTCATCAAGAAAAGGAGATAAAATGAAATTTTGACATCTCTGAGTTCCATTAAACCATTTTATGATGTTCATAGAGTCCCCAAATATTTGAACTTCTCTCATCTCAAGAGACGAAACCCAGCATAGCAATAATTAAAGATCTTTTAATTCTGCAAAATTATTCGTCCCCTAACCAAGGCCGACCAACGCTTTAAGGATTTTCCTAGATGGTTCATGAATGGAGAGACCTGCCCCACATTTGTTTTGAGCATCAGATTCCCCATCGAAGTATGCCCACGAGATATCCCCCCTGATGTTCTCCATATGGATGACTCTGGGTTGGTGGGGTTGGGTCGGAAAAGGAGTATATTAAAAAATGGAAGCTCCTTCAACTGCTAAAAGTTTTATTGGGAAGGGATTATCATGGAAGATGATTTGATTTCTTGCTATCCAAGTTCCACAGGCTACTAGCAGAGGGAGGTTCTGAACCCTATCATTTGGAGAGGCCTGCCACCATCTCTGCCATGCCTCCCGCATGTCATTTCCTTCCCATTTTTGAGTTATCTTGAGAAGCCTGAGGGTTTCATTCCAGAGCTGAACGTTAAAGGGGAAGGTAAGGAAGAGGTGTAGCATTGACTCAGAACTAGCCTTGCAAAGTGAGCACCAACCAGCACTGATCTTGCCCGTGCGCCGAAGGAAGTCCTAGGAGGGGACCTTCTTCTAAAGAATGCACCAGAAGAACAATTTTGTTTATGTCGGACCCTTTAAATCCCACATAGGTTTCAACCACCACTCCGGCTCCCCCAAGCCTTTCTGATCCATTAGCTATTTGTACCCAAAATTTGGGGAATACAGACCCGATGGAGCATGGATCCATCTGAGATCATCCGGTCTCTCCTGAATTCATATATTGGAGTTTTGGAGATCATTGATAAACCCCTGCCACTCTTCGAGCCACCTGTCTTTGAGTAGGATGGCTTCCCCTGACAACCATTCTTGCCTCTAGATGGTTGATTGGCCTCGAAGGGCTATGTGACTTAAGGTTCTGAAACCCCTTTGTTCCAGATGATCTAGAAGATCTCTAGTGAGGGAGGACCTCCCAGAGTAGCTCACCCATGGGTCACGGCCTAGTCTTACCTGTGAACCATCCCCAATGTGCCATGCTGGATCCTGTTCAATAATCTTGACCAACGCTACTGAGGCTTTCCAGACAATTGATGCATTTTTTGTTTTCTTATTAGGCGTGCGCATCCATTCCAATAATGGCATAGGGTCAATGTATTTTCGTTTTATGACAGTCGTCTAGAGGTTTTCCAAGGTGATGAGACACCAGCCCAGTTTGGCAGCCAGAGAAGCCACGAAGGAGGGAAGCTCCTTGATTCGCCATCCTCCCCAAGCTTTTGGGCACACTATCTTCTCCCAAGCCACCCACAGCATCACATGTTCCTCCTTTGACCCTACCCATAAGAACCGACTTCAAGATTTATTAAATGTGGAGAGAATAATTTTAGGAACCCACGAGAGAGCAGCCCAATAAACTGGAATAACCATGGCTATAGATTTGATCAACACCAGTCTCCCTGCTTGTTGTGCTATACAACAACCCCCATTTATTTTTCATAAATAGGGACCCTTTAGAAATAAATAGGAAAATCCGTTTTAAAATTTATTTTAAAAACACTTGGAAAATAAATTTTCTGCCTAAAGCGCACTACTTATCACATATTTTATCCTTCAAAAAGAATCCTAAATCATAAAATCTGTGAATTGCGAAATTCACTCTTTAAAAACATTTCCAAATAAATAAAAACATTTACTTTCCTTTTTTCGCATCACGCTTAATTTAATTAAGACTTAAAGAAACAAAGTAATATAAGTTGCGATAGCCGCGGACCCGACGAAGCGAATAAACTCAAAAATATAAATCATTTTTCGCTATCACATCCACTTTAAGCTTTCAAAAATCGCATCGTGCGCGAATTATAATATAGACTCAAACATATCTTTTAAATCTTGCAATCTACGATTTGCGCAGATTGCATTTTGCAACATTTATGAGACAATCACGAAATATTATAAGGAATCATTGCGATTTGCGCATTTAATGATATCGCGTGTGAAAAGCAACTTATGTCATATCAAATTGAATTTCATATCTTAACGGCTTTAAACAATTGATAAGTGTTGTGTGCGAAGTCATGTGAAGCCATGTCAAGCATTAAATTTTGAAATCATAAGGAATTATGAAGAGATGATTGATAAGATTGACAGTTTTTCTCGTGAGTTTGAAAGAAATCCCTGATATATCTTTGTAATTCTCGTTATATGATATATTTCACTTTTCTCTCAGGAAATCAATTATCGAGTTAAGAAAGTCAGAGATGAGTAAAAAAGGGTAAATAGGTGTCTCAAGCATCATCTTCAGAGGATACAGATATGCCTTCGTTATTTTCAGACACTGTCTGTAACAAGGATTGTGGCATTTCTTCATGGGAAGCTATGTACAAACTTTTTGAGGATGAAGGACCAAAGGTGATAACAAAAACATCTGCGACATGTACTGATTCCACCTCTGATGCAACCCTTTTCGACGTTGCAAGCTCGTTTATTCACAAAATAGCTTCAAGACCGAAGATTATGCCTTACACGGATATGATTAAGTGGGCAGTTGAGAACTTAAATATTGAAGATAGAGTTTTCAAGAATTCTAGAGGAAAGATTATGGGCTCTTTCAAAGCCAAAGATTTGACAGCCATGTATCATCTACTAGCTCCGCAATAGAAGTATGATAATAGATATGTGAAAATGTTCAGAGCTAAACATCCAGATCTTATTAAAGTTATCCATGAATGGAAATACAATGAAGGGAAATTGGCACAAATGTGGTACGTACCCCATTACACAAATCCCTTATCCTTATTGCTATGCTACTAGTATGTTGTGTAGGCTATTTTCCAAACTTGATAGTACTAGGTTCGCTATAGATTGGGTTCCCTTAATTGACGCAATCGTCAATTCATCCATTTTGAATTGGGCAGAACTTTTATCCAATTATTTAGCCAAACATATTGCCTAATATAGGAATAAAAGGAGTGCTTCATCCCAAAAAAATTCACCCTTTTACATTTTTGCTTATGTTATGGATTCCATTTGTTTCACTTCTACATTTCCAATCATGGGTTGGAAATGGACCATTAAAAACCCCACCCCAATTCACATATACCATGAAGAACTCTGGGACTCTAAATTCCACCTACATTTCTACAAAGTCTGTTATGGAGTCATGTTTCCAATGTATCAAATTATTTTCAATGAAAAGATCCCTAGGGTTTCCAAAGAAGTCAGTAAAGATATTATTCCTACAGCTAGATGGTTTTCTGAAGAGAAATTCACATATGTTCGAGTATTTGGAAGTTCTTCTCTTCCACATGTTTTGCCATATTATGTTCCAAATAGATTGTTTGGGAGAGAGATAGCTTATCAGCTCATCAATGGTGTCACAAAACAGTTAAAAGATGATTAAGAGGCTATTTGGCCTTCTTTCCCTCTACAGTGTGGCACCTTCGCTTTGGCTAATATTGGCCATACAGACAAAGAGGTTCTAATATTCAGATGTTAAATCTAGCATTCATGCCCATAAGATTATATGACCCCAACAATGTAATTAAAAATTACATGGAAAAGCTCAAAACAAAGCCTTTCATAAAGGAAGAAGATAAATTTGATAATTTCTTCCAAGGAGTCGAAGATTTTTCTGATATTGTTAAAAGGATTTCTAGTCAATCAAGTCAAGAAGAGGCTAAAGCCTTTCAGGTATATAGAAATGAGAGATTGAAAAATGTCCCTTTGAATTTGTTAGTTATTGAAGAAGAAAAGCATACTCCAAGTGTCAGTCTCGATGAAGAAATGAAAGATGGCTTTGAAATTGAATCTGGTCAGTCTCAATAGCACTCTGATAAGTCAGATCAATTTGAGGATGAATCTGAATCTACAAAAGAAAATTTCGAAATCGACCAAATTCTTCAAGAAATAGAGTTGCAAGACAAAACAAAGAACAATGGCACTAAATCAAATTTAGAGGCAGTTCAAAAGGATCAGAGCACGGTAGATCAGTCTAAATCATCTCAAGGTAAAGACCTGGTGAATGAATGGGAACAATTTTCCCAAGCAATAAAGACCCCTAAAGAAAAGGTCAATATTGACCAAGAAGCAAGTTTTCAAATGCCATAGCCTTCTCAGAAAATAGTTGAAACTGTCAACCCTCTATAAAGAATCCCAGCAACACAGAGAAAAGAAATCATTCCGACTTACTCTATAGATCAAATCATCCTACAGATTGAAGACATTCCATCATTGAATATTTTCTACAGTCCCAACCACAGAGTTGTGGTTAAAAGGAATAAGAGAAAAAGAACTGATGAGACAACTCCTAAAACGACAGATGAATCAGTTGATGTCCTTTGGAAGGATTCATTAGAAGATCCCATTGATAATTTGACTAAATTGTCACAATATGCAGGAGCTTATGCCACAGCCACTGTAGATAAGGCAACTGAAGTTAGAACCTTGTTGAAACAGAAAGAATCCAGAATATAGGAATTAGAACAGATGTTAGATGCAGAGAAAGTCAAGACTACTGAACAAATCAGAGAAATTTCAGCACAGTTCCATAAAGATATTGAAAATCTTAAGTTAGAACATCATGTAGAGCTGAAAGAGAAACAGACACGGCTAGAAAAAGCCATGGCAGAGTTACAGAATCAATCATAATCATAAAATTTCATTAAAGAAGCACTTGAGATAAATGCTTTGATAAAGAAACAACAAAAAACATTTTTTCATAAAGCTGCTACGATTGATTCATATTGTGATTCCAATAAAATAATGATTCAGCAAATTGCAATCCAAAAACTAGAATGTGAGAAACTTCAAAAGAAAATTGAAGAACACATTCAGTGGCAAGACTCAAATATGGGAAAGCAAGCTAATCTACCACAAATAGACAAGCTTCACAAAGAATTATTATTTACAGAATGGGAAGCACAAATCATTCGAACAGAAAGAGCATCGACCAACACATCCAGCAAATCAAGTGAGGTTATACAACTCTTATGTGACCAATTGTTTAAAACAAGACTTCTTGAAGAAAGCACGTCTGATGTGTTTTCAATAACAAAAGAAGTAGAATTAAAATGGACACATAGAGTAGAACAACAAGAAGAAATAATCAAGAAATTCAATAAGTTTCATCAGGAAAATTATTGGAATTTTCTGATCAAACCTTATCATCAGCAGCAAACTCTTCTATTTCTCACAGAATTAGCCAAAAAGTCTCAGTCGACAATCTAAAATGCTATCTTCAAGGACCAAATTCAATCATGAATATCTCAGCCACCTCAGCTCAAGACAATGCTAGATATCTGCCAACTTCGTGATCACACCATAATGCATGATCCATAAAGTCGGGATTATCGGTTCTAAATTCCTAGATTATTGTTCAAGTTAAGTTTTAGAGAAAGGTTGTTTGAAACCTCCTTTACATTTTTGTAAATCATTTAATTAGTTTGTAGTTAGTTTTTAGTATTTAAACCCTTCTCATGCATTTAGAGAAAAGTCCAAGATTTTGTTAAGAACATTTACAAAGAATGCTTATTTCTAAGTAAAGTTTACGAATGCCTTAATGAAGTAATGGAACACGACCTTTTTCGGGTTATAAATATCATTTTTGTTGAATCACTGTTGGTGCACTTCTGTATTCTTTGAACGACTCTTTGATTGAAGAATTGGATACGGCCTATTATCACTAATCGCGATAAGCGAAGTAATACACATACGAGTACTATTATCATGTATGTTATTTTTGTTTTCGAATGTAAGTGATGAACTCGGCTTTCATGAAAGTATATATGGAATTAATTATTTATGTCTAAAATATACACGTTGCACTATTGTATGGTATAAAGATACAAATTAGTTATTTCATATATGGTCATCGAGATAAATGCGATATATCTTTCATTTTATTTTGATTAACTATTTTTCAAGAGAATCATCTTACACGAGTAATAATTCTATTAAATACGTGATGATTTCATCATCACGCGATTGACTAGATATCTCTTTAGATCGCATTAAATTATTACCACGAGTTAGATTAAATTTAATTCAAAGTTTTTCATTTAGAAATAAATTTATCTTAGTTTGTAGTAATTCATCATTGCAAATTTTTTTTGAAAAGAAATCCCACAAATTATCTTAAAAAAACCCAAATGCGGAAACTGGTCCCATCACACACCCGAAATCGAAGCCACTACCCCAAATGGAAAAGGAACTGCTTTAAGGTTCGGACCGGGTGGTTATCCCCCTTTGTTGTTGCAATGGATTTTACGAGGCCTCAACACTACTCTAGATAGCCATTTTTTAGCTCCAGTGTTTCACTCTTGCTCGAATATTAGCGATTAGCCGGTGCTGAGTCACGGGTACGCGTAAGAGTACGGATTTAGAATGAAACCCAGGGTATTTGAAAAGAGTCATGTAGGGTCTTTACTTCAAAGCTGTAACACTTCAAAAATTTTACCCACTTCAGCTGCGGATAGACTAGGCCGATGTGATTTTAGATTTACTGTCTATTTATACTTAAACCTATAGCCTTAAGGAAAAAGGTCCAACACATCCTTTAAATGGTGACTATCTTCCAAACTACCATTACTAAACGAAGGATGTCAGTCTATGAAGAGTAAATGGTTGATGAAAAGGGTTTGACAACCACTTCAATACCTTTTAGATCCCCCCCCTTTCCTTTTTGTGTCATGTATCATCACACTGAGTCCTTACTGACCAAAAGAAATAGAAGGGGATAGAGATGGCATCCCTAATGAAGTCCTCTTTGAATGTTGAAAATTTTGGAAGCAACCCCATTGATTAGAAGTGCGATGCTTGTAGAAGAGATACACCCCCATTACCCGATTGATAAAATCAATCACGAAACCAAGATGGGTCGGAAAGCCAGTATATACATCCAAACTAATTCTATCATAAGCCTTGGAAAGGTCTATTTTAATGATAACTCCTTTTTTTTGCTCCTTTTCAAACTGTGGAGAGTTTCTTGGGCCACCCCCACTGCCTCATGGATTTGTCTTCCATCCAGAAAGCCGAGCTGTGTAGAAACATATAAACACAATAATGTATTTCCGGATTCTCCTGATCTAACAATTTAATCTTATGTTAAATACATAATCCTTCCACTTAATTCTTTGCAGAAATTAAATTCCAATTGCAAAACACATATGAAGCAAATCAATCACACATAACAAGATGTTTTACCGAGAAAGCTTAAAGCTAAAAACCCCAACTATCATATATTATGTATATCAAAGGAACATTTAAAAATATCATACAAATCTCAACTCATAGAGCTCTAGAGTCAATATACAATAGTCACACATCGTCATGCGAAATTTGCATATCTATGCACCAATTTCTTGCCTCCCCGATAACCTACCTCACTGCGCAATCACCCGATGAAGAAGATCACTGAATGAATTCAATATTGCCTTTGCTTGCACCTGCACAATCCTCATTGGCATCTCCAATGTCTGTGTAGATGCATTGAATGCATCACTATAGTCACTGAGATCCCATTCACCCTCATCTCTCCATTGGGTCTCCATTGGATACGACATGAAAGTAGTTAACTTTTGTATTTGTTCGAGTTGCATAAATGAGACACTACTTGTGAATTAATTAAATAATTAATTCACTCATCTTTCACTAGTGTATCTTTAGTTACAACTATCATCAGACTAGCAAGTTAAACTAAATAACAACTCACATAACTACTCTTCCAACATTTGTTACAACTTTCCACTCATCGAGTTATAACGAAGTCCTCCATGCATGTGTCTCAAAGCACCCTAGGAATTGCATAATTCCTTCAACCTCTGATGTGCCACATACGTTCATCGAAATAAAGTGCTCCATGGGAATAATTTACTATTTATTGTCCGATTATTATTAAGGGCTAATAATAATCGACATGCATTCTATTTTTTTAGATTAGCGATCTATAAATAAACTTCGCGCATCTTCTAAAAATAGAAATTCCATCTAAAGATAGAATTTTCTCAACCATCTAGAATCGACATCTTGCTAATTTTAGAATATGCTCACCATTCTAAAATAGACATACACCTAAAAAATAGCTGTTGGCCCCACCTAGTGAAGGTGCTTAATTTTCACTAGGCTCGTCATCTTGTTGAATCTCAAAAGCTTCCCTCTCAACAAGATAGGGATTATCCTTCACCACGATCCTTTTGTCTCTATGGTATTCAATTTTCTCTGGTGAGCACCTTCATCCAAATATACGCATCTTTGATCTTTCGTAAGAATGTCCCGAAGCAACATGATCTTCCAGCTACACACAATCTCTAATATGATGACACCGGATATCTATATTCTTAGATATATCTTGAAACACAGGGATTAATCGAGAGTTTAATGCAACTCATAATTATCACAATGTATCACGATAGGATCTAAATGAGAACCAAACATACTTGACCAGATCTTCCCTCTATCTAGATAGCCTCACATGCGGCTTGACTCGCTACCATGTATTTCGCTCCCCAGTTTGAATTGAGTGCCTACAGATCTTTGTTTCCCTACTTTGTACCAATAAATTGTTGTAGATTCGATACTAAAAACCCCTCTCGATGTGCTCTTTCTATCATTGGGTTGCTCGCCAATCTCGCATCCGTGAAGCCATGCAAATTCACCTCATCTCATTTGTCCGTACCATAAGCCATGCTCGGATGTTGTAATGTTTCCTAAATTTTGCCTTCAATAAATTGGAACATTAGATTTTGATAATTTCACTTATAAGTTGAATAATTGGGTGAGGAGGCCCATTCATAATAAGAACATGGACAAAAATCCCTCTAGTATGAAAAGGGATCAACCTTGGAACTAAATTTCACACCCTCATGTGTGAAAGGGGACATTTTGCAAAGAAGGCTTGGTTAAGTTTGACCAAGTCAAACAACATTGGGTATGAGGTGGAAAGCACTACATGGGAGCGGTGCGAGAGATAGAGGAGGGAATATTCCTTTATGAAGGAAACCCTAATGGATGGGAGCCCATGGAGAGAGAGCCTTCACTTGCTATATATGGATAGGGAGGAGAGCCATTGTTACTCATGCTTATGATTATTCATTTCATGTCTATTCGGACATTGTGCATTCTTTGATGTTTAGCAAGAATTTACGGGGAAATTCCTATTTAGGATTTCCTCACCTTCTTGAGAGGCCTCTTGAAGGTTGGTTCTTCATTTTCCACATCTCTTGGCTCAAGGCCAAAGCATCCTCCTCTGGGAGACGGCATTGTTGCATGCCTGACCATAACTCTATGTTGTGGGGTGCTGCGGTGGAGACTCCACAACACCTCTTCCATCTCTTGGTTTTTCTAGAGAAAGAGTCTTTCCTTTCTTTGAGGAGATCAGATTGGAAGCTTGGGAGCTGATTTGTAGATCTTGGCACTTGGCCATAGTGTTCTATTCCACTCACTTTGCGCATTTCCTCTTAGTGAGCTGTGTTATTTTCATGGAGTATCTGCAGTGAGGGTTTGCGATGTTGATTGGAGGGTAAGATCTCAAGGTGTGAGGATCGGCCTTCCACTTTGGAGATCCCTTGGAGAAGGTATACTTTAGATTGCTCATCATCTTCAACCTTCTCTATTGAGTTCTAGGATTTGAGTTGTTGCGGTATCCAACAACTCGACATTTTTTCCATTTTGTGTATTTTAGGCAATCCCTTGGAGGATTGTTGTATTGTTTCTTCTAGGGGTTAGAGATTTTCTCCCCCACTTTATTTGAGTCATATATTATCATATATTTCATTTTTTTATGTAATATGGAGCAAGTATCCCTTATAAAGCTGCATCCTCATAGCCTCGGTTGTATGCGAAAATAGCAGTTGTTCTCTATTTTCATGTACTTGTCTTGTTGATGCTTGCATTGCCTTTCTTGAGTGGATGTTTCCTCAAGAACTTGTACTCTTTGCTGCTATAACATTATTTGATGGCTATATAGATCTTCATATGCTCATGGTTTTAAAATAACACTTGTCTTTCCATTTCTTGTTCAAGAATTGTTGTGGTCCCTCACACGGGCACTTTTCACGAGGATATCTAGTAGTGGAGAGATCTATTTAACCACTCTAGAAAGATTTATCTGGTCCCAAATCTTGGATTTTAGTCTTAGATGTATTGATCTAAGGGATCCGAGTCTTGGTATCAAATCATCGCTACCTCCATTTTCCCCGGAAAATGCGTTTTCCGGCCATATGATGCTAGCCATTCCGGTTTTGGAACATTACGGATGTGCCCCCTGAGAGATCTCAAGAAATACTTTCCTACCTTCCAAAAAGAGCTTGGTAGGCTTAACCATCACTTGACTAAGTTGGTTCATCGCATAGCATATGTCTGGTCTTATATTAACTAAATACATGAGTGAACCCATTAACTCTCGATGAACGATAGCATCCACTACCTCCTGCTGATGTAGAATCCTCTTTCCTCTAGTTTCCAAGAAGAGAGTATCCATGGGTTTGTAGTCCTCCATGTGAAACTTATCGAGTATATCTCGAGAATACTTTCCTTGAGACACAAACAGGTTCACCTTCTCGCTTCCATATTTCCCAATCCAAGGAAATAATGAAGGAGACTCATATCCTTCATCTTGAACTCATTTGCAAGGTCTTCCTTACATGAGTGTATCGGCTACTCATCACCGGTCAATATTAAATCATCAACATAAAGAAAAATGATTAAAAAGCTTACCCTCCCACCACAATACGGTATGGGTTTGCATACTGCCTCACTCTTGGTAGAAGCCAATTCCAATGAAATAGTTGTCGATCGAGTGTAACAAGCACGGGTGCTTGCTTGCACCATACAATGCTCTTTTGAGTTGTACACATGCGACTCGCCTTTGAATATCTCAAATTCTTCGGGTTGCTCAATGTAAACTTCTTCCTCAATGATCCCATTAAGGAATGTGGTCTTCACATCCATCTAATGAATGTGCTAACCCATCCGTATTTCGAGAGAGCAAGGATGGTCCTTATGGAAGAATATCGTACGATAGGTGCAAGGGTTTCTTCATAATCAATCCCCTCGATACGTGAGAAGCCCTAGGAAACAAATATTGCCTTATACTTCTCAACGCTCCCATCAGCAACTTGCTTTATCTTGTAGATCCATCTTCGAACCTACCCATATCGATTTACCAGTGCGCCTTGGAAGAATCTCCCAAGCAGCATTTCGACAATGGAGTCATACTCCTCCACCATGGCATATACCCATGTGGGCTCCTACGCGCTTCTTCCTCAAAGGAAAGATGGCTGCGTCATGATACACTTTCTCATGAGAGCCATGTATCTAGTGACTCGATTGGGTATTGTCTCTTTCGTCCGCGTTGTGAGTAGAGGCTCCTACATTACACATGCCGCATCAAGCTTCAACCTCTCAGCTTACATGGTATACCTTCACATGTTCCGATGTTTGGTTCGCATGAGTGGACTCCTCCACTCCATGATCCTCCCTCTGTGGGATGATCCACATCTTGAGGCTCATCTTTGGGAACAAGTAGTTCCTCCTTTGCATGCAAGTGTAGCTCCCTCTCAAGTGAAAAATTCATGGCTTTCTCCTCATTGAATTTTTTGTATCTCTGTACACCACATTCATCGACTATTTGGCAAAATACACATGATAATTATGGGGTGTTTCTAGGCACTTTCACGAAATATCGCTTCTGCGGTTGGTTCCACGCCTTCTTCCTAGTGTTCTTGGTCACATGAACATAAAGCAGATCAACCAAAAATCTTAAAGTGAGAAACATCCAGGGTTTCTTACCGATAAAAGCTTCTTCATGTGTACTCATGCCATGTACTCTATGAGCACAACGGTTTTGCACATAAACCGTAGTGTTGCATGCTTCCGCCCACAAGTGCATTGGTAGGCCTTGGTCATGCGAGCATAGCTCGTAGAAACACCCACGATCGTTATGTTCTTCCTCTCCCGTGACCCCATACTGTTATGGGTTATGAGGCGTTATGAGTTCTCTTCAAATTCCTTTTTTGCTACAAAGTCTTTGAATTCGTTCGAGATATATTCACACAGCCATTATCGCTTCGTAAATCCTTCACTTTCTTCCCCGACTCCTTCTCCACCATTTCTTTAAACTCACAGAACTTTGAGAATTTTTTTATCCTTCTTACTGCATGAAGAAGATCCAACATCTATGAGAATAGTCATCAACAAAAATAACATAATACCTATGTTTTTCTATTGAAGTAATCGATAATGGTCCACACATGTACGTGTGAATTCTCTCCAAGATCACAGCTACTGAGTTCTCCTTTTCATGAAAGGTGGTCTTCAAAAATTTACCCATTATACATCCCTTGCACTAATCTATACGGAAAGTGTACCCTTGGGAAGTCCGGTATAAATCTGCTACAAAATATTCATGGACGCTATGGTGAAGAATGGCCCAATATCCTGTGCCATAATTCGCCCTCATCCCGGCTCACCACTTTTTCTTCTTTGCCCACCATTGCAACGCAACTATCTACCTCCGGCTTGTAGATATTCTTAACTCTAATCCCTATCCTCTTGGTCTGACCCGTTTTTTATGTCGCGGGAAAGCTTTTTCCCTCCATCGAAAACATTGTCATAACCTCTATCCTCCAACATCGCAGACCCGAGACTAAGTTCTTTCTTCGGACTGGAACATGCATAACATCTTTCAACAGAAAATGGTTTACACGATCTCTCTCAAAGGTAATGGTTCACAATGATGATCGCCTTTATCTACCATCGTCGCCCATCTCTATATACATTTGAAGATCTTTATCTCTCCAAGTCACCTGAACTAACTCCTTATCTCTCGTCATGTGGAAGAAGCACCACTATCAAGATACCACACCAATCCTATTGCGCTTGAAACCAAGCATGCGATCGAAAGAGAAATCAAGTTCAAATTGTGAGGCAAGGGCCTCACCGACTACAAATCCATCAACCTTCTTGTTATTCTTTTTAACGTAGGCGAGTTAGTGGCGAGATGCCAATGTTCATGATAGTGAAAAAACTCCACCTTAGACAAATCCAACTTCTTGCCTTTAGCCTCAGATTTTGGATGTGATTTGTTCCCCTTCCCTTTCCTCTCTTTGGAAGCCAAAGCAAAATCCTCTTCATCATCATTTTTTGATGAAGAGCCATCCTAATCTTTCGCCTTATCTCCTCCTACACTAGATCTAACCAAAGTCGTCCCAATTGGCAGTTTCTCTCACTCAGTTGATAGAGTCTTGATAACTATGCCAACTCTTCAGAGATCCCAAGGAGAGCCAAGCTCACCAAGTCAAAATCTAACCGTAATTCCACACTCCCCAAAACTCATCCCTACATTGGAAAAACTTCATGAGATACTTTGGAATATTTGTCGCTCCCTTCTCCATTTTTATTTTTATGAGTTTATCTTTCAACACAACTTCCTATAGTTGTCTTTGCTTTGGAAAAATATCTTTCAAAGCATTCCACATGGAAAATGGAGTGGATTTCCGTGAAGGCTTGACACGATATGGTCTTTCACACCTTCCAACTGAATTCTTCTCGTCTTCGCTACTTTCTTTTGCCAAGCGTCAAGTAATGCGAAAGCATTCGTTGAAGAGAGCTTAGGAACATCGCTATCGATGAACTTATTCGGACACATTATCTTCAAGCACCACCTCCATCCTGTCCTTCCAGGCTATGTAGTTAAAGTTTCCCTCAAGTGCATACTCCAACGCAAGCCATTGAAAGCCATTTCAATGTTTACTCAACTGTCGTACCAAGAATTCTTGCAACAAATTTGAATTGTCCACCAACACAAAACTCAACACCGCTTCAATATTGTAATCTCCAGTGATTAAAACTATAAGATACCATGTAGAAAATTATAAACACAATAATGTATTTCCGGATTCTCCTAATCTAAAAATTTAATCTTATGTTAAATACACAATCCTTCCACTTAATTCTTTGTGGAAATTAAATCACCAATTGCAAAACACATATGAAGCAAAACAATCGCACATAACAAGATGTTTTACCGGAAGCTTAAAGCTAGAAACCCCAACTATCATATATTATGTATATCAATGGAACATGTAAAAATCTCATACTAAAGCTCAGCTCATGAGAGCTCTCGGTACTAATATACAATCGTCACACCTTTGTCATGCAGAAATTTTGCATATCTATGCAAATTTCTTGGCTCATGATAGCTTGCCTCCACCGTGTAATCACTGTTGAAGAACACCCACGAAGGAATTCAATCTTGCCTTGCTTTCCTGCGCAATTCTCATTGGCATCTCCAATGTACTGTGTGGATGCATTGAATGCATCACTATAGTCTACAATCCCCGATAGTCCATCTCACCCTTTCACCTATCTCTCCACTGGGTCTCCATTTGGATCGACATGAAAGTAGTTATCTGTTGTATTTTTTTAGTTGCAAGTAAGACACTTTACTTATAAATTAATTAAATAATTAATTCACTCATCTTTCACTAGTGTATCTTTAGTTACTACTAGCTACATATCGAGATTTAACTCACTTAATTGAGTTAAACTAAATAACAACTCACATAACTACTCTTCTAACTATTGTGTACAACTTGCCATTGTCAGTTGTAACGAAGTCCTACATGCATGAGTCACCAACCACCCTAGGAATTGTGTAATTCCTTTAGCTACTGATGTGCCACATGATTCAACGAAATAAAGTGCTCCAAGAGAATAAGTTACTATTTATTGTACGATTATTATTAAAGAGCTAATAATAATCGACATGCATTCTATTTCTTTAGATTGAGCGATCTATAAATATATCTTCGCCCATCTTCTAAAAATATAAATTCCATCTAAAGATAGAATTATCAACCATCTAGAATCAACATCCCTGCTAATTTTAGAATATATCATCATTCTAAAAATAGACTTACACCTAAAAAATAGCTTTGTGGGCCCCACCTAGTGAAGGTGCTTAATTTTCACTAGGCTCATCATCTTGTTGAATCTCAACAAAAGTGTTCCAAAGTGATATTTCGGGAGAGAAAAAGGCTTGAGATGATTTTCTATCACTTTAGCAATGATTTTATAGATGAATGAACGAGGTATATTGGCCTACATCATCAAGAGACTACGGATGTTCCTTTTGGGAATGAGGGCCGAGAAAGTGGAGTTGAAAGGTTGATATATATATCTTGTTCTTATCGAATCTTCCACCACCTCCAACGGGTCATCCCCCGAGAACTCAAAAAAAATATTGGAAGAATTCCACCATCGAACCATCCGGACACAGGCTCTTATCTTTCTCGAATTGCCTTAAGGATATCTTCCACTTCCTCCTTAGATATAGGCTCCATTATCTTGTCATATGCTTCGTTGTCAATATGACTTGGGAAAAAACTAGGCTACCTCCGATAAATTCAGACATCGAAGCCTCCACTCGGGGCTGCGAACAAAGATTTGAAATGTTTCACTCCAAGGGCAGAGAGAGGTCCTCGAAAGAGTGAACGATTCTCCTTCACTCCATATGCATGCCCCAAATTGTGTTGATGTTTTTCCTTCCTTTGGCATAGTTCTAAAAAAAATTTGTATTCTCATCTCCAGCCAACAACAAAAAATATCCCCTGCTCTTAAGGCGCCAACTCTCCTCTTTCCAATAATATTTTTCTTCTTCATTCTTCAAGTCTCCTTATTATCCCTTGATTTAGTGGAGACATATTTGGCCCCCTCCGGACTTTCCAAAAAAGTCTGTTCTTCATTTATCTTCATAAGTCTTCCTCCTCCTTTTTGTTTTTTTAGCCTTTTCCCATTCTAGAGTGGCTTTTTTTCATTTCCTTTAGGTTCTCCATAAAATGCCTGCTCATGTTGTCGAGTTCCCTTGGCCTATCCTTCCTCCACGTGGCATGGAACAAGGAGGTGAAGGATTCATCTTTAAGCCATGAGGAATTAAACTTGAAGGGGTGCCTAGGGTTCTTATAGGGAACTTTAAATTCAAGAAGGGATGGGCAAGTGGTGCGATAACCCACCATCCTCAACCCGGTCTCAAAAAAACGAGAGGGATTTGGCCACCATGTCTTCGTTAAGGAGAGACCCGATCTAACTTCTTAGCCACCTTGTCCTCCACGGCTCTTTCGTTCCCGAAAGTAGATCTGAGACTTGATCAAGGTTGCATCCACCGGATGTGTAGAGGCCAGCGAGTTGGTGAAAAAAAATCGTAAGAGGATCAACATGAGCTCGAGGGACCCCATGACTACGAAATCCCCGAGGGAGAAATTAAGGTCTCCCCCGTGACGAGATTTTGATTACGCATGCGAGTTTGGAAAACAAGTTGTTCCGATGCTACATCTGCTCCAAGAAAAAGATCCATAAACGTTTAGCAGGAGAATGGGATGACAAATCTTGTTTTGAGTGAACTTCAGTGCCGGGAAATTTTCAAAACCCCCATGAAGAAATTTCCTTCAACCTCTGGACTTGATACCCAACGCCAATCCCCAAAAATATTTCGTGGGAATACGGAACCTAAAAGCCCCCAACACAGGAACATCCTTGACGCAGTGCCCACCACTTCAACCCCTAACCCCTAATGTTTCTTGGAGCATGATAACATCGAGATCACAAGAATTCATCGACTCCCACAATGCTAGTTTTTGGGTTGACTAGCTAAACCCCTTACAATTGTGGGATAGAATAATCATCTAAAACCTAGGGGAAGGGTTTTGCGTCGCTCTAAGCACCCTCGAAAGGAGAAAAGGCATCGCTTCCCATCATTAATGTCGATTTTTGCCTTGACTTGTGCCTTATAAAGGTTATATTTCCTACCTCTCGTCTTTCTAGGACCGACAGAGATAGGGTTTGACTCAAGGCCACGCGATGACCTCCCATTTCCAAGGTTTTTTTTCATCAAGGATATTAAATTATGGGGGGCTTCTCGGGGGATACGAGGGCGACGGGAGGGAGGGGCATGCCTTTATCAGCCTCGAGGAGGGGATCTAAATGAGAGGACATGATAGATGTAATGATACTATCTAGGGACTCTGTGACATCATGCATTTGCAAAATATTCCATTTGAGGAGGCTTGGAAGGACCATGCTTTGTATAAGCCAAAAATAGAAGTGCATAAAGAGGTGAAAAGGGAAGGAGCGAGGAGACCGGAATCATACCCTCCTGAGAAAATTGTAGCAGTTTTAGCATTAGGGAAGAGGATTGGATGCGCAGGGGGTTCCCTGTTCATGGTCCATATCTACAGGGTGGGTTGATGTCGCTGTTGAGTCAAAGGAGTATTGTCGATGAAAGTTGCACCGGGACCTTCAACTCCTTCCATCATTTCCCCTTTAGTTGGTCGGGTCCCTTCTTCCATGAGGATCTCATGAGGCCCTCGATTTAGCCTTTTTTTCTTCCTTCGTCTTCGGTGCTCCCAACGGAAGTCCTTTTGCTAGGTGACCATGCTTGTGACAACGATGTCATCCCAGAAGGGCATATGTTTTTAGTCGCAGTCTGTGAGTATTCGTATTCCTTGTGTTAGAACACATTTCCTCTGCTAACCCTTCTTTAGGGTTTAGGTTGACCAAGATTATTGCCACACTCAAATCCTTGGTCTGCTGGGAACGTGCGTCCCGCTTTCAAAGGAAATGGCCCAAAGTGTTCCCTAATTGAAAAGGAAAGATAAGTCCGATCCGGAAAAGATAATGGAAGTCCTGGGAGCTTTACCTGGGCGGAGTATCTTCAATTTTTTTCCCTCCGAGGCATCAAAGAGTGGCGTCCATTTTTAAACAAGACAGAGTCTCTTTCCAAAGTTCAATTTCTTTCCAAAAACCCAATATAAGTGCTCCTTCTTCTCAAATTTAAGCATGAACCACCCCAAGAGCTAGAATTTGGATCTCAGATGCGGGGTTCCCAAGTGCATCATTCAAATTCCAAGGTTGTCCACTTTGAGATGTAGTTTGAAGAGAATTTCCTACCTCTAACTCTACTCGACAAGAATATTTTTCGTCGCTTCCATGACTTCAGTCGATGTGTATGTCAACTCAAATATGCAGAATGGGGTACTCTTCTAATCTCCCTAATCAAACTTAGTCTTTTTTATTTTTTGTTCCCTACAACCCCTACTTCTTCCACCTTCCTTGCCTTCCAGTGACCTTTCAATCGCATATGGTACTTCAAGAACGGTGACTCGGGTCGCCCTTCCTTAGGGATGAGTTGGGACCACTCCCAATTAGAGCCTCTTTCTCCTATAGGACCTTCTTGAGGCCCATAATAGGGCCCTAGGGTCCTCCTTTCGGCTGCATCACCTCTTTGCTATCTTAGAAATCCTCCTTGATTCCCTCTACTTGGGGCATAGGATGAAAGAATCACCACTGAGCTTGTCTCTACCCACTAGGGCTTCTAACCAAACCCTTGGCTACTTTCGTACCCCGAGCTTGTCGCTCGACTCACCCTCGCGAGAGGAGAGAAGTCTCGAGAGAAACGATGCCCTAGCCATTAGGGAGGGTGCCTACGTAGTTGTAACTTCATGCGAAACACCCCTTCCCCACTTCGTCACTCGTGGCTTTCTCCTAGAAAGCTTTAAGCGAGTAGAGCCCAAAAACCCACGAGCTAGCAACTATATCTTCAGCCCCCTGAAACGAAAAGGGGATTGATGAAATACCTGGTGAGACGGGTTTTGTTGATTTGGTTTGTTGTTGTTCACCCATTGATCTTCTCGAGGATCGATGAAGGATGGATTGACCCTTGAGCAAAAACATTCCCTCCACGCGTAGTTTCGAATGTGCTTTGAAGACTTTCCTCCGGAAGAAGCTGACACTCGTTCGATGAACCCAAGGCACCTTCAGAGCTTTGTTCTTCTGGCCTGTATCACCAAAGGCCAAAAAACGATCCAAGTTTCTCACTGAGCACCCTCGTTTCCCTAGGGCTGCTCACATGTAGTCTTCAGGGTCGTCGAGTTCAATGTCCATGAAATCCCGTTCAAAACCCATTTTTTACCCCTAAGATTTAGTGTTAAAACCGTCCCTTTACAATGTCGCAACCCTACCCAAGACAAGCCTCTTGTGCTCACCGTCGTCTAGCAAAGGAGGTCGCTTTGTTGATTTCCTAGGTGTGCGCATGGTTTTGACTAACTTGGGATGGTGGTCACGTCGTGCTCCTTCTGCGCAAAGGGTCCTTGCAACTCGGCTTCAAAGCCACTCGAACTTTGCCTTACCGAGCATGTTTAGGGGTTTCGACCCACTACGGGCGCTCATCCTCTCGCATCCATTAAGTTTTAATACACCTTTAACTTGCTTGTTATATTACATTGTATACTAATATAATCTTATCTAAATAATTTGTAAAATGAAATAAAAGTATTAAATTTAATATAAAGTTTTAGAAGAAAATATTTTATTAAATTTAATTAGATTGATTTGCTAAAATATTTTTATTTTAAAATTTAGATGAATTTGTTAATTATGTATTTTACTTCTTCTTCTTTTTTCTAATCAAGTTACTTTGAAGATATGATTTTGATACCATGCAAAGATCATTAAAGTTATAGATTATCTAATTTTAATTAGAAGATAAGTTGTTGATACTTGAATGTGAAAAAGATGATTAAACATTCTTCTTTATTATTAGATCTTAGACTTTTGTGATCCATAATGTGAATGAGATATCTTCGCATCTAAAGAATTGGGTCAAAGATATTCTTCTTTATTTTAAAATTTTTAATGTTACTTTGAATATATATATGAAAATATAATCAATTGATGATATGAAATTATGTTTTAAGAATAATATAATAATCAATTTATAAAAATTTATCTTTATTTTAAAAAATAATAATAATGATGTTGTTACAATATTTTAGTGTTACCATTAATATGATCTTCCTTAATTAATATTAAAATATAATTATATATGAGTAGATTTAATAATAAAGAATATGTTTGTTGTTACAAGAGATTTTAAGATTTTATGTTTTTTTATAAGATATGTATCTTCATATACTTTGATTAAATAATTAACAATAATAAATAATAATAAATTATTTAAATTTATTTTATGTTTGTTATTTTAGCCATTAAAATATGAGTTAAATGTGTTATTATTTTAACATTGAAAGTATGAACTAAAAATGCTAGAGTTAAACTTAAAGAAGAACCCAACCATTTATCCAAAAATAAATTGTATGTTATAACGCTTATAAAAAATTGATAGCCTTGCTCAGTTGGTAACCCTTCATCACCCAAAATGATATTTCATAATATAGGGTGTTCTATTTCTAAAGATTCCAATAGCAAATCAATTAGTTTATAGCCTTTGATAAAGGCATTGAACAATAGGTAGTCTCAGATTTTATAAATACAAGTGGCATAATGAATGACTTAGAATGTGATAAAACTTACACACATGGAACTAGTAGTTAGTGGAGAAGTGGAATTGATTGACACATTCAATTTTAATTAATAAAAATACCACCTACACCATTAAATTTAGAAGATTGGAAAAAAGTGATAAACATTAGGTTTAATGTTATAAGCATATGTTATATTCGGCCCTTGTAAAAACTAAAAACTGCAAATCCATGCATTTATTCTAGTTTCACATTAACTAAAAGTTAGGCAAAATTATAATATAATAATTAAAATTTAATTATGTTTAAATGGTTTTTATACTATTATTGTTTTTTTAAATTGTTTTATACTATTATTATTTTTTAAACTCATAGTTTTGAAATCTATCAATAATCTTCAGTTGAGTAGCTTAAAAATACGCTAGCTCTGTCACTCAATACTTTACATAGTGTTAGTTAAATAAAATATACTTCAATAATATTATCAAACAATATTATAACTATAATAAAATGAAATTTATTTATATATAATTTTATTTTTAATTATAAATAAAATTATTGAATAGTTTTAAATCGTAATTTGAAATTATTTATTTTTAATTATAATTTTTTTTCTCTTTGAAAAAAAATTAACTATAATTAAAACAAATTACATACATAAAAAAATAGAGACAATAAAACCAATTTAAAAATAAATAAAAAAGTACACAATTGAAGTTGTGTTTGTATTTATATAGCGTGAAACAAAAATAGCTCTAGCTTAAAAAATGTCATCCATCCATACTAACGTGAAATAAACATATAATTAAATGTCTATAATTGTGAAGCTCTATGGGCTGCGACAAAGAGAAATTATTGTTCACTTTATGTTGGGTTGCAACTTGCCTACTATTACGGAAACGGACTTTTTAAACTAAACATGTTTCATGCTCACTCACATCAAAAATAAAAACAACAAAATCAAATTTAAAAAGCACTCACAGTTAAGCGAAGGTTAAAAAAAAAGGTGATAAAAGTAGAAAAAATTTGCTTTTATTAAAAAAAAGCTTCAAAGGTTCAATATATTTTCG
This sequence comes from Pinus albicaulis, assembly GCA_034641835.2. Classification (NCBI taxonomy): domain Eukaryota; kingdom Viridiplantae; phylum Streptophyta; class Pinopsida; order Pinales; family Pinaceae; genus Pinus; species Pinus albicaulis. Next base: position 32,482,504 of record CM076574.1, on the reverse strand, counting down.
TTAAAAAAAACATCGAAGGTTCAAAAAGCTTTATAAGAGCACAGTACATGAGAAGAGCATTGAGAGCATCAAATAGAGCCCGGTGCAAGAGAAAATGATAGCAATGAAAGAATTGTCGAATATGCTAATTCCAATAGAGCCCATTGTTGGAAAACAGTAAACGTTGAAAGATTTCATACAAAATTCTGCAATAGTATGGAAGATGAAGATGAAGATCAATAAATGAGGACGGTGAGAGACTACAAGTGGTATAGGGTGGTTAATATAGTTTGTAGCGTGCATACGGACGAGAAGTTTCTATCGTACAATGTGAATACTATGTCGGACATTGGTTATTTACCTCTACTTTTCTTCGATTACACTCATGCATTGTTCCAAAGATTGTTTAATCCACTGCGTGCCACCGTGCGAGTGGAATGGAATCAAATCGAGATGATGAGTGCATTTCTCCTATAAAAAATAGTACCTTGTTGTCAACCTGGAATTGTTATAGCCCTCCATGGATGATTTAGGTAAAGAATTAATTTTCGAAAGGTGCAGGGGGAAGACATTATTTCATACTTAACTGTTAATGCATTTGAGCGGGGCCTTCCATGTATTCCTAGATGAATTATTAAAGTAAAGAGCAATGCTAGTGAAGACCGGAAGCTTCACGAGTCCATCATTCATAGTTTTAACGTATAACGTGCTCTCTCAAGTGTACACTACTTCTAAAAAAGCATTGCTTCACGTCCTCCATTGGTGCTTTAGTTGGAGCATCGCAAACAAAAGTTGCTCACGGAGATAGTAGAATATGTTGTTGACATAATTTTTTACAGCAGGAGGTGCAATCCAACCATTTTTTTAGTGTTTTTCTATCAAAGAATTTGTTGGAATTTACGGTCAACTAAGAGAAAATAAAATTATTCTTCGACACGAAGAAATTAATATAAACAATGTGGACAAAGATGGAGTAGAAACTCTTTTTCATTTAAAGAAAACATTGTTACAAAATGAAAAATTTTCATAACCTCATCTGTTGCTGGATTTACAATACAAAACTTCACGTTGCTACAAGACACATCACGTTTTCACTTTCATTACTTGCTCTACGGCTATTCGAGCACACACGGTCTTAACGCACGATCACATATTATATATATTACTCACGATATTACATAACATATACATGTTTCATGTTTATAATATATATATCAATAACATATATAATCATAATTTTTTAGAACATAAAACTATTTCGTGGGGTTTTAACAAACATTTATACCAAGGCTTTGAGACCTTAATACATCGCTGGGCATATAAATAAAATAAAACATTAAACCCAAGGTTTTGAACCTGTATAACAAATGAATTTCACGGATTTCCAAACTTCAAAAAAAAACTCCTTTTAATAATTCATCGCATCCATTTCGGGCGTCCGTTGATACGGACTTCAAACAATGCAATACACTCGCTATTGGTTAAGGGCACAGTGACTTGGCGAAGGTGAGCCATCACCTATTGCAAGGTTTCGGGGCCTTGGTGACATCGACACCATTCTATACGAAAACAATTTGATTGGTGTTGGGTTGTTGACGTGGAGTGGTGGGTCCTCCGACTTATGCATGGGTAAATAAGGTGGTGACGTGGAGACTCACGTTCATGTGAATGGGAGTTGATTGGTTGCGGAATGTGATGTGGAGTCGTGGGCTCCACTCAAGGTAACATGGGGTTTTCAAATCGAAACAAATGCGTAGGAGTTGTAATGGCGATTGGTGTATGGAGTTTAAAGCGATAGATGAATGGTTTATGAATGTGGAGGTAACGTGGTTTGGCCACGGTTTTACACATGTAGAAAGGACTACGACCATAAACAAACATTTGGTTTTGCGGGGGTTTAAACCAGGAAATGAATGCTACGGTTGCATGCCAAACAAAAAACTAGAAATACTTGTTGTTGCAGGTGTCCTTCATATTTCAATCAAAAATAAGTTTTATTTCCTACTACTTCAATCTTGCGGTTAGAATTGATTTCCAACACTCCCCCTTAATTGCAACTTGCTTTCTTTCATACCTAGACATTTTATGAGATAGTTTTAAAACTCTTCTACCCCGATGGTTTTTTGTTAATATATCATAAGCGCTCTTATGTTCTGTAGTGTTGCAAAACAATTTCTCCATTGCTCACTAACTCTGCAGGTGTAGTGATATCTTTTCATTAATGTGTTTCGTTCTCTTATGAAACATTGAATTCTTGGATAAAGCTATAGTTGAGCTATTATCACAATAAATTGTTCATGCTGTTCATGACACAAACTTCTTAACATTCTCCTCATCCATACTAGCTTGACATGATGTTGTTGTGTGACTCACACATACTCTGCCTCTATTGTTGATAAAGCCACATATTGGTTGTTTCTTAGAAGCCCTATGAGATGGCTCACTGATCCCATATGAAAGAAACATATCCAGAGGTGTTTTTCTCAGTCATCTATACTTCCAGCACAATCACTTTCGTTAGTATATCCAATTAATTCAAAATTTTCTAGTGGTGTATAAATTCCCTACCTATTTTGTTCCTTTTCACATACCTTAGAATTGTTTTGTTGCTTGTAATGTGCCCTCCTTTGGCCTTTCCATAAATCCGGGAAATTAAACTTTCATAACATGCATAATACTCTAGCCTACGTTGTAGTCAAATACATAAACACGCCAACTATGCTCTTATACAAACTTGGATCGAAATCCTTGCTGTTGTCTTCTTTGCTTAACTTCAATCCCATTCTTGTAGGAGTAATTGCTTGCTTTGAAATCCTAAATGTTAAATCTTTCCAAAAACTTCTTTAACATACTTTTGCTGAGAAAATAAAAAATTTTATTTTCATTTTTTCTCTACTTCTATTCTAAGAAGTATCTCAACAATCCCATATCGCTCATCTCAAATTCATCCTTCATGATTTGTTTTAAAATTCTCAATGAGCATAAGCATAATTTCCACTGTGAATATCACATCATCAACATACAAAACAACAATGAGCATATTGCCATTCTTTTCTTTGATGTATAATGTGAGTTCTCCTTCACATTTCTCAAACCCATTTTCCGGTGAATGAGGCATCTATCCTCTTTGTACCATGCTCTTGGTGCTTGATTCGAGCCCTACTGAGCTTTCTTCAATTTGCATACCGTGTGCTCTTGGCCTTCTTTCTTATATCCCAGAGGTTGTTCAACATATACCTCTTCCATCAATACTCCATTTAGGAATGTTGATTTCACATCCATTTGGTAAAATTTCCACTTGTGTTGTGCTGCTATGAACAGTGATCTTTCTCTTCTGTCTCCATTCTTGCAAGATGGTGCAAAAATTTCTCATAGTCTCTTCCTTGTTGCTACTTGTAGCCTTTGACAACGTAAGTCTAGCCTTGTGCCTTTCAATCTTACCTTCAGCATTGATTTTAGTTTTATAAACCCATTTCACTCCAATTACTTCTTTGCCTTTTGGGAAGATCAAACTAATTCCCCATGTCTTATTTTTCTCTATGGCATTTATTTCTTCATCCATAGCATCTATCCATTTTTTTATCTTTTACAACTTCTTTAAAAATGAATAGGATCTTTTACATGACAATATAATGCTGAAAATAAAGAGTTCATACCTTCTTCTTGCTCATAAATTTCATTCCGGACTTCTAATCCGGTTCATCTTTCACTTGTTGAACTTGTGCTCGTAGAAGCACTCAATCTGCTCCTTGTGATGTGCTTGGAAAGCATTGTCATCACTTATAAAGGTGTTATCATACACTTGTGGATTCCCTATGTTGTCCTTGTGTTCATGGAGGTGGTGCCGCTAATGAGGGATGTCTTTCAGCCATTTCTTCCTCATCTTCATCATGAGACAAACAAATTTTTTACATTCACTATTTTGTCAATGCTTCCATCCCAAGCTTCTTCCTCAATAGCTACACATGTCTTGCTTATCATAAATTTCTTGGTAGATGGGTTAGTACTAATACGTATACTTCGGATTCTTCTTTGTATCCAAAAAATATGCACTTCTCCCCCTTACTATCCAACTTCTTCCTTAGCTGAGTCCAGAATGTGTGCATAAGCCACACAACAAAAAAACTCTCATGTGGGTGAAAATTGTTTTATGCCACTGCATGCTTCTTCTAGAACTACTGTTCATAACACTCTTTGTTGGGCATCTATTCAAGACATATGTCTGCAAAATGTCATGGCTTGACCAAATATTCATTCGGCAAATTTTTTTTCCTTCAACATACTTCTTACCATATCCATGATGGTTCTGTTTTTCCTTTCAAAGCAACTCCATTTTCTTTGAGGTGTATACCTTCTTTGCCTTTAAATTGCTCGTGTATCCCATTTTCTCTCGTAAAAATGCAGAAATTATTGGAGATGTATTCTCCTCCTCTCGTCAGTTCTTAAGACCTTAATATGCTGCCCATTTTGATTCTCAACAAGAGCTTTAAAGTGGATGGAATTTCTTAAACAATTCACTCTTCAAAAACTTCAAAAAAATATACCAATGTTTTTCTTGTTGTAAATCATCAATAAAGGTCGGCATATAGTGAGTTGTCTGCTATTGATGGTGTTTGCATTGGTCCGCACAAATCGGAATGGACTATTTCTAAGGGTGTCTTTGCTCTTATGCTCTTTCTTGATGGAAAACTTTCTGCGTGTTAGCTTTTCCCAAGATACGACCTTCACATAGGTTGTCTAGGTCAATCAATGGTAATCCCTTTACCATTAATTTTATATACAACAAATTTAGACCTCCAAAGTTGAAATGTCCAAATCTCAAATGCCCATAACTAGTTTTCATCCTTTGCTTCTCTTTGAATGTCTCTTGTGTCATTATCTGCCATTGTGTGTCTCCTTTTCTTCAAATCTGCTCTCATCTTCGAAAGGGAAACATCCTGTTTCTTGTCATCTTCACTTGTGCAATCCTCTATTTTCATGGTGGTATGTCCATGATGGTACATAAACCATCCTCAAAGAAAAAAAATTGTAGCATTTACGAATGGGTTGTCCAATGCTCGAAAAGGTTACACTTCATACCGAGCACATAGTATACATATGATATGGATCTCCTTTCTCCTTCCTTTGTCAAAACAATCACTCGCATTTTCCAATGACGAGAGACCTTACTATCTGTCCCCAATGTTACTTGAGACTTCACATTTTCATCTAACATGGAAAACATAAAAATGTTTCAGATCATATGGTTGCTACATCTCGAATCTAGAAACCATATATCTTCACTTTCCTATCTTCGAACATATTACATGCTAAAAAAACAAATTCTCTTGGCTGATATTTTCTTTTGTAAAATTAGCACTCAGGTCAACTACCCATGTCACTCTATTTCTTCCTAAATTTATTGGCATAATGACCATACTTCTTACAATAATGACATTGGACTTTGGATTTATCATACCTTTGTCCATGTGCTTGATTTTTTCCACCTTTTTTGCCTCTCCTTGGCTTTTTATTCTGACTTTGATTGCTGCCCCTTCCACTTGTATTTGCAGGGATGTTCCTTCCTCTGTTTTGGCATCTGCCTCTTCCTTTTCCTCTGTAGTTCGATATACCTTGACCTCTTCCTCTTCAAAAGGAAATTTGGGTCTTGAAGGCATGCTCCAAAGATGAGTTTGTTGTTCTACTCAATATTTGTTCATGTGTCATCAATGATGCATGAAGTTCATCAATAGTAAACAACGAAAAATTCTGTCTCTTCAATGGTTGTTACTATCACATCAAATCTTGAAGGTAAGCTCCTCAATACTTTCTCCATTATTCTTCTTTCTTCTATTGTCTCTCCATGAGATCTCATTTGGGTAACCAACGCAATCAACAATGTGAAGAATGAGTCTATTGTATCAGACTCTTTCATGCAAATGACTTCGAAATCTCTTCTCATTAATTGAATCTTTGTTATCTTTACCTTCTCCATACCTTGGTAGGGCTATGTTTGGAGAGTATCCCATGCATCCTTGGACTTCTTTGCTGCTACAATTCTCGGAAATATGCTTTCATGCACTTTGGGCTGATAGAGATAGAAGAGGGCTTTTGAGTCCTTCTTTCTATTACTCTTCAAAAAATCTTTCTCTGCTGTGTCGAGGCATTAAATGCTTGCTCATCTGCTGGTTCTTCTAAACCATCATCAACTAGCTCCCATAAATCTTGAGAGGCAAACAGGGATCTCATTGTGATTGCCCAATAGTCATAGTTCTTCCCATTGAACTATGGGAGTGATTATTTTCCATACTCATGCTTGTGCTAGCTCCTCGCCATTGCTAGCCTTTATAGAACTATGTTAAAAACTTGATTGTGTTTCTTCAACAAATCTTTCTCACTATCTTTGAGAGATAAACTTTGTCTTCAAGAGACTTCCTTCTAAATGGATTCTCGGACTATATTCTTTTAAAGCAAACACAAAACTACTGTTTTGGTAAATACCTGGCTTTGTTGAACCTTCACTCTCTGGAGAAAACTTCAACAAACTCTTCTTCGACTTAAAGAACTACGAGAAACCTGGACTAGCTCCGATACCATGTTGGAATTTCGGTTATTCGGGGAACAAGCTGAGGAGGAAATAAATTCCTCTTCTAACACGGAGAATTCAATAGAAAAATGTGTAGAGAGATGGAGTAGAAACTCTTTTTCATTTACACTATTACAAAATGAAATTCTTCGGAACTTTTCTTTGTTCTTGATTTACAATGCAAAACTTCTTCTGGCTGCTACAAGACACAATGCTTTCTCTCTGTCTTCTGCTCTCTTTCTATTCAGGGGCACACGGTCTTAAAACACAGTCACACACTATATATATTACTCATGACATTATATATATATATATATATATATATATATATATATATATATATATCTATGTTTATAATATATATATGATAACATATATAATCCTAATTTTTAAAACATAAAACTATATCACGGGTTTAACAAACATTTATACCAAGGCTTTGAGACCTTAATACATCACCGCGTATAAATAAAATAAAACATTAAACCCAAGGTTTTGAAACTTATAATAAAGGCATTGCGCGGATTTCAAACTTCAAAACAAAACTCCTTTTAATAATTCATTGCATTCATTTGGGTGTCCGAGTGATTTGAGACTTTCAAAACAATGCGATACATTCGCTATTGGTTGATGGCTTGGTGACTTGGCGGAGGTGGGCCATCACCCTATCGCCTAGGGTTTCGGGGCCTTGGTGACATCAGCACCATTACTATGCGATAACGATTTGATTGGGCAGTTGGGTTGTTGACGTGGAGTGGTGGGTTCTCCGGCTATATCGCATGGGTAAAGAAAGGTGGTGACGTATGCTTAGAGTTCATGCGAACAAGTGTTGATTGGTTGCAGAATGTGACGTGGAGTCGTGGGCTCCACTCAAGGTGACGTGGGGTTTTCAAATAGAAACAAATGTGTGGGAGGTGTAATGGCGGTTGGTGTATGGAGTTTAAAGTGGTAGATGAATGGTTTATGATGTGGAGGTAATGTGGTTTGGCTACAATTTTACACATAAGAGAAAGGGCTACGCCCATAAACAAAAAATTGGTTTTGCAGGGTTTAAACCAGGAAATGAATGCATGGTTGCGTGCCAAACAAAAAACTAGAAATGTTTTATCTGTTGCGGTGTCCTTCATATTTCAATCAAAAATAAATTTATCTCCTCCTGCTTGAGTCTTGCGGTCGGAATTAATTTCCAACGGGAATTGAGGAAACGAGGTTATACAAAAGGAAAAAACGAGAAGGGTGTTACGGCTTAGCTGTTGATGGGTGTGCTAATTTTATCGCGCTGGATCAATTTAATTTGTTGCAAGCTAAATGGATCAATTTGAGCTGATTGTATGCCACGGATATTCTAGAGTCAATTCCATAAAGACAACATTGCACTTAATGTTGTCCTCTCTTTTCAATAACAATTGTCACCGTCTCTCGCATAGCGAATACTCACATACACGCATAGCTTTGAATAACGAGAGATATCAAACGATGGTAGGTTTATGACTTGTTGAATAGGTTGGAATCATTTGTCTAAAGAAATTCGGGAGCTCCACTTGTAATATGGGTAGACTTTAATTTCACCTTTTTGGAAGTGTTGTTCATTCACTTGTTACCCAAGGCTATGTCAATTCGGCTCATAGGGATTTGGATTATGATCCATATGGTGTATTTCAACCTTTGCTTAGATGTTTCAACATGCACTTCCTCTCATAAGTGCGTATTCCTCTTATTTTAAGTGCGATGTGGACCGGAAGAGTGTTGAAAAGTGTAACTAGGTCGGTCTTCATAATGACTATGTAATTATGTACTTATATAAAGAAGAAGTCGAAAATAATAAAATGTATTTTTGGTTTACTTCCTTCATGGGTTTCATGAGCAATATTCTTAGTATAGGTCTATAGACTTCTTCTTGATGTCTATTAGGAACATAAGTGTAATTAAGAGTCATGTAAAATGGCATGTTTAGTCTGAAGAATATCCTCCAAGACATTGCAGAAAGAATGGCCTACAAGACTCGCCATATTCAACGTTGAAGATAAGCCTATCTGATGCAATGATGTCGGCCTACAATCAAGTGTTGAAGTCGGCCTACATGTTAGAGCTGAAAGGTCGGCTTAATATTTGGTTGCAACATCTATATATACCCCTACATATGTCAAGGTATAGAAGCAAGTTTTGCGGACAAAGGCTGAGGTTGATAGCGTGAAAAAAAGGGAGCAATTAGTGTGGATCTATCCGAGGCTTTTGTAACATCTAAAAGTGTGGATCTAAGGACAATGGTTAGTGCAGATTGAAGGAGCACAATATTGCGGAAAGAACATGAAGGATAGACTACGGATGAGTGCAACTAGAGAAAAAGATTTGCGGATTAACAAAGAACAATTTATGAATAGGTGCAGGAAGGTACAAGTGCGAAATCTTTGAGTTCTAAAGTATCTATTGTAAAGAAATTGTCAAAGTCAAATTTGTGATACGAAGGTAATAGAAAGTAAGGAAGGTAAATCGAGAATTTACCTTCCTAACTACATTGAACATTTAGTTACAAGTAAAATCAATTATGTCTCTACATTTGTATAAGTACTTTGATAATTGACTTGATGAAGGATTGATTAAGAATACATAAGCAAGCTCAAAAAGTAATTATCAAGAATAGAATTTTTTTATTAATCACAAGCCCTAAAAATTCTCTAACAAAGAGATCGTGAGAAAAATGGATGTTCACACACCGAGCCTAGCTTCACCAACTTTTGTCATGTGAGTTTCAAGGCACACCGGACTATATATTTCACACTCGGGTCCAATTTGAAGGTGTTATCACTGCTAGAGCTGATCGATAAAGATGAAGTGAAAAAAAGGTGCACTTCCTTTGGCTACTCATCCCTTTGACCATATCGCACTTGCGGCCAAGTTCAGTTACATCTCTGCTCCAAAAATCAATTTGTAGTAGAGATAGCAGCAAATTGAATCCTTTGAAAATGTAAATTGAGTCCCTCGAATGGCATTGAAGCCTTGGAATCATATATATATATATGTGTGTGTGTGTGTGTGTGTGTGTGTATTATTGGGAGTATGAAGTTTTGTTTTAAAAAAGAATAATTATAATATTGGTATGTAAATAATTCCATGTATTTTAGGGAAAATTGATGATAATAACCGTGTTACAATATGTTTTGCTATTATAATATAATACGGTTTTGATTATTTGTTTTTAATTTAGCTTATTTGCATTTTCATAAAGCCCATTTTGTAAAATGAATATAAAAAATATTATTATATTTGAAATATAATTTGAAATATATGACTTTATTGAATCAAAAGAATATTGAGGGAAAAATATATACCAAAAATTTATTCCATATCTATCTCTTTTTAGTATTCTATAACTACAACCAACATCCAAGTAATTAACACCTTTGGAAAAATGGATATGTTTTGGATGCTTATATGGAACCCTCTTTAAGAACTCCACAGGGTTATCCTCTTCAAGAAGCCCCACAGGTAATCCTTCATCCTCGTCTGTCCTCGGTTAGGCAACTGATAATCTTTTTGTTTTTCTGTGTATCTACTGCATTTGGCATAGCTAAGATGGTTTTTAACCTTGTTCCAAGTAAGTCTGACCCCTTAACCTTCCTCCCTGCCTTAGTCACTGCTATGATTTATGTTCTTGTGCTGAGGGTCTACCCACTGGTATCTTTGTGGCAGGTATACGGGCCGTCCATGGCACAATTTTTCTTAATAGGGTTTATTCTTTGAGAGTTTTGTTCTCTTTTTATGATAGTCATAATTGAGTTAGGGTTCGATTGTCGAATAGTACAGTACGAGGGTTTTCCAAATCCACTCCTCGTCCCTGCGACCATATCACACTTGCGGCCACGTTCGATTTAAAACTACGCTCCAAAATCAGCTTTGTATTAGAGATAGCAGCAGACATTGAATCATCGAAAATGTAAATTGAATCCCCATAAAAGCATTTAAGCCACACATATATATATATATATATATATATATATATATATATATATATATATATATATATATATATATATAATTGGGAATATGGAGTTTTGTTTAAAAAATAATAATTATAATATTAGTATGTAAATAATTCCATGTATTTTAGGGAAATTTGATGATAATTAATAGTGTTACAATATGTTTTGTTGTTATAATATAATAGGGTTTTGATTATTTGTTTTTAGTTTAGCTTATTTAAGACAAGTATTTTCTAAAATGAATATAAAAATTATTATTATATTTAAATTAAATTTTTTTTTTTTTTAAACTGAAACGGTTAGTTTTATTGATAAGAAAGGATGGCCGAAGCCAAATCAAGTATTACAATTCCTACATCCGTCATTACAAATCTACGATTTACTTGGATGCCATGTTGAGATGATTGCCATGATCGCAGTTGCATTTGTATGCTGATCATGCTCTTTTTCTGAGAGTGCATCCAATATTTGCACATGTCTATCGACTACGTATTTAATTCTCTCGAGTATGTGGTAGAGTGTGCTTTGAGGGAAAATCCTTTGAAATGCTGTTCAACCTTGCAAATACTTTGTTTATTTAACTTTGGATCTTTGAGCCCTTTTTTGTAAATTAGAGGTGCCAACAACTCGAGAATCTCCAAAGACAATTGTTTTCTCTTGGATTCTCTTTCCTGGCCGGTTGACGAGCCTTTAAAAAAATCAAAGGATTTCGGCACAGTTGTTGGTTTTTATCCCAAGTCCCCTGGCTGAAGACCTCGGTTTCCCATTCGGAAAATAAATGACTCCTCAGCAGCTCCTGACCTGCTCGGGTTTGCCTTTGGAGGCACCATCAAAGAAAATAGTGCATTTTCCTTGTGTTTTCCACCACTTCTTAAATATTGTCACGCGAGTGTCTCGAATCGCCATTTCCCTTTGAAATACGGACGTGTGATTGCGAAGATGCTGAACGTGAGGGTGAAGCCTTTGCCAACCATGCCTTTTCATTATTTCGAAGGATACTGTCATCTTTGTTAGTGGGCTATCTTAGGGTTTCTAAAGGAGCTTCTTGGGACGACTCGCTATGGTATCTGCGGTTATTTCTTTTTTGATTAAAAATGGGTTTCATTAAGACAGCCACAACTTCCAACATACATATTTGTTGGTGCTGCATTCCATACCTTGTGCCACGGTGGTTATGCTGCAATATTGAAGGGATAGCGAGCTTTCCGAGACGGATACATGTCTATGGTCGAGCGATTAGGCGAAATTCTCACGTTCGGACACCGTCGAGAAGATGGACCGGACCTTACAGCGATCTCACGGTCAATGAATAAATGATCGAGAGGTTTCCAAAGCCTTTTTGCGGAAGGACACATCGATGGGGGACGACGATACTGTACTTCTGCATGATTTTTCACCGATGAGATTCTATTGTGAAAACAAAGTCCAAAAAAAGAAATTGATCTTGGGCAGGCCGAAATGTTTCGAGATCTGTTTCCTACACGATTTACGGATCTTTGAGTCTTTTTTTGCCTTACGCCGCGTATCACTCACATCTGGCTTTGTATAAACCCCGGTCTTTCCCCGGCCCCCCATGAGTCTTCCTCATCCTTGTGCACGAGTAAAGTGCTGTAATTGCGACAATGAAAGTGTTTAGCGGTTATTTAAATGTGATGGAATATTGGGCAAAGACCATCTACCGCGATTGCCATTTTGATCCCCGATCAACAATGTCTTCTATCTTCAGGACTCCTTTTGAACTTAGCCATTCTCTTAAATCTGTTATTTTCATTGTTTCGTTGCAAGAGCGAGGATGGCCCATGATTCGATCTTTCCACGCGAGATACTTTTGCCATTTCATGGAATTTTTGTACGAGGTGAGTTGTGAAGAATACGGTTGCTTTGGTGCGGGCTTCAGAGCTGCGTTCCTCTAGCGAGTACTATGTGTTAAAAGAGGTGATTGGTTGATTATTAAGGTATTTGTTCTTAAATATACGGTGACAATGTGATTGGGATCGGGTGTGCATACGCACAATGACACTTGCACCAATGCTAAGTTAGCGTTACGGGAGATCGCGTAATTGAAGGCCGCCTTGACGAAAAGGGCGCAATCTTGTTTCCCATTTAATTAAATAGAAACATTATCGTATGCCACGACCTCGTTCCATAAAAAATACACGAGTAGGCAAGAAATTCGATCGACAATACGTCTTGGGGCCATCGACAATGATGCTTGGAAGGTTGGCAACGGCGGGAAAGCACTTTGTTCGAATTAGGGTGAGCTTTCCTCCGGTTGAGAGCCGAGAGGCCACTTCATGCTTTAATCTTTTTCTTGAATTTAGAGATCACCTCCTCCCACATTGAATTTCGATTGAACGGCGATAATGGGAGGCCGAGGGTGTTAATTTGCTCCCAAAGCGGCGTGTCCATTGAATCCCAAAGACATTTCGCTATCTCGTCAGTTGATAATTTATCTATGTTCCATCCAAAAAACAGTCGCTCTTCCTTTTCGCTGATCGGCGCACACCGAAACGTTGCGAACATACGAAGAACGGACTTGAATTTATTGGCAATTCTCGGTGATGCACCCCCTAACGAAGTGAGTCATCGCAAAGAGGGCGTGATTCAACGGAGTGATACCTTTGTTCTATTCTTATCCCGAGGAAGATTGCATGTTTGTTTCTCATGAGTTAGCTTTACGCTCAAAGACTCGACCATCAAAATGTAAAGAAAAGGGTGAGAGGGCGGCTGCCTCGGTCCCACAGTAGCTGAGAAAAAAATCGGTAGGGTCTTCCATTCACCATTGGAGCAGAGTCCGGACTTTCTCAATGCGAGCTTTGATGATGTTTGTAAATCTCGTGAATCAAAAGCAACAAGCACTCTATACGGAAAGAACGATTTGCTGCTGTCAAATGCGTTGCACATGTCAAGTTTTATGATCATGCTGGGTTCTTTCACGAGCATGGGCTGAATGAAGTGCTTCTTGGACTTGAATAACATTGTCAAGGATCCGTACTGCCTTGAACAAATCCCCCCTTGAGCGGGAGAGATGAGTTTTTGAAGAAGTGGCTTGATTCTATTGGCCGAGTAGCTTGGACACGATCTTGTATGAAGAGTTGCGAGTGAGATTGATACTATAACGATCGAAAGGAACGGGGTGGGGTTTGTTTCATGTAGGGGATTAGAGCAAGAAAGGTGGAGTTGATTCCGCCTCCAACTTTCACCTTTCTCAAGATTCCTCTTATCAATCCGAAGAGGTCATGCTTGATTATCTCCCAACGAGATTCGACAAAGGGTGCGAGCGTAGAATCGGGGTCACTCAGGCTTTGTCGGGTTCCATGGACCAAACTATGGAAGTAATCTCTTCTTCGAAGAAATTTGGGCTTAATAGAGTAGTCGTTGTCTCTCTTTCTTGACCAGATTTGGAATGTTGAGAGAAGCTCTAAACATCCTCCTCATTCCCATTTCCATACGTACTAAGAAGATTTTGAAAGTGGTTCCCTACGCCTCTTTGATGCGAGCAAATCCTTTATAGTACTGTCAGTTGGAGGAAGTGATTTCTGCGATGTAGTTTCGTGAGAACGTACTCTTGCTATTGTCTATGGAAATAAGTAGTATTTCTATCCCCCTGATTTCAACCACGGACTTCGAGATTTTAACCTCCGGTGCTCTTCTTCGTTCTTTGAATGAGTTGTAAGTGTTCCTTTGAGCGACTTTTCGTTGGCTAAATACGTAGGTGAGAGGACTTTCTCCTCCATTTCCAATGGTGGAGATCTTCTAACAATAAGACAGCCTCCTTCCTCTGTCTGGTGGGGGTTTTCATAGATCTCTTTATCCGGTCTTTGAGGGACTTTTTTGTGTTTTTCATTTCCATTCCCCGGTACATAGCTAGGAGATCCGGAGACATCAATGCGCACGATGTTTTGGAGCTGGCTTTCGGTGGAACCCTTCTATTCGGGCCCCGAGAGAGAGATCGAAACGAAATGGGAGGGGACCCAAATCTTCTTCTTCTTTCAAGCATAGTAGTATCGGTTTATGATCTGATGTGAGCTTTGGAAGAATTTTTCGTGTAAACTATTATGTTGTCCATCATTAACGAGCTGCTAATAAGGAATATCGATCTGACTTTGGTGATATGTATGATTTTCTCTCGTTGTTGTTGGTCCGGGTGTATTTGTCCCTTTCTTTGGTTTGTAGTCGACCAAATCCCACTATTTGCAGATCAGATTTTCCAATGTGTTGATGAAGGGGTCCCTAGCATAGATCCCCTCCTCTTTTTTCTTTGGGATCAGAGATTATATTCAGATCGCCTCCTATGACATATATTGGAAAGATTGTTTTGTTCTATGTAATGCGAGAGAGCCTCCGGCCTCTCTCTTTTCATCATAATGGGACAGGACATACATGTTAAATAAGGCAAGGGAGAGATTGCTTGCGATGTGGCGCGAGTTCGGTATAGATCCGGTGTTGGGTTTACGAGCAAATGTTCTAAAGTGAAGGAGTTTTTTGACGGAATGTGCCTATGCCTCCGTGAGAGCCTTGCACGCGGCGCCTTTCCAGTCATGTTTCCATTTCACTCAGAGCTAGTATTTAGAAAAGTATCCCCTTTCTATATTGGTCTCTTGGAGCATTAGGATGTCCTTGTTTCCATCTTCGATCATCTTTGACGACATACGCATGTATGGATTCCCAGGACCCCTGCTAGGTTCCAAGAGACCATACGCATCATTTACCACTTGATGGGGTGGGGCCTCCTCCCTTGGGCGCCCTTGGTCTTGTATTTCTCCAGATGGTCATTTCAATGGTGGGTTGGCTGCCTAAGGGTTTTTACGTCTTTACGATTCTTCTTCCCTAGTTTCCTTGTTTGTTCTTCTCCCTACTTTTTTGGAGGAGCCTTTCAAAGGTTTCTTCATCGGAAGATCCCATATTATACGGGATCTTCTTCTTGTGTTTGATAATATCGACATATGAAGGAGAAGGAGTGTTGCTGGGGTCGGGTTGGGGATGTTACACGGCTCTTCGTTTTCACGAATTGTTCGTTCGTGGTGGATCGTCTGCTCGAGCTGCAGAAGGTACGTCTTTGGAGCGAGAGATTCGAAGGGGTTTTGTCTCGCTGCAATACTATTTTGATTCCCGTTTCCACCATTTTGATGGCTTGAATCTCCTTGCCCGGTGTTGGCTAGCTCATTTCTCTGCTCTTGTCTTGTTGTTACGTACTGCTGCGCTGTCGATCTCTTTGCTTGCTTCCTTTGTTCACCTTTCTCTTTCTCTGTCATTTCCTCATTTCTTTTTTTTGCGATGTACTGGCGAAAACTGCCCATATTCTTGGCAATGCGGCACTTGAAAGGGATTGCTCCGTAATCGAGCTCTTGAATATGCGTCCGGTCGGCCGGTGATAGTTTGATAGCTTCGAGTCGAGCCTCCCGGGATCAACTTCCACGCATATGCGGGCGCAAGAGGCGGTCCTTCACTAGGGGCACGATCGATGTCACCGCCTGGGGGTGTTGCCCGATGGATTGTAGTCGAACTGCGACTCCGGCGGTGAAGAGGAAAGATGCGGGAGTCGCACCCAAACGAGAAGGGCAGTGTGGGCACATCTTGCGCGGGGTCAAAATCCGAGAGACCATTTGTTCGAAGTATAGCCTTGAGGGGCCCATGAGGAAATATGGCTCGTTTCGAAAGATCGAGCTGCGATCTTCCACGATGTCAAACACGAAGACGAAAGACCCCTTGCCTACAAAGTGAGCTTTTGTTCCTTCCTTAACCGGTGGTGTCCGATTTAGCATCGACCCGGTCATCTCTTTGCTTTCGGGGATGGCCACTAGCGATAAAGCTGGCCAAGATAAGGCCTCTCTCTTGCCAAGTTGAGAGCTGATCTACAAGCGTCTTCCACGGGAGAGCCACCATAGGAATATTGTCCGATTTTTTAACAAATTTTCTTTCTGTGAGGCCGAGGGCGGCCTCTTTTCGAGAAGCGACTACAAGAGATGCTGAAGGCCTCCGGATCGGGAGGCGAGGAGAGGGTCTCCTCGCCGTCCATAGCCGGGGGAGAAGAGCGATCGGTCCGGAATTCCATGCGCAAAAAGCAAACGCAGTGACGAGTCAAAAGAACACCCCCCGTGAGCGAGAGGCCACACGGTCCGTGACGCGAGGGGCAACGCCGAGCCCGGGGAGCGGAGGTCACGGTTGACGACGTGTAGTGGGAATTTGAGCCAAGTTTTTTTAGAGACTCGTAATCTCCCTATTTAAATTAAAATTTTGAAATATATGATTTTATTGAATAAAAAAATTGAATTTTTTTTTTAAAATTATTATTATATTTGAAATAAAATTTCAAATTTATAAATTTATTGAATCAAAAGAATATTGAAAAAAATATATATATAGATACCAGAAAATTTATTCCATATCTATCTTTTTTTGGTTCTATGTACCTACATCCAAGTAATTAACACGTCTCCAAAAATGGATATGTTTTGGATGCTTACGTGGAACCTTTTCAAGTCGCAACCTCCAAAATAGGAATATATGTACAACACTGAACTAACACACATCTTTATGTCTGGTCCTTTTTTTTTGTGATTTCGAAAAAACAATCAGTGATTTTACATTTTTCAAAAGGATTGTAAATTTCTTGGTGTTATAAAAAAATAGTTATATTAATACCAAAGTAAAAAGGATTATGTAAATTGTATGGTACATAGAATGTATTAATAGAATGCCTTGGCACTTCCACTTTGTACAGACGTTGGATATACTATTTTAGTCTTTTTATCTATTTTTGTGGTTTTATATTTTTTTATAATTTTATTTTTTATTAATTTAAAAAGTTGGAAATCTATCTAACCATTCAAAGTAAGGTTATGGTCTTTATTTCTTGATATTTCCAAACAAAACTTACTATATCAATTGGAATTCACCCCAATTTCATTCTTATTTGCTCTGCTCACTCCTCGAATTTTTAAAAAAATTCTTTAGCTATGTTCCAAATCACCTTTTATTTCTGAGATAAAACGTAAAAGATAATTATCTACCTATACATGTCCAAAATGAAAAAACAAGATTCTAATCCTACATACCTTGCCACAAGATAAATACCCAAATACTTTGGACCAATTTTATATATCGAGTGAAACACAATAACAAATTCTTTGTATTAAACATTTCTATATTTTTCCATCACATAAAAGTGAAAATTATTTTACCTGGTCCCGAGGCATAAATCTCTTGAAAAGGGGCCATGAGTGAAGTAAGTCAGAGAGCATATTTTAAAATGTGTTAAAAGCATTAATTTGGGTGAGTAGACTAATAAACACGTCATTCTTCATTTTATATGAATTCCGTGGACTCGATTGCAAATCCATGTTGTGATTCTTTTCGATCGTTTTCTTAAATGAAGCTAAATGATGTCAAATTAACCTTTGAAGTTCTCCTTAGTCATGAAAAACTCAAACGATATGCGATGGAAGTAAAATTTACATTACTACATCATTAATGTTGTTAACCCTCTAATCTTAGATCATCATGTGTTTGGATTCTTCCAAAATAAATCATTGTGTATTAGACATGATGGCAAAAGACCATTGTATGTAGGAGATGAATTGAGAAACATTGGCTGAGATTGGGATATTTACCACTTGTGAGGTATCGAAAATGAGCGTTTGGAGCTAATTGACGATTTGTGCAATGTTTTCCATGGTTTCTTTTATCTCCATTCTATACCCTCCACCATTAGTTGTTAATTGAATAATAGTAATACTAACTCACCCTTTTCCCTCCTTTCCCATGGAATTATTCCCTGGCGTCGAATTCACTTTCAATTTAATTTCACATTCATCAAAATGTATTCCATCCTATGACCGATTTTGTTAACAAGGATGTGTTTTAGATTACTCATTAGGTGAAGTAAGGGTTGGGCTATATTAAAGGGTTTTTTAAGTAATTATGTGGGATTCTTCTTTGCCTAAGGCCATATTTTCTTTGTATCATATGTGTAGTGTTTTAATATTATTTTGTTTATATGATATGATTTTAAAATTGAGAATGTAGTTGTATAATTTTTGTGGACTTAATGTTTGAGAGCATGTGTTTTCTCTTAACAGGTTTAAAGGTTAAAAACTAAAAGGGATAGAATACATATGTCTTCATAGACTTTAGAAGTTAAGTCGTTGTGTGGTGGGTCCCTTGTCCTATAAAAAAGGGGTCTCATGCACCAATTTCACCAATTTGGTGACCTTAAAATTGGATATTTTAGGGTTTTAATTTTGTGGTTATTTTATTTATGTGATATGATTTTCAAATTAAGAATGTAGTTATATGCCATTTTTTTATTGATTTTTTTATGTGATATGGTTCTTAAATAAAGAATGTAGTCATATATATATATATATATATATATATATATATTCTTATGTGTCAAAATGGTGGGGAAAAAAGGTTTTCATATCCCTCGAAATTGTTCAATTATCAAAATTTTGTCATCCTAAACTACTTGCTTGTAAAATTTTTGTATTAATTGATTTAACCAATCATTTTTCGAATCACATTTGATGTTACCTATGCATCGAACCAATTCAATAGACACCTTGGATTCAAGCCTATAATGGTCATTGTATCCCCCTACTTTGAGCAACATTTGTACCCCTCACCTACATAAGACAAAAGCAATTTTAGTGTGTGTCTGCGCTTTCTTACTTATTTAGTGGTACTCTTGCCTTTTCTTACTCTCAATTTCAAGAACCACAAGTTTGGTAAGGTTTCTTCTTGGTAATTTTAGCGTTCAAAAATGAAATTGTGATGGAGTTGTTTGGTCCAAAAAAATTTGACTAAAAGATTAAGATATTGGTAGTCTTAATTGGTGCAATCGTCTTACAATGATTTACATTGCTTACTGTTGATATATCTAATGAGTTCACCTAGCTCCATATGACCTATATTCCTCACTTAAACTTCCTCTAATATTTCTTGGGTAGATATTATTATCATCTCACAATGAGAGATGTCAAGCAAGGTTGTAAGGAAATGACATGAAAAATACTCTAATGTTTCTCTTCAAACCATTGTTCGTGAAGGATTCATCTACCTATATATACCTACTTGTTGATGATAACCACTTGGAAAAGATTGTACACATGATTGAGTTGTAATTTATGGTGATAAATGTTGAAGTTATAATTTAATTTGGTCTCTTCAAACTAAATTTCATTAGAGATAAAGGTCATATTTGGAACTTTGGTGTGTTAATTAGGAATTTGGCATGTGATAAAGTTGGTCTTTATTTTGAGAAGATTAGGAGTTGGAGGGTAAGCATCACGAGGGTGTCATTTTCTCAAGGCGAGTCTCTCATAAGGATAAGCACTTTAATGATAAATAAAATCACAATATTGACCACTCACTTCTTACCATTCCCACACAATAAAAAAACCCTAAAAATGTCATTCTTAAAATCTCTTGTGTAGTTTCCTAACGTCATTCAAGTAGAATCTCACAATTACTTATGACAATAATGGTGCGATCATTTTTTTATTCTCTTAAAGGAACTCTTTCTAGACATGCACCCCATCAAACTTAAATAACCGAGTCAAAATGAATGGAAAATAATGAATAAGAGGGTGTGTTCAGGAGTGGCAATGAGTGTCAGGCGCGCCAAGGTGGGAGTGATAATGCATACTAGGGAATGTAAAGAAGTCTCAGGGTGTGCTAACATGTGCCAGATAGTGCCAAGGCATGCCAATGCATTCCATGCATGCCAAGAAATGTGATGTGTTAAAGCATGACAAGATGTGCCAAGTGTTAAGGTATGTGAACAGGTGTCAAGGAGTGCTAGGCGAAAAAAAGGAACACCAATTAAAATGCATATAAATGAACACATATGAGGGTTGATAATCCAGGACCTTACCTTTTCAAGAGGGTAATTCTAGGCATACCAAAACTAGTATCAATACATGCCAAGGGCCAAGTGCTAGTGTGTCTTAAGTGCCAAGTCATCCTCTATTAATTCTCTCTTAATTGTGATAATTGATATCAAATAAATTTTATCTTAAACCATGCCAAGTAATTCCAGGGTATCCAAACACACGCCAAGAATTTTCAAGTGCTACCAACTGCCAAGAGCCAATATGTGTCAGCGAGTTATAGGGCATGTTATGGAGTTTCAAGTTTTCTAAGGAGGGAGTGACAAGACATGCTAGATAGTTCCAAGGCATGCTAGAGTATTAGGGAAGTATACCAAGATGTGTCAAGTGCCAATATGTGTTGATTGTTAGCGAATGCATGGGGAACACAAGGGAG
This sequence comes from Pinus albicaulis, assembly GCA_034641835.2. NCBI lineage: Eukaryota > Viridiplantae > Streptophyta > Pinopsida > Pinales > Pinaceae > Pinus > Pinus albicaulis. The sequence goes on along the minus strand of CM076574.1, from coordinate 32,461,711 downwards.
CACTATGTCAAAATGCATGGAAATGAATGAATAAGTGTGTGTGATAGGGAGTGTGAGCGAGTTCGAGGTTGATAAGGAGGGAGTGAAATGATATGCTAGGAAATACTAAGTCGTTATAGTGTGCCAGAGTTGCATTCCGCCAAGATGTGTCGGGTTTTATGGTGTGCCAACACATGCTAGGAAGTGTTAGGGAGTCCTAGGGACACACAAGGGAGGACTAAGTGAAAATAATGCATGAAAATGAATGATTAAGAGATTGTGATGGGAAGCGTCAGTGACTTCTAGATGTGCTATGGAGGGAGTGGAAAATTATGCTAGGAAGTGATAAGGCATGCTAGAGGCCAGGGAAATATGCTAAGATGTGTCAGGTGCTAGGGTGTTCCAATGGATGTCTTGGAGTGTTATGGAGTTCCATGGGAAAACAAGGAGCACTAGTTTCAAATGCATGTAAATGAATGAATAAGAGTGTGTGATAGGGATTTCTAGTGAGTTCTAGGTGTTCTAAGGAGGGAGGGACAAGATATGTTAGGTAGTGCCAAGGAATTCTAGAGCTCAATGGTGACATTCCAAGACGTGCCAAGTGCCAGGGTGTGCCAACATGTGCCAGGGAGTGTTAGGGAGTGCCATAGAAACACAAGGTAGAACTAGTTCAAAAATCATGGAAATGACTGGATAAGAGTGTGTGATAGGGAGTGTCAGCGAGTTCTAAGTGTGCTAAGGAGGGAGAGATAAGGTTATATGATAGGAAATTCCAAGTCATGTTAGAGTGTCAGGGAATGTCAAAGAATGGTAGGGTGTATTATGGAGTTCCAAAGCATGCTAAGGAATGCAGGTATTCTAACATGTGCCACATAGTGCCAAGGGGTTGTTAGAAGTTCCATGTGTTATGGCATGTCAAGATGTAAGCTATGTTTCTTAGTTGTTTTATGGCCACGGTTTGACGTGAGCCTTGACTTGGTAACTTGTTAAGTGGGATGAGTTAATATTGGAAATGAGTAGTCTAAGATGATTTTCAACCCATTATTAGGTGAACAAGGAATATTCTAGTTGTAGTAAATGAAACTTGGTCAGGTTTTTGTAGTCGATGCAGGACTTGGTTGGGTTCCTATGTCTAAAAAAAATAAAGCGTAGTTATGAGAACATGATATTTAATGAGTGTCACAGTGTGCCAATGAATGAAAAGGTGTGCTAACAAATTCCAGATAATGTGAACGCATGTAAATGAGTGTTGGGGAGTGTCAGGGAATGACAAGGGAGAACTAGTTCAAAGTGCATGGAAACAAACAAATAAGATTGTCTGCTAGGGAGTGTAAGTGAATTCGAGGTGCCCATGGACAAAGTGCGTTAGGAAAATTTCATAATAGAACTTGCAGGATGAAATCCTACTATTGCGATAAGGGAATGGAAAAAGTAGTTTTAGACAAAGGGAGAATTTGGGATAGACACAACACTATTTTTTCAATGACTTAGTTGGGTTCCCAAGTCACAAAAAAACTAAGGCTATCTATGAGGGCATGAAAAATAGGGAGTGCCAAGGTGTGCAGTGAATCCCAGGAAGTGCTAACACATGCTAGAAAGTTCCAAGGCATGTTATGCATTCCAAGATGTGCCAAGTGCTAGGGTGTGGCACCAAAGCATGCTTGGGAGTGCCAAGGAAACAAAAGGGAAGACTAGCTTCAATTGCACGGAAATTAATGAATAAGAGTGTGTGATAGGGAGTGTCAAAAAGTTTTAGATGTGTAAAGAGGGAGTGACAAGGTATGGTAGAAAGTGCCAAGGAATGATACAGTGCTAGGAAAGCATGCCAAGATATTCCAATGTGTGCCAAGGAGTCTTAGGGAGTGCTAGAGAAACACAAGGGAGCATTATGTCATAATGCATGGAAATGAATGAATAAGAGTTTGTGACAAGGAGTGCCAACGAATTCCAATTGTGCTAAGGAGGAGTGACAAGGCATTCTTGGCAGTGCTAAGGAATGCTAGAGTGCTAGATTGGCATGCAGCCAAGATGTGCCAACTTGTGCAAGGAAGTGTTAGCTGGGAGTGTCATGGAAACACAAGGGAGCATTATGTCAAAATGCATGGAAATGAACAAATCAAAGTTTTAGATTGGAATTTTCATTGAATTCTTGGTGTGCTAAGGAGGGAGTGACAAGGTATGCTAGGCAGTGTTAAGGCATGCTATAGTCCAAGACGACATGCCAAGTGGTCCTAGGTCCTAGGGTGTACCAACATGTGGCAAGAAGTGTTAAGGAATGCTATGGAAACAAAGGGACCACTAGGTAAAAGTGCATGTAAATGAATGAATAAGATTTTGTGACTGGGAGTGTCAATGAGCTCTAGTTATGATAAGGAGAGGGTAACAAGGTATGCTAGGTAGTGCCAAGGAATTTTAGAGTGTTAGGGAGTATTAGGGAGTGTTATAAAGTGTCAGAGAAACACAAGGTAGTGTTAGGGAGTGTCAAAGAAACACAAGGAAGAACTAAATCAAAATTCATGGAAATGAACGAATAAGAGTGTGTGCCAGGGGGTATCAATGAGTTCTAGGTGTGTTAAGGAGGGAGTGACAAGGTTATATGCTAGGAACTGCCAAGGTATGATAAACTACCAAGGCATGTCATGAAGTGCTAGGGTGTGTTAGGGAGTGTAAAATCATGCTAAGGAATGTAGGGGATGCTAACACATGCCACATAGTGCTAAGGCATTTAACACATGCCAAGTGTTATGGCATGTCAAGATGTAAATTGTGTTTCTTAGTTGTTTTACGACCACAGTTGGATGTGATGAGCCTTGTTTTGGTAACTTGTTAAGTGGGATGAGTTGAAATTGGACATGAGTAGCCTGGGATGAGTTACAGGTAGTTCTTAAGTGAACAAGGCATATGTTTAATTTCCACGACACATGAGAATCTAGGTTTGGTATTAGAATCTTTGATGTAAACACACTCAAGTGCCACAACACATCCACTCTGCACAATGAAATCTACACACATCAAGTAATCAACTAGTGCACATGACAATTTTTAAAATTTTCAAATCGTTCTTTGTTAAATTACAAACTATAATAGAATAGGCTAGAGCTCTCATATCAAGGATCATGGCCATTTACAATCACATTGATAGAAGGAATACAACTAGGGCTTGGTGTTCCTTTTACAACCAATCTACCTTGAACAAGACAACACTTGACCCACATTTTTATGGTGGCCACACATAGCCCTTTAAGTCCACATGTCCTAAACACATTTGGAAGGTCCTCTTGCCTCTTGTTATGCAGCTCCTCAATCTGCCTCTATCAATGAACTCAACTCCTTTAGGTTACTGAACTCGGCTAAAAAAAAAATCATTCTATCTACCTATTTTTTCCTTTAACATCCGCAACACTTAGGGTTTTCGATCAATTGTTCACAAATTTGTTTATGGACAGCTCTTTGGTTTTCCCACTTTCCATATTCCTACTCTAATATGACAAGTCTAGGGCTATGGAGGTTTCCCTTATTCTCACTGACTCAATCCTCTACAATACAGTGAAATAGGGCTAGTTTGATAGCCCACTTGACTTCTACTTTAGTCCTTCAAAATTTTCACGTCCTTAGGCCCAATACACCTACCCTTCTACCAGTCTTGTTTTCCTTCACAAGTACAAGACTTAGGGCTATTCTTTGACAGTCACCTAAAAACCCTCCAAATGTACTTGGACTGCCATCAATTTTCCCAACCACAGTCAATTATTTTATTGATCTATTTCCCACAACACTGTCCTCATCTAGGGCTCTTAAAATATTCCACCTAATAGTGATGTGCGTCCTCTCAAAATCATTATTCTTGTGTACCAATTTATTTGTTGTCCAATCTATGAAAATATCTGAATTACTCCTCTTATCATCCTTCTAAAAAATTTTAAATGCTTGAACTAGGGTGAAAAATCATCCACTAACATTTCATTGACTAACTATTTATAGGCTGCTTCAAATCTCTGTCCAAAACTCTATGGAAAGTCCACCAAAATCAACTCTTCTTCATGTCAATCCATTCCTCATAAGGCACATTTCTTCTACTCAATATTCTACTCAGGTTCCACCTTCCTTTGGATTTGTTATCTTGGCACATACTTCTATGAACCATATTCCAAATATATGGTGTATATTGTAGAGATAATCCTCTCTCTAATGGTCACGACCCCTCTTCTTCTACACATATTTTTCATGGTCTTAAGGGCATAAATTATGGACTAAACATGATAGTAAAACTCCCTAAATAGGGAATTATACTTCTATTCTAATTTCTTTAGAACAAACCCTATCCACCATAGAAAAAATTACAACGCTTGCCTCCATACGAGACTTGACCTAGATCATATGGATCCATAGATTCTGGGCATTTATTTGACTGAATCTTGACCTGGACTTTAGATATCTACGACCCTCAAACTACGGTTACCTCAGTCAATATTACACTTGCGGCTAATTATGTTTAGGCCCTAAATTCTAGTGCAAGCTCTCCTCCATTTGTGTTGGTATTTATCACAGACCTTGCAACCTACTAACCACCACAAGATAGGGTCTCAACCCTCTCTATTATTTCAAAATTTGATGCGACCTTCACATGCCAAAACTCTCATGAGCCGCCTCTCTTGAGCTCTATTTGCCATAAGAGAACCAAAAGTATGCCATTATAATTCCTATCTTGAACCCATAAAGGTATTTTTCATTCTTGTGAAGCCTCACGTGATGATCTTGCTCTTGGTGGATGATCATGGCCTCCCTTTAGCAACCCTTACTCAAACCTCTAACTCGGCCTACTTTAGGACTACATATCTCCTGGCCTCCTTGATCAAATGAGCTCCTTATCACTTTATTTTCTTGCCTTCATACTAAGGCATCCTTAAATAGATTTTCCTAGATAGGCCTCTTAAAAACCCTCTAGAACTTATGGTCTTTATCCACTTAGAACTTAGGAAATATTTTTTTTCGATTTTAATTTTATTATAGATTTTAAACCTCATCTTGGGTTCAAAACCCCTTCACTTGGTTTCTTTGCTAACAAATCCTTTTGTGACCAAACTCACAAAAAACCATCTCACTAGGCTTGTGGAGTAGTTCCCAAGATACACAATTCAAGAACATAGTCTAGTTGTAGTAATCATAACTTGGTCAACCTCTTGTAGACAAGCGAGGACTTGGTTGGGATCCCAAGCTGAAAATTAAGGAATGGTAGTTGTGAGGGGGTGATAGTTACGGAGGGTTAGAGCATGCCAAGGAATGAAAAGGCATGCTAACACATGTCAGACAATTTCAATGCATGTTGAGTGTTAAGGAGTGTTAAGGGAGAACTAGGTCAAAGTGCATGGAAATGAACAAATAAGAGTGTGTGTTATGGATTTTCAGTGAATTCAAGTGTTCCAAGGATGAAGTGTGTTAAAATAAGTTCATAATAGGATTTACAAGAGGCAAGCCTACAATTTTGATAAGGGGATTGACAAAGAAGTTTTAGACAAAGGGATACTTTGTGTTGGGAATAACACTAATTCTCCTTTGTCTAGTAGTTTCATATGGCATGGGGCACCCTTTAGCCAAATTCTCATGTTTTAAACTATTTTAGACAATTTCATATTTTACATTGTTGTGAATAAGTTTTTAGGAACCCAACTTGCACCATATTATACCTTGTGTGTCTTGTATGTATTGTGGTTCTTGCAAATTCTCAGTTAATTCTCTACTGTTTATATGAACTAGACATACATGCATATGAACTGTACATACATGAAAAATATTTCCTATGTAATATATATTTTTTCTTAGTTATTTTGTGGCCATGGCTATATGTGATCCTTGTCTTGGTAAGTTATTAAGTGGGACAAGTTAAACTTGGATGAGTGACCTAATATGAGGTGTTAGGAAGTTCTTAGGTGAAAAAGGCACAATCTACTTGTAGTAGGTGCAATTGGTTAAGTTGTTGGGACTGAGACAAGTCAATGTCACATGAAATGCAGTTGCTAAGGACTTGATTCGGTTCCTAAGTCATGAAAAAATGTAAGGCTACTTGTGAGGACATGAGTGCCAAGGCATGCTAGGGAATGCTAACATGTTCTAGATAGTTCGAAGGCATGTCAAATATGCTAAGATGTGTCATGTGCTAAGTCATGCCAAGATGTGCAAGGGTGTGACAATATGTGCCAAGGAATATCGAGTTAAAAAAAGAAGGAGAAAGAAGTTAAACTACAAGGAAATGAACACATACAAGGGTTAATAATTCATCAATTTACCTTTTCCAGGAGGGGCATGCTAGTCACACCAACACTAGGTGGTAATAGGTGCCAAGTGCCAAGTTTTAGTGTATTCTAAGTGCCAAATCATCCTTTGTTACTTCTCATCTACTTTCCGATAATTCATATCAAATAAATTTAATATTAAACCATGCCAAATCATAAAAATGCATCTTAATGAATGCTAGACATGTTAATAATTTCCAAGCTCCAACACGTGTCAAGTTCCAATGTCTGTTAGGGTGTGATGCACATGTTATGAAGTGGAAATGCATGTAGAAGGCTAATAAAGTGTGACAGAGTGTGCTAATGCATGCGGAGGAGTGTTACAGAGTACTATGGAAACACAAGGGAGAACTAGGCCAAAATGCATGGAAGTCAATGAATAGGAGGGTGTGCTTGGGAGTGTCAACAAGTGCTAACTAGCATGCCAAGGAGGGAGTGACAAGGCATATCAAGCACTAGTAAGACATGCTAGGGAATATCAGGGAATGTCAATAAGTGCCAGAGTGTTTTAGGGAGTTCCAGTGTGTGTTAACATGTGCCAAATAATGCCAAGACATGCAAGATGCTAAGGCATGTTAGGATGTGTAGGATGTTAGGGTATGCCAATATGTGTCAAGGAGTATCAAGGAAAAAAAATAAGAACCAAGCTAAAATGCAAGGAAATGAACACATAAGAGGGTTAATAAGTCAAGAATTTATCTTTTTCAAAAGGGGCATGCTAGGCACACTAATAATAGGTTCCAATACATGCCAAGTTCCAATGTGTGCCAAGTGCTGATGTATGTTAATGCATGTCAAAGTGTTCCAAGGCATTTTAGGGACTACAAGGCATGCCAACACATGCTAGGAGAGTGTTATACTATGCTAGGGCCTACCAAAATGTGCTTGGGTGTCCTAGTCATGTCAAGATGTTCTAAGACATGCGAGGTGCCAAGGAATGTTAGTGTGTGCTAAAGCACATTAAGGTGTTCCAAGAGTGTGGAGGAGTGTTATATATCCCTAATTAATAGAATTGACAATGCTTGATTATGTATTAAAATAATATAGTTTATACACACATTAGTGGAACTTTATTTCAAGGGGATTTGTTAGATAATAAACCTAATAGAGATTAATCATGTATTGATTCATAGGAAAACTATATTCTCATTACTTGAGGGAAATTATACACACTAATTACTTCTTAACAAATTACATGACTCTAACCACTATATGGCCTTGGACACATAATGAAAAATACTCCAAAAAAATGATCTTAAATCATTATCTTTTGACACAAAATATAGTAACATGCAAATAGTGTCATAAAAAACTCATTGGAATTGTCAATGGTGATGAAAATTTTTCAACTGTCACCAAAAGTAGCCAAAAATAGCATTGGTGAGGATCAATAAAGTATCATCACTAGAAGTGTCACCAATGAGAGAATTAGTGACGGGCCTTTAATATCCCTCACCAAAAGTGTCACTGAAAATGGCTTTGGTGACAAGCCTTAAAGGAATGTCACTATATGCACTTACAACAACATTTTTCTTAAGGATTGTCACCATATGTGACATTGGTGATGGACCTTAAAGGTCTATCACAGGCATGAATCTCACCAATGTCCTTTTTTCTAGTAGTGAATGGGATATATAATACTTCAAATAAGGCATCCCTTCCAAAATCAGGCCTTTGAACATGTAATGGTGTTTCCTCTATATGGAGTGTATAAAAAATGACCCTATTAGGTGTTTCTATCCCATAAGTGGAAGTAGCATATCCTTAGTCCACCCTTTAATTGATAAGTGTTAGTGAATATTAATGATGGTATAGAGGGGATAGGACTTCATGGCCAAGTGCCAGGGTCAAAGGGACTAACATGATAGGGCTCCACATCATCAATGTATAAATGTGAGGAGGGAGCAAGTGTGGATACATGAGTTATGAACTTGACCTTTTTGTTTTCCACCCCTCTTGTGTGCCTTTTAGTTTTTCATGTTTTTTCCCTTTATTATGACTCATAGCTCAAGGGTTAGAGCTTTATTTGAATGATGTATATTAGTTCCCCCCCCCCCCCCCCTTAATTATGATGCAATTAATCATTCATAAAAATTGTGACATTCAAGGGTTCCTTTCATGATGTAATGGGGCAAAGATGTGCCTAGGAAATGGGTGATGGCCATATGAGTGAGCTAGAGCTCATGCTAGTATTTTTCCCATGTGCTCATTATCTGTCCCTCCCATATTTTGCATTTTTCTATTTTTTTTGGACATAATATTATTTTTCCTTTTCTTTTAGCTGCTTCAACCTCCCAGGGAAAATTTGTTGGGCCCTAATTAGGTATGTGGTTGTGTGGGTGCCAAATCCCAAGAAATCAATGGATAGTTGAAATAAGAATGGAGGTGAAACCGATCTTGTAATGTATGATGGAAAGTGATAAGTATGACATAGGGATGGTTGAAAATGTGCCATCTCAATCAAGGCTTCCCAAGTGGTGCCACTCTTATATCCATTGGGCCATTAGGGGAGGTCCCACTACATGAGGATCGAATGTTAGCCCCACATTTACGATGAGAGAGCAAGATAATGGTCAAAACCCCTTTTCCTTTTAGGTCACCCCATAATTCATTCAAATGCCCAATTATAAACAAGCATAAGCACTTAGTTTCAAAATGAATAAAGTACTTTTTTATCAGAATCCCACCTTCCTCCATGTGTTCTTGTTGGATGGGTCATAAGCATTGATTTGATGAAAGTGGTGGAGATAAAATGGCATGTCATTATCTAGTGGCAGTTTCCTGGGGTTCTTGGCTAGACAACTAGATGTGAAGAATGCAAGAGAAAGGTTTTCTCCTAAGGATTACTCTTTTTGGTGGGTAACAAGTAAAATTTGAAGGTGGTGTTGCTGTTTGTGATAATCAATAAGGATGAAGTGAAAAAAGGTGCACTTCATTCGCCTAATCACCCCTCTAATCATATCGCACTTGTGGAGAAGTTTCATTACATATTTACTCCAAAATAATCTTTGTAGGAGCTATAAACAATTGTGATATCAACAAATTGAATGGTTGAAAATGTAAAGAAATTGAAAAGGATTTGGCCTGGAATGGAATTGAACTGATGCATTTTTCCTTGGTCTGATACACATATATGAAATTATATAGTTTATTCGTAATATGAATTTATATTTTAGAAAGAATGATTATAATATTAGTATTTAAATATTTTTATTTATTTTAAGTAAATAATATGATAATGGTAGTGTTACAGTGTTTTCATGTTATAAAATAAGATGCCTTTATTTATAAGACGGATTTGCTAATTTGCTCTTTTATAAGGTATGTTTTCTAAAATGTATAATATAAAATTATATTATATCTAAATTGAAATTTCTATTATATGAGTTTGTCATAGATCCACATTGTTCTTTGGGACATTCTGTTGTCTCTCAAGGATCATTTATGAAACTAAACATATCTTTTTCACTTCCTTCTTTTCATCCTTTACAAAAAAGAAACCTAAATATTTTGTCTTTCTTCTCAATTTGAGAGTTATTTTTTTCCATCATGCCACATATTCTGATCAAATTACCACATGGCCTTTCCAACAACATATTTCATCCACACATTAGTACCATATCAGTGAAAGCTTCCTTATAGTAGTCTCTATTATTAAAATTTACCAAATATTTCTAGGAAATAGCATCCTATCATTCAAAAATTCCTATCAAGTTTGAAACCAAGAAAGGGAAAACCAAGAAGAGAAACTAAAGAGAGTAAAGAATGAGTTGATTGAGGGAGTTTAAGAAATTGATCAACATATTGCAATAGAAAATACTAAAAGAGGAAATTAAAGAGAGTAGAAAATAATTCTATGGAGGCAGCTTGAAAAATAAAATTTGTACAAGATCATAGCCTACTAATAATGCTAGGAGGATACAAAATCAAATTTCAAACTAGGAAAGGGAAAAGCAAAAGGAGCAAGCAAAGAGAACAGAGAAAGAGTGGACTGAAGGAGCTTCAGAAAGAAAATTGTACAACATCATAGGTTATTTATAATTATAGAAGGTTATGTTGTTATATTTTGGACCATGATAAGAAAATTATGCACTCAAATAAATTAACCTAAAATGTATCTTAGAAATATAAATTCCTAAATATGTTAATATACAAACACATCCTATTGGAAATAACAAAAAATAAATACAAAGAACTAATATCTTAACACTAATTTATCTTCTATTCAAAATTAAATAGGAATTACATTATTTATACCACAACTCAATTACACTAACCAACTACATGATGTGCATTAAGTCTCTTTTATAGAACACGAAACATAAAGAGGAAATGAATTGAATGTATACTCAAACATTGAGGTACATAGTTTCAAACCCTAACCCTAATCAATTATATTAGTGTACATGAACCCTTTTAGCATAGCACACCAATTGAAATGCAACATATGCATGAACTCATGTGCTTTCATCTCTTTGGAAATTGCACCTTTCTGGAATAGAATAAAACAACATGTAATTTAAGTCAACTCCACCAAGAAATGTGCCCCCTAAAAATAGCACATGCATACTAAAAGATACAATGTTGTTGCGTCTTCCCTAAGAAACCCTCTATTGGGCCATCATTGGAATTTGAAAACTTCCATTGGAATTTGAAAACTTCCTCAACTATAGGATAGGCACTAAAATAGATCTATTGAAGTGCACTTCCATGGAGAAAAACAAACTCAAATTAACATGTGAGAAAACTAACATATACATTTTCCTATGGACATCATTCCAATTTGCAATGGGTCATTATTGGAATTTGCAAACTTCATCAACTATAGGATTTGCACTAAACTAGATCTATTGAAGTGAACTTCCACGGAGAAAAACAACTAAAATTAACATGCAAGAAAATTAACATACACATTTTCGTATGGCCATCATTAGAATTTGCAAACTTTGTCAACTATAAGATAGACATCTATTTAAATGCACTTCCATGGAGACAAACAACTCAAATTAACATAAGAGAAAACTAGCATACACATTTTTCTATGGACACTTAATGAACAAAAATTGCACCTTTACAATAATGAGAAATCAGAAATAAATTAAACAAAAATAAAGATTTACTTTTTCAACTATAAAATAGACATGTATTTAAGTGCACTTTCTTGAATAAAAAACAACTCAAATTAACATAAGAGAAAACTAACATACACATTTTTCTATAAAAACTTAATAAACAAAAATTGCACCATTACAATAATGAAAAAAATAAAAATTTCTATACTATAACTCCAACTACTATTCTTACTCTTATCACCCAATTAACTCACAAACGAAAATAAAAAATTAACCCAAAAAATAAAAATAAAAAATAATTAATGAAAAGTAAATATATAAATAAAGTAAAATAAAAAAGGCCCATTGAAAACAATATGGCAAAGTTTTAATGAAAAGTGATAAGATCTCTCCAATATAGTGATAATGACGTTAATGAGTGAAGGGTGCACTATTATATGTAATACAATATAAACTTGTTATATTACATGGTATACAATATAATTTTCGTTAAATAATTTGCAAAACTAAATAAATAAAATAATATTATATTTAATATAAAATTTTTGAAGATCATATTATATTATATTTAATATAAAGTTTTGGAAGAAAATATTTTATTAAATTTAATTAGATTTATTTTCTAAAATAATTTATTTTAAAATTTAGATTAATTTGTACTTGTTATATTACATTAAATTGTATATTATATCATTTTATTCGAATAATTTGCAAAATGAAATAAATAAAATAATATTATATTTAATATAAAGTTTTGAAAGAAAATATTTTATTAAATTTAAGTAGATACATTTTCTAAAATAATTTATTTTTAAATGCAGATGAATTTGTTAATTATGTATTTTAATTTTTTTTCTAATATAGTTATTTTGAAAATATAATTTTACTTTAAAAATATGATTTGATAGCATGTAAAGAACATTAAAGTTATTGATTATCTAATTTAATTGAAGAGAAGTTGTTGATATTTGAATGTGCAAAGATGATTAAACATTCTTCTCTATTTTTAGATCTTAGATTTTTGTGATCCATAATGTGAATAAGATATCTTTTGGATTAACAACATCTAAAACACTAGGTCAAAAATATTGTTCTTTATTTTAAAATTTTTAATGTTAATATATATATATATATATATATATATATATAATTATGTTTTCAGAATAATATAATAATCCATTTAAAATATTTATTTTTATTCTTAAAAATAATAATATTATTATTATAATATTTTGATTCTGCTTTTACATCCCAGAGGGCTTTCAAGGTGTCCTTTAACTTCAAGAACTATGTTTTCAAATCCTCCTTAATAATAAAAATATTGTTATAATATTTTGGTGTTACAATTAATATGATCGGCCTTAATTAATATTAAAATATAATGATATATGAGTGGATTTAATAATTAAGAATATAATTGTTATTACAAAGGATTTTAAGATTTTGTTTTTTTTATAGGATATGTTTATATTCATATATTTTGATTAAATAATTAATAATTTAAAATAATGAAAATTTATTTGAATTTATTTTATGTTTGTTATTTTAGCAATTAAAGAATGAGTTAAATGTGTTATTATTTTAGCACTGAAAGTATAAACTAAAAATGTTAGAGTTAAAAAAAAAATTAAGAAAAACCCAAGTATTTATCTAAAAATAAATTGTTGATTATAACCGTTATAAAAAATTGGTAACCTTGCTTAGTTGGTAACCCTTTATCACTTATAAGATATTTCATAATATAAGGTGTTCTATTTCTGAAGATTCCAATAGAAAATCAATTAATTCAAATCAATTAGTTTATATTTTTTTGATAAAGGCATCAAACAATCGGTATTCTCAGATTTTATAAGTGACTTAGAATGTCATTGATAAAACTTCACATTGCAACTAATAGTTAGTGGAGAAATGGAATTGATTAACATATTTAATTAGACAGAATTGATTGATATATTTAATTTTCATTAGTAAAAATTGAAGGCTTTGGACTTATAAAAATACCACCTACATCCATTAAATGAAAATGAGAGAGAATTGAAAAATTAAATTTATTTAAATTTAGAAATTTGTAAAAAGTATTAAACTTATTATAAAACTTGCAAAAATAAAATAAAAACTGCAAACAAATACATTTATTTTATTTAGCTTCACATTAACTAAGATCTAATAAAAATTATAATATAATAATTAAGATCTAATGAAAATTATAATATAATAATTAAAATTTAATTATGTTTAAATTATTTTATACTTTTATTATTTTTAAACTCATAATTTTGAAATCTATCAATAATCTTCAGTTAGGAAGTCTCTTCAAAATACGCTCACTCTGTCACTTAATACTCTACACACCGTGAGTTAAATTTTACTTTAATATTACTATCAAACAATATTATGACTATAATAAAATTTAATTAATTATTTTTTTTTTTCTGAATTGCACTAATTCTATTAATCAAAAATATGGTACAAGATAATACAATCAAGAGAGACAGAAAACCGGCAACCGGAAATGATAGGACTATCAACCTCGGTTCATAAGCAAGAAACTACAACATATGACAGAAAGCAAAAACACTGACTTCTACCCAGAATGGGCAGAAGCCTCAACACGAAGCTTTTTCCCTTTCCTTTTTTTGACTTCGACCCAACCATCCTGGGGTGAATGAGCAATAACAACTTGAAGATTGGGGTTCACCACAGGGGGGCCCTCCTTGTCTGAATCGGAGGAGGAGGTCATATGGACTCTTTTCTGGGCGATGATTGAATCGGAGGATTGCATCTAACCGTCAGTGGGAGGGGCCCCTGAATGAGGGGCAGGAGCCACTTCTGCATTGCTGCCTTCATCTTCAGAACTAGAGGAATCAGAATCCACGACTGGAGGTGGAGAGCATGGAGCCCACCGTTTAGGCTTGGATTTGGAGAGGATATCCCTTTTCTTTTTTGCCGGGAGGGAAGGGCAGGAGTTCTGCAAATGCCCTGATTGGTGGCAATGGCGGCAACGGAATGCAGTATTTTCGTAATCCAGTGACTGGGTCCATACAAAGTCGTTTATCTTGAGATTGATTTGGTCTGAAAGTCCTTTGCTTAAGTCTAACTCCGCACATATTCTGGCATATGTGTAGAGACCTTTATTTTCCCTCCAGTAATCTCCCATAATGAAACTGCCCAAGGTGTTGCCTATAGCTTTATAGACTGCAAAATGGCATAAGTGGGCAGGTAAGTTTGGAAGCCTGATCCAAACAGGTGTCTTGGTAATGACTGCAGTTGCTGGATCAAAGTCTGGGAACCAAGGAGTCAAGAAGAGCCCTGCAGTTCCCATGAACCAAGGTCCTTCTTCTAAGGCCTTTTCATAATGCTTGCTGTCTTCAAATAGAACAATGAAGTATCCTTTCGAACATAAACTGATCTTACAATGATGAGTCCAGTTTTCGTGGATCCATGTATAAAGATCCTGAGATCGCGGCCACAGTCCATTAAATCTGCAAATGATGGCTCTTTCAGCAAATACTTGAAGTTGGTTCGCAAGACCTTCATGGGTGATTTCAACAGAGGGAACTTCCTCTGTCTTGTCAACCAAAAAGGACTTGGGTTGAAGGGCTTCTGGGGGTTTGGGGTTCTCAGAGTGTACTGCATCCTTGTAAGAGAAAGGAGGAGCAGAGGAAGACTAACCCGCTGCACCTCCTCTCAAACGAAGGGTTAACACCAAAGAGTTGTTTTTGGAAATGCTGTAAGAAGAGAGGGGGGGATGGTCTTCAAGTTGTTTACCCGAAAGAGAATTCTCTGAAGGCCCGAAGGGATCCCAATCCGCTGTTCAAGGTCCAGTTTGAGATCCAGCGCCAGATCTGAAGAACTGACCCATTGCAGGATGGTTCTGCCTGTGGGCTGAGAAATTTGGATCTGAAAGGAGTCGAAGAGGTGGCTAGACTCAGAGCCAGGCCATCTTGTAAATCCGCGAGCAAATCTGCCCTGGTGAAGAAAGGGAGGGGATTTCCCCTGTATAGCCACGCCAGTGATGTCGCAGCTCCTGTTTCTTTTCGGTTCTGCATGCAGCCGAAACCCCCAGAAAGGAGTTGCAAAAGGGAAGGCGCCATGGAAGGAGGCATTGCATAGGTAGACCGCAAGACCAATGGGTCGGCGTCGCCTTCAGTGTAACCGTAGCTCAGCGTCTGTGCAAAGAGCCCCATCAAAACAACGTTCGTGGGCCAGTGTTTGGGACTGGATCCCCACAACACAAAGCCGACAATGGTGATGGTCCGCAGACTCAAACAGAGTCTGGAGGCCGAAAGGCGAGAAGAATGCATCCATCGAGCGCAAAGGGGAGAGGTCCAGTAACTTCTCATCCCAACACAGATCATGTTCTGGGTCAATAGACAGCACCGCTGTAGGGATCGGCACATCAGATGCTAGTCCATAGTCCGCCGCCGCAGAGTTCAAAGAACCAGAGTACTTCGCCTTAGGGTTTCCGCAGGCAGCGATCGCGCTCATCGTTCCTACTATTTATTTTTAATTATAAATAAAATTATTAAATATTTTTAATTTGTAATTTGAAATTATTTATTTTTAGTTATAATTTTTTTCCCTCTTTAAAAAAGTTAGTTAACTATAATTAAGACAAATTGCATACATAAAAAAGAAAGGCAACGAAATCCATTTAGGGAAAAAAAAACAGACAGTTGACTCAGAGGAACTTCCGAAGTTGTGTTTGTATTTATACAGCGTGAAACAAAAATAGCTCTCGCTTAAGAAGATGTCATCCATATAATCCATCTAACGTGATATAAACCTATAATTAAATGTCTATAATTGTGAAGTTCTGTGGGCGCGACAAAAAGAAATTACAGAATAGACGTCAGTTGAGCTGCAACTTGTCTTGGACTGTTACAGAATAGACGTTTCAAACTAAACAGATTTCATGCTCACTCACATCCAGAAATAAAAAACAACAAAATCAAATTTAAAAACACTGACAGTCTGCGAAGATTAAAAAAAGGGTGATAAAAGTAGAAAAATCCGCTTTGGTTAAAAAAAGCTTCGAAGGTTCCATAAATAAATATTTCACATCCAGAAATAAAAACAACAAAATCAAATTTAAAAACACTGACAGTTTGGGAAGATTTAAAAAAAGGTGATAAAAGTAGAAAAAAAAAAGTTGCTTTTGTTAAAAACAGCTTCAAAGGTTCAATATATTTCTGTTAAAAAAACATCCATGGTTCAAAAGCTTTACAAGAGCCTGATACATGAACAGAGCATTGAAGAATCGAAGAGAGCCCGGTACCTGAGACAATGACAGCCATGGTATGTGAGAAAATGAGAGCAATGAAAGAATTGTCCAATATGCTAATTCCAATAGAGCCCATTGTTGGCAAAGAGGTAAACGCTGAATATTTGATACACAAACACTGCAACAGTACGGAAGATGAAGATCAATATAGGAGGGTGAGCGACTACAAGTGGTATAGGGCGGTTAATCTGGTGTGTAGCGTGCATACAGACAGAGCTGCTACCGTACAGTGTGAACACTGTCTCAGAAATTGGTTATTTGGACCGGCCTCTAGTTCTTCCGTGCATTGTTCTAAAGATTGTTTAATCCAATCTTGGGACCGCCACCTTGAGCTGCACAGTCAGGCAACAGAATCATCATCAGCATCTGAGGAGTGCATTTCTCCTGTCAACAATCGTATGTTGTTGTCAACCTGGAATTGTTATACGCCGACCATGGATGATTTAGGTAAAGAATTAATTCTGGAGTGTGCAGGGAAGACATTATTTCATACTCAGCCGGTTATTTCAAATCATGAGCAGGGCCTTCCGTGCATGCAGGGTGATCCAGCTAGTCCTAGAGGAATGATTAAAGTAAAGAGCATTAATATTAATGCTGCTCATGATCAGGGCTTCAGTACTAATCCTACATTCACAATTTTAACGTACAACGTGCTTGCTCAAGTGTACGCTACTCCTGAAAAGCACTGCCTCTGTCCTCCATCGGCGCTTCAGTGGGAGCATCGCAAACAAAAGTTGCTCACAGAAATAGTAGAATATGATGCTGACATCATTTGTCTGCAGGAGGTGCAATCCAACCATTTTTTAGAGTTTTTCTATCCAGAATTGAGGAGACGAGGTTATAAAGGAGTATATAAGGAAAAACAGAGAGGGTACTACAGCCCAACTATTGATGGGTGTGCTACTTTTTACCGGCTGGATCAATTTAATTTGTTGCAAGCTGAATGGATCAATTTGAGCAGTTATGCTACATATCTTCCAGATCGATTCCATAAAGACAACATTGCACTGAATGTTGTCCTCTCTTTCAAGAACAGCGGTCATCGTCTGTGCATAGCCAATACTCATATACACGCCAATCCGAATAACAGAGATGTCAAGCAATGGCAGGTGTATTACCTGTTGAACAGGTTGGAATCATTTGTCCAGGCCGGGGCCGGTACTGCTCCACTTCCACTTGTCATATGCGGGGACTTCAATTCTACCCCTGGAAGTGCGGTTCACTCACTCGTTACCCAAGGTTATGTCAATTCCGCTCACACAGATTTGGATTATGATCCATATGGTGTACTGCAACCTGCTGAGATGTTTCAGCATGCACTTCCTCTGGTAAGTGCTTATTCATCTTATTTTAAGTGTGATGTGGACCAAGAAGAAATGGTGAGAAAAATGGATGTTGACACACGGGAGCCTAGCTTCACCAACTTCTCATGCGAATTCCAAGGAACGCTGGACTATATATTTCACACTCGCTCCAATTTGAAGGTGTTATCACTGCTGGAGCTGATCGATAAAGATGAAGTGAAAAAAGGGGCGCTTCCTTCGGCTACTCGTCCCTCTGACCATATCGCACTTGCCGCCAAGTTCAGTTACATCTCTGCTCCAAAATCAACTCCAAAATCAGCTTTGTAGCAGAGATAGCAGCAAATTGAATCACTGAAAATGTAAATTGAATCCCAGGAATGGCATTGAAGCCTGGGAACCATATATATGATTGGGAATATGAAGTTCTGTTTTAAAAAGAATAATTATAATATTGGTATGTAAATTTCCGGAAATTTGATGATAATAATCCTGTTACAATATGTTTTGCTTTGCTGTTATAATATAATACGGTTTTGATTATTTGCTTTTAGTTTAGCTTATTTGCTCTATTTTGTAAAATGAATATAAAAATTATTATTATATTTAAAATAAAATTTCATTATTGAATCAAAAGAATATGAAGAGAAAAATATTTACCAGAAAATTTATTCCATATCTATTTTTAGTACTATCTACCTACAGCCAACATCAAGTAATTAACACTTTTGGAAAAATGGATATGTTTTGAATGCTTACGTGGAACCCTCTTTAAGAATGCTTACCTGGAATCCTTTTTAAGTTGCAACCCCCAAAATTGGAATATATGTACATGTTTATGTCTAGTACAAAGTAAATAATTGCAGGGAACTTCTTTTATTTTATTTTTCAAGTGATTTGGAAAAAAAATATTTAGTGATTTTACATTTTTGAAAAGTATTGTATATTTCTTGGTGTTCCTGGAGTATCCTCTAGCAAAGGCATTGGCATTAATAAATTGAATATGATACATAGAAGTATTAATATCAATATATAGTTAATATAAAGTATAATTATATGTTATTTTTGTTATAATATGTAAAGTAGCAATTGTTTCAAAAGTTAGAAAGAGAGATCGATAGATTTGTTTAATGAGAAAAGTTGTATGAGGAATGCATTTGTAGATATGTATTGCATTGTTTTGCATTTTGAAGCACACATTGCAAATATAAGGATAACGACGTATTAAAAAAAATGAGAATTAGAAAATGTGATTCATTGCACCATATTTCATTTAGAAACAAAAAAAAAAAATGAGTTCATTACATATAACATCCCTGCATTTATTTTTCATTTTAATATAAATCCTTGCCATCATAAATGATTTTGCAATAATATTTTGAAATTAACATCTAGCAAGAAACTTCAATTCATCCAGGGGAAAAATGCAAGGGGTATTTTCAACATGTCATTCCAGTATTTGGTTCTATCTAGAATTTTGCCTTAGAATTTGTGTTTTAATGGCAATATAAGAATTCGTTTTTTAGTTTGATATAATAGAAATATTTGGGATTGTGCTTGAGAGGCTCCATGATGTTAATGGAAATGTTGTTGTTGATTGTTTGCAAATCAAACTATGCTTTACATATAAATATAAACAACTTAAGAGCTCAAATACAAGTTTGACAACATAAAATGAGATATACAAAGATCCAAAACTATAATCATGAAATTCATGTGAATAACATGAGTGTAAAGTGCTTTAATTGAAAGTAACAGCATTAAAAAGTATTTATACATGGCATTCAATTAATGTTTGTTGTCAATAGTAGGTGTGTGTGTTGTCAATGGAAGATGAAACATATACAAGGTTGATCAACATTAACACAAAAGTAACAACAATATACATGCTATGCAATGACTTTGCTTGAAATTATACAGAATGGCTTGCTAGTTCAACAAAACAAGACCTATATACATAGAGATGTATTACATGGTGAATAACTAAAAATGTACAATAAAAGTATGTGATGTCATATAAATGTAATTTACAGTGAGTAACTAATCATATATACACGATGAGGCACGACATCAGCAATACCAATTGATGTTTATTATGGTGTCAATATGTGAATGTCATTCTTGTTATTCATCATGCATTTTCAATGTCATTCTTGTTATTCATCATGCATTTTCTTTTGTGCATCTCTTTCATCGATGTCGACTGTTTTTTTCAGTAGTTTCATTATCTTCCATAGCAAGATAATAGTTGAATGCAAACGATAAAGAGGCCGTACTTATGGGGGCATGAGCCTTGTTTGTATATCTTGCAAGGTAAGTTCCTGCTGCTGAATTTCTTAGAAATATTCATAGAGTATGTTTAAGTAGCCCATATCCATATCTATTGGTCATGAAAAAGAGAAATAGTAATTTTTAGTGGACGTATATGCTGAAAGTTATATATATATATATATATATATATATATATATATATATATATATGTATGTATATGTATGTATGTATGTATGTATGTATGTATTCAAAGTAAATATGATTTTTTTCCTAAATAAGAATGAAAATAATATGAGGTTAAATGTAATAGCAAGCAAGCATATGTGAAATTTGGTTTAGTAGAAAGTGATGTTTACCATGGGTAAATATGAAAGATAGAGTCTAAGGTTCGCTAAAGTGTATTCTCTTGTGGAGATTTTAATGTGGACAATTGGATTCCTCTTATTGTTTGCACTTGAGATATGGATTTTCTTGCATATGTGAGATGCATGAGAATGGAAATGTTGGATTGATTCGAAGGTATATAATGATCTTAATCTTGATATGGTAGTGAATATTACACCTTGTCTTTCTTTGATGGCAATGTCTATAGTTGCTTTGTCTAATGTCATTCATTGTGATTTATGTATCGTTAAATCCCATGCCATTTGAAGTGGTATCTGCTGGCGTGCACCCCTTGTGAAGGGGGGAATGTGTACATATGTTGGATGTGAAATGCCTCATGGTTCTTCGTTGTATTAGTTGAAGTCGACTACCACGAAGGATGGAAATTCTAGGGGCTTTGAGTCAAGTGCATAAAATATTGCAACTAATTTTCCAAGTGTGCCATTAACTAGGCATGAATGTACCCACAAGTTGTTGGTGAGTATAAAATTTTGTCCATTGCATAAGACTACCTTTGCATCCAAATGTTCATCCTCTGTTATAGTAGAATTTTATGCTTTTATTGCTTTGCAGAGCAAAACGCTATTAGCATGTTCAAATTTTTTAACATTGTTTTATTATGCAAAGAAACTAAGTTGTTTGTTGCATATAGTTGCATGGAGTCTTGAAATGTTTGTTGCTCTTCATGGGTAAGAGAGGAATTTTTCCTTGACATTAAGAGCTTGTAATATTCAAGAGTAGGCGTTCCATTTCTGAGGCTTGTGAGGATCTGGTGGAAAGCATCCAGGGAAGGGTCAGCACCTTGCTGACGGAAAATAGTTGAAAGCATTATGAATGTGTTGAATTTGTGCGAAAGTGCAGTCACACGTGATGTGCCAACATATAGATGAATTTCCTTCACAGGTGGTAATTGGCCTAAATCTTCGATAAGGATAATGGATCAATTGTCGAATGGTGCATTTCGATGAAGGGGGGATGCCTCTCTTAGGTAATCATCAATGCAAGAAATAATTTTCGAACCGATGAAGCTCATCTCACCAATGAGTATGTACTCTCAATGGGGAAGTTTCTCTTGCAGTTGTAGGAGCGATTATGCTTCAAGAGGATGCATTAATTGTATAAGGATGCAAAGGGTAGAATGGATTGTAAGGGGATTTATGTTGAAAGATGCAACGCGTCGATGGGTGCAAGTAGAAGCAAGGGGTTTGTGCTTGTTGGGGATTTTTCCATAAATGCACAATCCAAACATTTAATTAAATGATATTTTCATGGTTGTCTTGGTGTAAAGATGACGTGGAAAAATTGTGGAAGCCCCTTGATAATAAAATTTTAAGGGCCCCTAATTTTTTTATAAAATGAGGGTGATTGTAAGGCATTTGAGCATCCATTTTGAGGGACAAGTCTCTAAGAAGATAGCTCTGAATTGAAGGCTAGTAACAACAAAGAGAGTGTCAATAACATCATGGGACAAGCGTGCATAGAAGTTCGAATTTCTAGGCAGGAATGCAAATCTTTTGAGGGGTTGTCTCAAGGTTAAATTACAGGTCCGTAAGGTCTCCTTATAGGCCGAGATTCTGGGCATGAGTGTGGACTGAGTTCAGGATTGTCTTAGGGCTAGAAAGCCAGGTATGAGTAGCTAATTGAGGCCCGAGGTGCTGGGAAAATAGGCTAAGGATAAGGAGTGGAATTGCATTGTTGTGTGGATGGTTGTTTGGGCTAACTGGAAAAGTTTGAAGGCTGCAACCAGCTGTTGTGCTAGGCCACAATTCTTAGCAAGAAGTTTGAGATAATTTTAGGGAAATGTTAAGGTGAACAATGCTTGGAAGGGTCAGCGTGGCATGAAATGTGCCTCTCCAAGGCAAGATGCATCCATCGTGGGCTTAACTTTCTAACTGCGTGAAGGATGAAGGGTTGTATGGTATGCCCTAACCAAGACTACAGTGGAAATAAAATTAAAAAAAAGTAAAACAATGTTTTATGGAGGTTTGTCGGTCAAAGACTTTGACCATAATTTGGATAATTTAAAGGCAGCATGTGGAAGTCAAGGAGGGGGGAAGATCTGGTGATTAGATGCCCTACACTAGTGACAAATTCCATAGTGATTGAGTAGAAAATGTGCAATAGAAGGTTTTCATGCATTGGGTCAAAGTGTTCACTCTTGTGAGGGCCAGTTTGATGGGAAGATTATAGGAGGCCTTAGGCGTTGGTTGGATGATCCCATGTGGATTTTTGCGAGGCCTACCAAGTAGACAAGGTGACAGTAGGCACATTAGATCGAGAGGCAAGAGGACGACAACAAGGTATGTTACAGATGAACCTATGTATGATAGATTGATGGTGTCTTGGGTGAGGACACATTGGGGTGCCTAGATTTACGCAATAGCTCCTCTACTGTAGGGAAAAGGGTGGATTGGTAGATTATGTGGGAAGCCATGTGTAAGGGTCTCCCAAGTGTGGGGATGCCCTAACTAGGATCATATGTTACAACGTGGACTTGGTCTCTCGAGGACTGTCGGAGGGAAAAGTGAGAGAAGACCAAGTGTGGACGATATTGGGCACTTATGGTCTCTTGGAGGACAGTGTGATAGTGTCCAAGTTGAATTTGAACTGCAGCGCATTGATGGAAAAAGGTGACTACTAGCCTAGAAGTTGGTGAGATCAAGGGTCTAATCAACAAGGAGCAGGATTGTGGAGCCCGAGACTTGCGTGTGGAGAAGGACTTCTACAGAAGATGATGGACAGTCCTCCTAGCCAGTGTTCATCGTGGAAGATGGACATCTTGCAGTGATAGGTGGCAGTCCTTCATGCCCTATGTTGGTCTTCATTGTTGTAGCGTAGGAAGACCGTAGTGGGTTGATGTCCATGAGTAGTTGACGAGCACCAGTGGGAAGATTGAGAGTTGTTCACAAGTGGAGCTGTGAAAAACTCGGCAGGAGTCTTGATGTGTTGTGCTCTTGATGGACGAAGGGACAAATAGAGAGAAGATTAGATAACTGAGATTTAGTGGCTAGATGGACTTGGAGCATTGATAGAGGTAGGAGTTGTAGATCGAGAGCCGAAGGATCAGGCAGGTACAGGGTACGACATAGAGGAGCTATTATATGCTACAACCATATGGTCAGAGTATCGTGTCTTGTACGAGTGGATGTATGAAGGTCATTATCCCTGTTATGGTAGCCCTAGACTATTGTATTATATGTTGTTAATATAACGAATTTGGGTTGAAAAAGTAAAAAGTTATCTATATTTTGTGCATTTCTAATTTATTAGTATTTCCACTACGTAAAGTATTTTAGTGGTTGAGATTCTTGGTTTAGTAGCATCAATGATTTAAGACTCTAACCTAGACCCAAGATCGTCGAAATTTAACATTGAATAGATGTGTCCTATGCTATGAGGCAACGTGAAATTCGTCATCTTATTTAGAAGTCGACATTGAGGTCCTTTGGAGGCTGATTGTGCTTGTTTTTGGAGGGATATTATAGACTCGTATACATTGACATATGCTCAAGAACAACTCTTCATACATGACATGAATTCTTTGAATTTACTTGAAAAATCCTAATGATAAAATAAAATTACTTGCTCATGAGACCCATGAAGCAAGGCTCACAATAATAATTTTATTTTCTTCATTACATCATTTACATAAGTCACAATTACATTTCATTATGAAGACCGAACCTAGTTACACTTTTCAACAATGGAACCCCCACAAAAGAATGGATTAAGTTTAATTTTGATGGAGCTTTCAAAATAAATTTAGTCTTTTTCCAACATAGATGATGCCTTCAAAAACGATAAAGGATGTATAACAGGAATATTTTACTAACTATAGTATTGAAAACAAATAACCTAGCCAAAATGATAGATCTAATCCGGGGCACCGAAGAATAGCCAAAAAAAGGAATCAAAGGAATTATATTTTATGTGAATTTCAAGTTAACTATTGACCATCTCAAAAGAAAGATTCAAAACCCCTCTTGAGAAATTATTAGTCATGTTCCTTAGAACAAATCAGTATTGGATTTTTTTTTATAATTGTAAATCCATATGCATACAAAGAATTTACAATTAGCTTGATCATAGGTAAGAAAATAGATCCATATCCTTTAAAGAGAACAAAATATTACTTTTACGTTTTAACTACCCTTTCATTTGCTCGTGAATTGGCCTTTTCACAATGTTTTAACTACCCTTTTAACACTTCCGAGCGATAAAAAAATGAGCGCGTGCAGCTAATTGAGGATTTGTGCAAAGTTTTCCATGGTTGCTCTGTTCTCCATTCTATATCCTCCGCCATTCGTTGTTAATTGAATAATAGCATATTCCCTCCTTTCCCATGGAATTATTCCCTCGCATCTAATTCACTTTCAATTTAATTTTACATTCATAAAAATGTATTCCCTCCTAACATCGATTTTGTTAACAAGGGTGTGTTTTAGATGAATCATTAGGTGAAGTAAGGGTTGGGTTATATTAAAGGGTTTTTAAAGTAATTATGTGGGGGAGTTGGTTATGATTCTTCTTTTCTTAAGGTCATATTTTTTTGGTAGGATATGTTTAGGTTTTTAATATTATTTTGTTTATATGATATGCTTTTTAAATTGAGAATGTAGTTATATAAACTCTGTGGACTTAATGTTTGAGAGCATGTGTTTCCTCTTAAGAGGTTCAAAGGTTAAAAACCAAAAGCGATAGAGTACATATGTCTTTATAGACTTTAGAAGTTAAGTCGTTGTGTGGTGGGTCCCTTGTCCGATGAACAAAGGGGTATCATAAACCAATTTCACCAATTTGGTGACCTTAAAATTGGATATTTTAGGGTTTTAATTTTGTGGTTATTTTATTTATATGATATGAATTTCAGATTAAGAATGTAGTTATATGTCATTTTTAATTGATTTTTTTATATGATATGGTTCTTAAATTAAGAATGTAGTCATATATATATATTCTTATGTGTGTGTCAATTGAAGGGTTTTCATATCCTTCGAAATTTTTCAATTATCAAAATTTTGTCATCCTAAACTACTTGCTTGTAAAATTTTTGTATTAATTGATTTAACCAATCATTTTTCGAATCACATTTGATGTTACCTATGCATCGAACCACTTCAATAGACACCTTGGATTCAAGCCTATAGTGGTCATTGTATCCTCCTTCTTTGAGAAACATTTGTGCCCTTTCTTACTTTTTTAGTGGTACTCTTGCCTTTTCTTACTCTCGATTTGAAGAACCACAAGTTTGGTAATGTTGCTTCTTGGTGTTTTTAGCATTCAATAATGAAATAATGATGGAGTTGTTTGGTCCAAAAATTTGGGCTAAAAGATTAAGATATTGGTAGTCTTAATTGGTGCAATCGTCTAACAATTATTTACATTTCTTACTGTAAATATATCTAGTGAGTTAATCTAGCTCCATATGACCTATATTCCTCACTTAAACTCCCTCTAATATTTCTTGGGTAGATATTATTATCATCTCACAATGAGAGATGTCAAGCAAGGTTGCAAGGAAATGACATGACAAATACTCTAAAGTTTCTCTTCAAACCGTTGTTCGTGAAGGATTCATCCACTTATACATCCCTACTTTTTGATGCTAACCACTTGGAAAAGCTTGTACAAGTGATTGAGTTGTATTTTATGGTGATAAATGTTGAAGTTATAATTTTATTTGGCCTCTTCAAACTAAATTTCATTAGAGATAAAGGTCATATTTGGAACTTTGGTGTGTTAATTAGGACTTTGGCATGTGATAAACTTGACCTTTATCTTGAGAAGATTAGGAGTTGGAGGGTAATCATGAGGAGGGTGTCATTTTCTCAAGGCGAGTCTCTCATAAGGATAAGCACTTTAACAAGAAAGAAAATGACAATATTGACCACTCACTTCTTACAATTCTCACACCATAAAAAAACCCTAAAAATGTCCTTCTTAAAATCCCTTGTGTAGTTTCCTAATGTCATTCAAGTAGAATCTCGCAATTACTTATGCCAGTAATGGTGCAATCATTTTTTTATTCTCTTAAAGGAACTCTTTCTATAAATTCACCCCATCAAACAAAAATCATTGATTCAAAATCAATGGAAATGAATGAATAAGATGGTGTGTGGCAGTGAGTGTGAGGTGTGCCAAGGGGGGAGTGACAATGCATACTAGGGAATGTAAAGAAGTCTGAGGGTGTGCTAACATGTGCTAGATAGTTATGATGTATTCCAATGAATTCCAAGCATGTCAATACATGTGATGTGTTAAGGCATGACAAGATGTGCTAGGTGTTATGGTATGCGAACGTGTGTCAAGGAGTGATAGGTGAAAAAAGGGAACACCAATTAAAATGAAAATAAATGAATAGATATGAGGGTTAATTATCTAGGACCTTACCTTTTAAAGAGGGGAATGCTAGGCATACCAAAACTAGTGTCAATACATGCCGACCAAGTGCTAGTGTGTCTTAAGCTCCAAGTCATCCTCTATTACTTCTCTCTTAATTGTGATAATTTATATCAAATAAATTTGATCTTAAACCATGCCAAGTAATTCTAGGGTATCCAAACACATGCCAAGAATTGCCAAGTGCCACCAACTACCAAGAGCCAATATGTGCCAGGGATTTATAGGGCATGCTATGGAGTTCCAGGTTTTCTAAGGAGGGAGTGACAAGATATGCTAGATAGTTCCAAGGCATGCTAGAGTATTAGGGAAGCATACTAAGATGCGCAAGTGCCAATGTGTGTTGATCATTAGTGAATGCCTCAGGAACACAAGGGATCACTATGTCAAAATGCATGGAAATGAATGAATAAGTGTGTGTGATAGGGAGTGTGAGCGAGTTCCATATGTGCTAAGGAGGGAGTGAGATGGTATGCTACGCAACACTAAGTCATGCTAGTGTAATAGAGTGGCATGCGACCAAGATGTGTCGGGTTCTATGGTGGGCCAACTTATGCTAGGAAGTGTTAGGGAGTCCTAAGGACACACAAAGGAGGACAAAGTGAAAATAATGCATGAAAATGAACAATTAATAGATTGTGACGGGAAGTGTTTGTGACTTCCAGGTGTGATAAGGAGGGAGTGGAAAAGTATTCTAGGCAATGCTAAGGCATGCTAGAGGCCAGCTAAATATGCTAAGATGTGTTAGGTGCTAGAGTGTTTCAATGCATTTCATGGAGTGTTATGGAGTTCCATGGGAAAAAAGGGAGCACTAGTTTCAAATGCATGGAAATGAATGAATAAGAGTGTGTGATAGGAATTTTTAATGATTTCTAGGTGTGCTAAGGAGGGAGGGACAAGGTATGTTAGGTAGTTCCAAGGAATTCTAGAGTTCCAGGGCATCATTCCAAGATGTGTGAAGTGCCAGGGTGTGCCAATGTGTGCCCACGAGTGTTAGGGAGTGCCACAGAAACAGAAGAGAGAACTAGTTCAAAATTCATGGAAATGAACATACAAGAGTGTGTGATAGTGAGTGTCAGCGAGTTCCAAGTGTGCTAAGAAGGGAGAGATAAGGCTATATGATAAGTGATTCGAAGTCATGCTAGAGTGTCAGGGAATATCAAGGAATGGTAGGGTGTGTTAGGGAGTTCCAAAGCATGCCAAGGAATGCAAGGATTCTAACATAGGCCACATAGTGCCAAGGGATTGTTAGAAGTTCCAATTATTATGGAATGTCAAGATGTAAGATATGTTTCTTAGGCTTTTATGGCCACAGTTGGACGCGAGACTTCACTTGGTAACTTTTTAAGTGGGATGAGTTAATATTGGACATGAGTAGTCTAAGATGTTTTGTAATACATTCTTAGGTGAACAAGGAATATTCTAATTGTAGTAAATGAAACTTAGTCGAGTTGTTGTAGTTGAGGCAAGACTCGGTTGGGTTCTCGAGTCTAAAAAAATAATGGTAGTTATGAGGACATGATAGTTAATGAGTGTCATGGTGTGCCAATGAATGAAAAGGTGTGATAACACGTTCCATATAGTGTCAACGCATGTCGATGAGTGTTGGGGAGTGTCAAGGAATGTCATGGGAGAACTAGTTCATTAAAGTGCATGGAAACAAACAAATAAGAGTGTCTGTTAGGGAGTGTAAGTGAATTCAAGGTGTCCCATGGACAAAGTGCGTTAGGATAATTTCATAATAGAACTTGTAGGAGGAAATCCTACTATTGCGATAAGGGAATGGAAAAAGAAATTTTGGAAAAAGCGAGAATTTGGGCTAGACACAACACTATTTATGCAATGACTTAGTTGGGTTTCTAAGTTGCAAAAAAACAAAGGCTATCTATGAGGGCATGAAAACCAGGGAGTGCCAAGGTGTGCAGCGAATCCCAAGAAGTGATAACACATGCTATAAAGTTCAAAGGCATGTTATGCATTCCAGTATGTTCCAAGTGCTAAGGTGTGATGCCAAAGCATGCTAGGGAGTGCCAAGGTAACAAAAGGGAGGACTAGTTTCAATTGCATGGAAATTAATGAATAAGATTGTGTGATAGGGAGTGTCAGAAAGTTCTAGGTGTGTTAAGGAGGGAGTGAAAAGGTATGGTAGGAAGTGCCAAGGAATGATAGAGTGATAGGAAAGCATGCCAAGATATTCCAATGTCTGCCAAGGAGTATTAGGGAGTGCTAGAGAAACACAATGGATCATTATGTCATAATGCATGGAAATGAATGAATAAGAGTATGTGACAAGGAGCGCTAATGAGTTCCAATTGTGCTAAGGAGGAGTGACAATGCATTCTTGGCAATGCTAAGGAATGTTAGAGTGCTAGGGTGACATGCAGCCAGGATGTGCCAACATGTGCAAGGAATTGTTAACTAGGAGTGTCATCGAAACACAAGGGAGCACTACATCAAAATGCATGTAAATGAACAAATAAGAATTTTTGATTGGAAGTGTCAGTGAATTCTAGGTGTGATAAGGAGGTAGTGACAAGGGGTGTTAGGCAGTGTTAAGGCATGCTATAGGCCAAGACAACATACCAATATGTCCTAGGTGCTAGGGTGTACCAACATGTGCCAATAAGTGTTAAGGAATGCTATGGAAACACAAGGGACCACTAGATAAAAGTGCATGGAAATGAATGCATAATATTTTTTGACTGAGAGTGTCAATGAGCTCTAGGTATGCTAAGGAATGAGTGACAAGGTATGCTAGGTAGTACCAAGGAATGTTAAGAGTGTTAGGGAGGCATGCCAAGCTATGCTAGGTGTTAGGGTGTGCCAATGCGTGCTAGGGAGTGTTAGGGAGTGTCAGAGAAACACAAGGAAGAAATAGATCAAAATTCATGGAAATGAATGAATAAGAGTGTGTGACAGGGGGTGTCAATGAGTTCTAGGTGTGTTAAGGAGGGAGTGACAAGGTTATATTCTAGGAAGTGCCAAGGTATTCTAAACTACCAAGGCATGTCAGGAAGTGCTAGGGTGTGTTAGGGTGTGTAAAATCATGCCAAGGAATGTAGGGGATGCTAACAGATGCCACATAGTGCTAAGGAATTTAACACATGCCAGGTGCTATGGCATGTCAAGAGTAAACTATGTTTCTTAGTTGTTTTACGACCACAATTGGATGTGATGAGCCTTGTCTTGGTAACTTGATAATTTGGATGATTTTAGATTAGACATGAGTAGCCTAATATGAGTTACAGGTATTTCTTAGGTGAACAAGGCATAGGTTTAATTTCCACAACACATGAGAATATAGGTTTGGTCTTTGAATCTTTGATGCAAGCACACTCAAGTGCCACAACACATCTACTTTTCAAAACAAAATCTACACATATCAGGGAATCAACTAGTGCACATGACAATTTAAAAAAATTTCAAATCATTCTTTGTTAAATTACAAAATATAATAGAATAGGCTAGATCTCTCATATAAGGGATCATGGCCAATTGCAATCAAATTGTAAGAAGGAATACAACTAGGGCTTGGTGTTATTCCTTTTACAAGCAATCTACCTTGAACAAGACAACACGACCGACATTTTTATGGTGGCCACACATATCCCTTTAATTCCACATGTCTTGAACACATTTGGAAGGTCCTCTTACCTCTAGTTATGCAACTCCTCAATCTACCTCTATCAATGAACTAAAATCCTTTAGGCTACTGAACTCGGCTCAAAAAAGAAATTCACTCTATCTACCTCTTTTTTCTATCATCCGCAACACTTAGGGTTTTCAATCAATTTTTCACAACTTTGTTTGTGAACAACTCTTTGGTTTTCTCACTTTTTCCATACTCCTGTTCCAAGTTGACAAGTCTAGGGCTATGGAGGTTTCCCTTCTTCTCACTGAATTAATCCTATACAATACATGGAACTAGGGCTAGTTGGATAGCCCACTTGACTACTACTTTAGTCCTTCATATTTTTCACATCCTTAGGCCCAATACACCTACCCTTCTACCAAACTTGTTTTCCTTCACAAGTATGAGACTTAGGGCTATTATTTGATAGTCACCTAACAACCCTCCAAATGTACTTGGACTGCCATCAATTTTCCTAGCCATAGTCAATTACTTTATTGATCTATTTCCCACAAGACTGCCCTCATCTATGGCTCTTCAAATATGCCACCTAATAGTGATGTGTGTCCTCTCAAAATCACTATTATTCTGTACCAATTTCTTTGTTTTCCAATCTAAGAACAAATATGAACTACTCCTCTTATCATCCTTCTAAAAATTTGTAGATGCTTGAACTAGGGTCACAAATCATCCACTAACATTCCATTGACTAACTTTTTATAGGCTACTTAATATATTTGACCAAAATTCTATGGATAGTCCACCAAAATCAACTCCTCTTCATGTCAATGCATTCCTCATATGGAACATTTCTTCTACTAAATCTTCTACTCAGGTTCCACCTTCCTTTGGATTTGTTATATTGGCACATACTTCTGCAAACCATCTTCCAAATATATGGTGTATATTGCATAGATAAACCTCTCTCTAATGGTCAAGACCCCTCTTCTTCTACACATATTTGTCACTATCTTAAGGGCATAAATTATGGACTAAACATGATAGGAAAAATACCTAACTAGGGCATTATACTTCTATTCTAATTGCTTTAGAACAAACCCTATCCACCCATAGAAAAAATAACAACTCTTGCCTCCATAAGAAACTTGACCTAGCTCATATGGATCCATAGATTATAGGCATTTCTTTGACTAAATCTTGACTTGAACTTTAGATATCTATGACCCTCAAACTATAGTTACCTCAGTCAATATTACACTTGCGGCTACTTCTTTTTTTTCCCTAAATTCTAGTGTAGGCCCTCCTCCATTTCTGTTGGTCTTTATTATAGACCTTGCAACCTACTAACCACCACAAGATAGGGTCTCAACCCTCTCTACTATTTCAAAATTTGATGAGGCCTTCACATGCCGAAATTATCATGAGCCGCCTCTCTTGAGCTCGATATGCCATAAGAGAACAAACATTATGCCAGCCTAATTCCTATCTTGAACCCATTAAGGTATTTGACATTCTTGTGAAACCTCACATGATCATCTTGCTCTTGGTAGATGATCATGGCCTCCCTTTAGCAACCCTTACTCAGCCCTCTAACTCGACCTAATTTAGGGCTACATCTCTCCTGGCCTCCTTGATCAAATGAGCTCCTTCTCACTTGAGGTTCTTGCCTTCATACTAAGGCATCCTTAAATAGATTTTCCTAGATAGGCCTCATAAGAACCCTCTAAAACTTACGGTCTTTATCCACTTAGACCTTAGGAAATATTATTTTTCCATTTTAATTCTCTTTTAGATTTTAAACCTCATCTTGGGTCCAAAACCCCTTCACGTAGGTTCTTTGCTGACAAATCCTTTTGTGACCAAACTCAAACAAACCCATCTCACTAGGCTTGTGGAGTAGCTCCCAATATACACAATTCAAGAACATAGTCTAGTTGTAGTAATCATAACTTGGTCAAGCTCTTGTAGCCATGCAAGGACTTGGTTGGGTTCCCAAGCTAAAAATTAAGTAATGGTAGTTGTGAGGGTGTGATAGCTAGGGAGGGTTAGGGCACACCAACGAATGAAAAGGCATGTTAACACATGTTGGACAATGTCAATGCATGCTGAGTGTTAAGGAGTGTTAAGGGAGAACTAGGTCAAAATGCATGGAAATGAACAAATAAGAGTGTGTGTTATGGAGTGTCAGTGAATTCAAGTGTGCCAAGGATGAAGTGTGTTAAAATAAGTTCATAATAGGATTTACAAGTGGCAAGCCTACGATTGCGATAAGGGGCTCTACAAAGCAGTTTTATTTTCTTCATTACATCATTTACATAAGTCACAATTACATTTCATTATGAAGACCGAACATAGGTACACTTTTTAACAAGGGAACGCCCACAAAAGAATGGATTAAGTTTAATTTTGATGGAGCTTCCAAAATAAATTTAGTCTTTTTCCAACATAGATGATGCCTTCAAAAACCATAAAGGATGTATAACAGAAATATTTTACTAACTCTAGCATTGAAAATAAATAACCTAGGAAAAATGATAGCTCTAATCCGGGGCATCGAAGAATAGCCAAAAAAAGGAATCAAAAGAATTATATTTTTGTGCATTTCAAATTAACTATTTACCATTTCAAAAGCAATATTCAAAACCCCTCTTGAGAAATGATTAGTCATGTTCCTTAGAACAAATCAACACTGAAATTTTTTTATAATTGTAAATCCATATGCATACAGAGAATTTACAATTAGCTTGATCACTAGTAAGCAAATAGATCCATATACTTTAAAGAGGAGAAAAAATTACTTTTAAGTTTTAACTACCCTTTCATTTTCTCGTGAATTGGCCTTTTCACAATATTTGAAGCCACCCGTGATGCAATTTCCTTTCAGTATTTTTTCTCTCCCTTGACTACAAGCTCTAGTGGGCTTCAACATCCTCACCCTTTTTGTTCAATACTAATATTTCCATAAACTTACAATCCCTAGAATTTTATTATACCAATATTATTTTCTCTCTTTTAGCTCTCTTTAGCTACATTTACCAAGTAGTCTCTAGTCTAATACTAAATCTCATTGTCTTTCTACTTTTAGCATTATTTTAGGAGATGCCCTCGCACTCCCACTTTGTGTTGAAATTGGATATAATATCTTAGTCCTTTTGACGTATTTTTGTGGTTTCATATTTTCTTATGACTCCATTCCTTATGAATTCAAAAATTTGTAAATCTATCTAACTATTAAAGGTAAGGTTACGGTCCCCACTTCTTGATGTTTACTCTCAAAACTTACTATATCAATTAGAATTCAACCCATTTTAATTCCTATTTTCTCTACTCACTCCTCAAATTTCTAAGCGATTTCTTTATCTATGTTCCAAATCACTTCCGACCTCTGGGATAAAATGTAAAAGATCATTATCCACCTATACATGCCCTAAATGAAAAAGTGGGACCTTAATCATACATGCCCTGCCACAATATAAATGCCCAAAAACTTTAGACCAATTTTATAAATCTAGTAAAACACAATAAAAAATTATTTATATTAAACATTTCTCTATTTTTCCATCACATAAAAAGTGAAAATTATTTTATCAGTCCATAGTCACAGGGAAAATTTTTCTTGAAAAGGGGCCATGAGTGAAGTAATTCAGAGAAAATATTTTAAAATGTGTTAAAAGCATTAATTTGGGTGACTAGACTAATAAACCTGTCATTCTTCATTTTAAATGAATTACGTGGACTCGATTGCAAATCTATGTTGTGATTCTTTTCGATTTTTTTCTCAAATGAAGCTAAATGATGCCAATTAATATTTGAATTTCTCCTTAGTCATGAAAACTCAAACGATATACGATGGAAGTAAAATTTACATTATTACATAATTAATGTTGTTAACCCTCTAATCGTAGGCCATCATAGGACATTAGATGAAGAAATACCATTGTATGTAGGATATGAATTGAGAAACATTGGATGAGATTGGGATATTTACCACTTGTGAGTGATAAAAAATGAGCGCGTGCAACTAATTCAGGATTTGTGCAACATTTTCCATGGTTGCTCTATTCTCCATTCTATACCCTCTCCCATTTGTTGTTAATTGAATAATAGTAATCCCAGGCTCACCCTATTCCATCCT
Organism: Pinus albicaulis; assembly: GCA_034641835.2. Lineage (NCBI taxonomy): Eukaryota > Viridiplantae > Streptophyta > Pinopsida > Pinales > Pinaceae > Pinus > Pinus albicaulis. The sequence goes on along the minus strand of CM076574.1, from coordinate 32,427,003 downwards.
TTCCCGTGGAATTATTCCCTAGTATCTAATTCATTTTCAATTTAATTTCACATTCATCAGAATGTATTCCCTCTTGTGATCGATTTTGTTAACAAGGGTGTGTTTTAGATGAATGATTAGGTGAAGTAAGGGTTGGGCTATATTAAAGGGTTTTTAAACTAATTATGTGGGAAGTTGGTTATCATTCTTCTTTTCCTAAGGCCGTATTTTCTTTGTATGATATGTTTAGGCTTTTAATATTATTTTGTTTATACGATATGATTTTTAAATTGAGAATGTAGTTATATAACTTCTGTGGACTTAATGTTTGAAAGCATGTGTTTATTTTTAAGAGGTTTAAAGGTTAAAAATAAAAAGTGATAGAGTACATATAACTTCATAGACTTTAGAAGTTAAGTTCTTGCGTGGTGGGTCCCTTGTCCCATAAACAAACGGGTATCATACACCAATTTCACCAATTCGGTGACCTTAAAATTGAATATTTCAGGGTTTTAATTTTGTGGTTATTTTATTTATGTGATACGATTTTTAGATTAAGAATGAAATTATATGTCATTTTTAATTGGTTTTTTTATATGATATGGTTCTTAAATTAAGAGTGTATATATATATATATATATATATATATATATATATATATATATATATATATATATATATATATATATATTCTTGTGTGTGTGTGTGTGAAAATGGTGTGTAAAAAAGGTTTTCATATCCCTTGAAATTGTTCAATTATCAAAATTTTGTCATCCTAAACTACTTGCTTATAACAATTTTGTATTAATCGATTTAACCAATCATTTTTGAATCACATTTGATGTTACCTATGCATCGAACCACTTCAACAGACACCTTGGATTCAAGCCTATAGTGGTCATTGTATCCCCCTACTTTGAGCAGCATTTGTGCCTTTCATCTACATAAGACAGAAGAAATTTTAGTGTGTGTCTTCCGTTTCTTTCTTATTTAGTGGTACTCTTGCCTTTTCTTACTCTCGATTTCAAGAACCACAAGTTTGGTAAGGTTGCTTCTTGGTGTTTTTAGAATTCAATAATGAAATCATGATGGATTTGTTTGGTCAAAAAATTTGGGCTAAAAGATTAAGATATTGGTAGTATTAATTGGTGCAATCGACTTACAATGATTTACATTGCTCACTGTTGATATATCTAGTGAGTTCATCTAGCTCCATATGACCTATATTCCTCACTTAAAATCCCTCTAATATTTCTTTGGTAGATATTATTATCATCTCACAATGAGAGATTTCAAGCAAGGTTGCAAGGAAATGACATGACAAATACTCTAAAGTTTCTCTTCAAACCATTGTTCATGAAGGATACATACACCTATACATCCCTACTTGTTGATGCTAACCACTTGGAAAAGCTTGTACAAGTGATTGAGTTGTATTTTATGGTGATAAATGTTGAATTTATACTTTTATTTGGCCTCTTCAAACTAAATTTGATTAGAGGTAAATGTCATATTTGGAACTTTGGTGTGTTAATTAGGACTTTGGCATGTGATAAAGTTGGCCTTTATTTTGAGAAGATTAGGAGTTAGAGGGTAAGCATGATGGGGGTGTCATTTTCTAAAGACTTCTAAAGACGAGTCTCTCATAAGGATAAGCACTTTAATGAGAAAGAAAATCACAATATTGACTACTCACTTCTTACCATTCCCACACCATAAAAAAACCCTAAAAATTTCATTCTTAAAGTCTCGTGTAGTTTCCTAATGTCATTCAAGTATAATATCGCAATTACTTACGCTAGTAATGGTGCAATCAATTTTTTTATTCTCTTAAAGGAAATATTTCTAGACATGCACCCCATAAAACATAAATCACTCATTCAAAATGAATGGAAATGAATGAATAAGATGGTGTGTTGGGGAGTGGAAGTGAATGTCAGGCATCCCAAGGGGGGAGTGACAATGCATACTAGGGAATGTCAAGAAGTCCCAGGGTGTGCTAACATGTGCTAGATAGTGTCTAGGCATGTCAATGCATTCCAAGCATGCCAATACATGTGATGTGTTGAGGCATGACAAGATGTGCCAGGTGTTAAGGTATGTGAACACGTGTCAAGGAGTGCTAGGTGAAAAAGGGGAACACCAATTAAAATGAAAATATATGAACACATATGAGGGTTAATAATCTAGGACCTTACCTTTTCAAGAGGGGAATGCTAGGTATACCAAAACCAGTGTCAATACATGCCAAGGGTCAAGTGCTAGTGTGTCTTAAGTGCCAAGTCATCCTCTATTACTTCTCTCCTAATTGTGATAATTGATATCAAATAAATTTTATCTTATACGATGCCAATTAATTCTAGGGTAGCCAAACACATGCCAAGAGTTGTCAAGTGCCATAAACTGCCGAGAGCCAATATGTGCCAGGGAGTTATAGGGCATGCTATGGAGTTCTAGGTTTTCTAAGGAGGGAGTGACAAGATATGCTAGATAGTTCCAAGGCATGCTAGAGTATTAGGGAAGCATACCAATATGTGCTAAGTGTCAATGTGTGTTGATCGTTAGCGAGTGCCTAGGGAAAAAAAGAGAGAACTATGCCAAAATGCATGGAAATGAATGAATAAGTGTGTCTGATAGGGAGTGTGACCGAGTTCCATATGTCCTAAGGAGGGAGTGAGATGGTATGCTAGGAAACACTAAGTCATGCTAGTGTGCTAGAGTGGCATGCAACCAAGATGTATCGGCTTTTATGGTGTGCCAACTTATGATAGGAAGTGTTAGAGAGTCCTAAAGACACACATGGGAGGACTAAGTGAAAATAATGCATGAAAATGAACGATTAAGAGATTGTAGCGGGAAGTGTCAGTGACTTCCAGGTGTGCAAATGAGGGAGTGACAAAGTATGATAGGCAATTCTAAGGCATGCTAGATGACAGCAAAATATGCTAAGATGTGTTAGGTGCTAGGGTGTGCTAATGCATGTCATGGAGTGTTACGAAGTGCCATGGGAAAACAAGGGAGCACTAGTTTCCAATGCATGGAAATGAATGAATAAGAGTGTTTGATAGGGATTTTTAGTGAGTTATAGGTGTGCTAAGGAGGGAGGGACAAGGTATGTTAGGTAGTCCCAAGGAATGCTACAGTTCCAGGGTGACATTTCAAGATGTGCCAAGTGCCAGGGTGTGCCAATGTGTGCCAGCGAGTGTTAGGGAGTGCCATAGAAGCAAAAGAGAGAAATAGTTCAAAATTCATGGAAATGAACAGATAAGAGTGTGTGATAGGGAGTGTCAATGAGTTCCAAGTGTGTTAAGGAGGGAGAGATAAGGTTATATGATAGGCAATTCCAAGTCATGTTAGAGTGTTAGGGAATGTCAAGGAATGGTAGGGTGTGAAAGGGAGTTCAAAATCATGCCAAGGAATTCAGGGATTGTAACATGTGCCACATAGTTCCAAGGGATTGTTAGAAGTTCCAGTTGTTATGGCATTGTAAAGATGTAAACTATGTTTCTTAGTTGTTTTATGGCCACGGTTGGACGTGAGCCTTAACTTCGTAACTTGTTAAGTGGGATGAGTTAATAATTGACATGAGTAGTCTAAGATGATTTGTAATCCATTCTTAGGTGAACAAGGAATATTATAGTTGTAGTAAATGAATCTTGGTCAATTTGTTGTAGTCGAGGCAGAACTCAGTTGGGTTCCTGAGTCTAAAAAAATAATGGTAGTTATGAGGACATAATAGTTAAGGAGTGTCAGGATGTGTCGATGAATGAAAAGGTGTGCTAACACATTCGAGATAGTGTCAACGCATGTTTATGAGTGTTGGGGAGTATCAGGGAATGGCAAGGGAGAACTAGTTTAAAGTGCATCGAAACGAACGATTAAGAGTGTCTGTCAGGGAGTGTAAGTGAATTTGAGGGGTCCCATGGACGAAGTGCGTTAGGAGAATTTCATAATATAACTTGCAAGAGAAAATCCTAATTTTGCAATAAGGGAATGGAAAAAGAAGTTTTAGACAAAGGGAGACTTTGGGCTAGACAAAACACTATTTTTTTAATGACCTAGTTGGGTTCCAAAGTCACACAAAACAAAGGCTGTCTATAAGGGCATGAAAACTAGGGAGTGCCAAAGTGTGCAACAAATCCCATGAAGTGCTAACACATGCTAGAAAGCTATAAGGCATGTTATGCATTCCAATATGTGCCAAGTGCTAGGGTGTGGCGCCAAAGCATGCTAGGGGGTGCCAAGGAAACAAAAGGGAGGACTAGTTTCAATCGCTTGGAAATTAATGAATAAGAGTGTGTGGTAGGGAGTGTTAGCAAGTTCTAGGTGTGTTAAGGAGGGAGTGAAAAGGTATGGTAGGAAGTGCCAAGGAATGATAGAGTGATAGGAAATCATGCTAAGATATTCCAATGTGTGCCAAGGAGTGTTAGGGAGTGCTAGAGAAACACAAGGGAGTATTATTTCATAGTGCATGGAAATCAATGAATATGAGTGTGTGAAAAGGAGTGCCAAGTAGTTCCAACTGTGCTAAGGAGGAGTGACAAGGCATTCTTGGGAGTGAAAAGGAATGTTAGAGTGCTAGGGAGACATGCAGCCAAGATATACCAACATGTGCAACGAAGTGTTAACTGGGAGTGTCATGGAACATAAGGGAGCACTATGTCAAAATGCATGGAAATGAACAAATAAGATTTTGTGATTGGAAGTGTCAGTGAATTCCAGGTGTGATAAGGAGGTAGTAACAAGGGATGTTAGGTAGTGTTGAGGCATGCTATAGGGCAAGATGACATTCCAAGATGTCCTAGTTTCTAGGGTGTACCAACATGTGCCAAGGAGTGTTAAAGAATGCTATGGAAACACAAGGGACCACTAGGTAAAAGTGCATGGAAATGAATGAATAATATTTTTTGACTGAGAGTGTCAACGAGCTCTAGGTATGATAAGGAGTGAGTGACAAGGTATGCTAGGTAGTACCAAGGAATGTTAGAGTGTTAGGGATTCATGCCAAGGTGTGCCAGGTGTTAGGGTGTGCCAATGCATGCTAGGGACTGTTAGGGAGTGTCAGAGAAACACAAGGAAACACTAGATGAAAATTCATGGAAATTAACTAATAAGAGTGTGTGACAGGGGGTGTCAATGAGTTCTTGGTGCGTTAAGGAGGGAGTGCCAAGGTTATATGCTAGGAAGTTCTAAGGTATGATAAACTACCAAGGCATGTCAGGAAGTGCTAGGGTGTGTTAGGGAGTGTAAAATCATGCCAAGGAATGTAGGGGATGCTAACAGATGCCACATATTGCTAAGGAAGTTAACACATGCCAAGTGCTATGGCATGTCATGATGTAAACTATGTTTCTTAGTTGTTTTACGACCACAATTGGATGTGATGAGCCTTGTCTTGGTAACTTGTTAAGTGGGATGAGTTGAGATTGGACATGAGTAGCCTAAGATGAGTTATAGGTAGTGCTTAGGTGAACAAGGCATATGTTTAATATCCACCAAACATGAGAATATGGGTTTGGTCATAGAATATTTGACGCAAGCACACTCAAGTGCCACAACACATCTACTTTTCACTATGAAATTTACTCACATCTGGGAATAAATTAGTGCACATGAAAATTTTAAAATTTTCAAATCATTCTTCATTAAATTACAAAGTATAATAGAATAGACTAGAGCTCTCATATCAGAGATCATGTCCATTTACAATCACACTGATTCAAGGAATACAACTAGGGAATGGTGTTAGTCCTTTTACAACCAATCTACCTTGAACAAGACAACACTTAACCCACATATTTATGGTGGCCACACATAGCCCTTTATTTCCACATGTCCTGAACACATTTGGAAGGTCCTCTTGCCTCCTGTTATGTAACTCCTCAATCTGCCTCTATCAATGAACTCAACTCCTTTAAGTTACTAAACTCAGCTCAAAAAAAAAATTTCACTCTATCTACCTCTTTTTTCCTTTAACATCAACAACACTTGGGGTTTTTGATCAATTTTTCACAACTTTGTTTGTGAGTAGCTCTTTGATTTTACTACTTGTTGCATACTCCTGCTCCAATATGACAAGTCTAGGGCTATGGAGGTTTCCTTTCTTCTCACTGACTCAATCCTCTACAATACATTGAACTAGGGCTAGTTGGATAGCCCACTTGACTACTACTTTAGTTCTTCAAAGTTTTCACGTCCTTAGGCCCAATACACCTACCCTTCTACCAGTCTTATTTTCCTTCACAAGTAAAAGACTTAGGGCTATTATTTGACAATCACTTAACAACCCTCCAAATGTACTTGGACTGCCATCAATTTTCCCAATCACAGTCAATTATTTTATTGATCGATTTCCCACAAGATTTCCCTTACCTATGGATCTTCAAATCTGCCACCTAATAGTGATGTGCGTCGTCTAAAAATCACTATTATTGTGTACCAATTTGGTTTTTTTCCAATTTATGAAAAAATCTGAACTACTCCTCTTATCATCATTCTAACAATTTGTAGATGCTTGAACTAGGGTCACAAATCATCCACTAACATTCCATTGACTAACTATTGATAGGATTCTTCAGATCTATGTCCAAAACTCTATGGGAGGTCCACTAAAATCAACTCCTCTTCATATCAATCCATTCCTCATATGGCACATTTCTTCTACTCAGGTTCCACCTTCCTTTGGATTTTTTATCTCGGCACATACTTTTTCAAACCATCTTCCAAATTGATGGTGTATATTGCAGAGATAAAGCTCTCTCTAATGGTTATGATCCCTCTTATTCTACACATATTTGTCATTGTCTTAAGGACATAAATTATGGAATAAACATGATAGGAAAACTAGCTAACTAGGGAATTCTAATTGCTTTAGAACAAACCCTATCCACCCATAGAAAAAATAACCACTCTTGCCTCCATAAGGGACTTGACCTAGCTCATATGGATCCATACATTCTGGGAATTTCTTTGACTGAATCTTGACCTGAAATTTAGATATTTATGACCCTCAAACTATGGATACCTCAATCAATATTACACTTGTGGCTACTTCTGTTTTGGCCCTAAATTCTAGTGCTGGCCCTCCTCCATTTCTGTTGGTATTTATCATAGCATTGCAACCTACTAACCACCACAAGATAGGGCCTCAACCCTCTCTACTATTTCAAAATTTGATGTGGCCTTCACATGCCAAAATTCTCATGAGTTGCCTCTCTTGAGCTCGATATGCCATAAGAGAACCAACAGTATGCCATCCTAATTCCTATCTTGAACACATTAAGGTATTTGACATTCTTGTGAACCCTCACATGATGATCTTGCTCTTGGTGGATGATCATGGCCTCCCTTTAGCAACCCTTACTCAACCCTCTAACTCGGCCTACTTTAGGACTACATCTCTCCTGGCCTCCTTGATAAAATGAGCTTATTCTCACTTGATGTTCTTGCCTTCATACTAAGGCCTCCTTAAATAGATTTTCCTATATAGGCATCGTCATAGCCCTCTAGAAATTACGGTATTTATCCACTTAGACCTTAGGAAAAAATAATTTTCCATTTTAATTCTCTTTTAGAGTTTAAACCTCATCTTGGGTCCAAAACCCCTTCACGTAGGTTCTTTGCTGACAAATCCTTTTGTGACCAAACTCAAACAAACCCATCTCACTAGGCTTGTGGAGTAGTTCCCAATATACACAATTCAAGAACATAGTCTAGTTGTAGTAATCATAACTTGGTCAAGCTCTTGTAGCCATGCAAGGACTTGGTTGGGTTCCCAAGCTAAAAATTAAGTAATGGTAGTTGTGAGGGTGTGATAGCTAGGGAGGGTTAGGGCACACCAACGAATGAAAAGGCATGCTAACACATGTTGGACAATGTCAATGCATGCTGAGTGTTAAGGAGTGTTAAGGGAGAACTAGGTCAAAATGCATGGAAATGAACAAATAAGAGTGTGTGTTATGGAGTGTCAGTGAATTCAAGTGTGCCAAGGATGAAGTGTGTTAAAAGAAGTTCATAATAGGATTTACAAGAGGCAAGCCTATGATTGCGATAAGGGGCTCTACAAAGCAGTTTTCGACAAAGGGATACTTTGTGTTGGTAATAACACTAATTTTCCTTTATTATTAGTTTTATATGGCATGTGGCACACTTTGGTTGAATTCTCATGTGTTAAATATTTTAGATAATTTCATATTGTACATTGTTGTGTATAAGTTTTTGGGAACTTAGCTTGTGCCAACTTATATCTTGTGTGTCTTGTGTATCTTGTGGTTCTTGAAAATTCTCAGTTAAAGCTCTACTCTTTATATGAACTATACATACATGACAAATATTTCCTATGTAATCTATATTGTTGCTTAGTTATTTTGTGGCCACGGCTAGATTTGATCCTTGTCTTGGTAATTTCTTAAGTGGGACAAGTTAAACTTGGATGAGTGGCCTAATATGAGGTATATGCAGTTCTTAGGTGAAAAAGGCACAATATACTTGTAGCAGGTGCAATTGGTTAAATTTTTGTGATTGAGGCAAGTCAATGTCACAGAACTAAACTTCCTAAGGACTTGATTCAGTTCCCAAGTCATGAAAAGACGTAAGGCTAGTTGTGAGGGAATGAGTGCCAAGGCATGTTAGGGAATTCTAACATGTTCTACATATTTTGAAGGCATGTCAAATATGCTAAGATGTGGCAAGTGATAAGGCACGCCAATATGTGCAAGGGTGTGAAAATATGTGTCAGGGACTATCAAGGCAACAAAGAGGATAAACAAGTGAAACTACAAGAAATGAACACATACGAGGATTAATAATTCATCAATTTACCTTTTATAGGAGGGGCATGCTAGTCACACGAACACTAGGTGATAATAGGTGCCAAGTTCCAAGTGTTAGTGAATTCTCGTCGTGATGATGGATCCCCGTTGGGATTTGAAACATCGACCAATGTTTTATGATACTGTGGATAATTCGGATTCTACAAATAACGATAACCACAGAAGTTTAAAAACCATAAATAATCCATTGTTACTTCTCATATAGTTTCCTATAATTGATCTCAAATAAATTTAATATTAAAGCATGCCAAATCATACCAACACATCTTAATGAATGCTATACATGGTAATAATTTCCAAGCGCCAACCCGTGCCAAGTTCCAATGTGTGTTAGGGTGTGATACACATGTTATGAAGTGGAAGGGCATGCAGAAGGGTCCTAAAGTGTGACAGATTGTGCTAATGCATGTTGAGGAGTGTTATGGAGTACTAGGGAAACACAAGGGAGCACTAGGTACAAATTTATGGAATTCAATGAATAGGAGGATGTTCCCGGGAGTGTCAATAAGTGCTAGCTAGCATGAAAAGGATGGAGTGACAAGGAATGTCAAGCACTAGTAAGGCATACTAGGGAATATTAGGGCATGTCAAGAAGTGCGAGAGTGTGTTAGGGAGTTCCAGCGTGTGATAACATGTGAAAAATAGTGCCAGGACATGCAAGATGCTAAGGCAAGTTAGGACATGTATGGTTTTAGGGTATGCCAATATGTGTCAAGGAGTATCAAGGAAAAAAAATAAGAACCAAGCTAAAATGCAAGGAAATGAACACATAAGACAGTTAATCAGCCAAGAATTTATATTTTTCATTAGGGACATGCTAGGCACACTAATAATAACTTCCAATACATGCCAAGTTCCAATGTGTGCGAAGTGCTCATGTATGTTAATGCATATCAAACTATTCCAGGGCATGCTAGGGACTACAAGGCATGCCAACACATGCTAGGAGAGTGTTATACTATGCTAGGGCATGCAAACATGTGCTTAGGTGTCCTAGTCATGTCAAGATGTTCTAAGACATGTGAGGTGCCAAAGAATGTTAGTGTGCGCCAAAGCAAGTTAAGATGTTCCAAGAGTGTTGAGGAGTGCTAGATATCTCTCTTTAATAGAATTTCAAAATCTTGATTATGTATTAAATAATATATTTTAAACACACTAGTGGAACTCTATTTAAAGGAAATTTGTTAGATAATAAACCTAATAGAGATGAATCATGTATTGACTCATAGGAAAACTATATTTCTTCTGAAAAATTTACCGGATTCTAAGCACTATATGGCCTTGGCACATAATGAAAAATACTCCACAACAATGATCTTAAATCGTTATCTTTTGACACAAAATATAGTAACATACAAATAGTGTCATCAAAAACTCATTGGAATGATCAATGATGACGAAATTTTTTTGACTCTCACCAAAAGTAACCAAAAAAGAGCATTGGTGAGGGTCAATAAAAGGTACCACTAGAAATGTCACCAAATAGATAATTAGTGATGGGCCTTTAATATCCCTCACCAAAAGTGTCGTTGAAAATGGCTTTGGTGACAAGCCTTAAAGGAATGTCACTATATGCACTTATAAAAACACCTTTTTAAATATTGTCATCGTATGTGACATTGGCGATGGACCTTAAAGGTCTGTCACAGGCATGACCATCACCAATGTCCTTTTTTCTTGTAGTGAATGGGATATATAATACTTCAAATAAGGCCTCCCTTCCAAAATCAGGGCTTTGAACATGTAACAGTGTTTCCTCCCTATAGAGTGTATAAACAATGACCCTATTAGGTGTTTCTAGCCCATAAGTGGAAATACCATTTCCTCAGTCCACCCTTCAATTAATAAGTGTTAGTGAATATTAATGATGGTGTAGAGGGGATAGGACTTCATGGCCAAGTGCCAGGGTCGAAGGGAATAAAATTACAGGGCTCCACGTCATCAATGTATAAATGTGAGGAGGGAGCAAGTGTGGATACATGAGTTATGAACATGATGTTTTTGTTTTCCACCCCTCTTGTGTGCCTTTTATTTTTTCTTGATTTTTCGTTTTATTACAACTCATAGCTCAAGGGTTAGAGCTTATTTTGAATGATGTATATCAGTTTTTTTCCCCTTAATGATGATGCAATTAATCATTCATGAATCTTGGTACATGAAAGCATTCCTTTCATGATGTAATGGGGAAATATGTGCCTAGGAAATGGGTGACGACCATATGAGTGAGCTAGTGCTCATGCTAGTATTTTTCACACCTGCTCATTATCTATCCCTGCCATATTTTTCATTTTTCTATTATTTTTGGACATAATAATCTTTTTCATTTTATTTTAGCTGCATCAACCTCCCATGGAAAATTTGTTGGGCCCTACCTAGGTATGTGGTTGTGTGGGTGTCAAATCCCAAGAAATCAATGGATAGTTGAAACAAGAATGGAGGTGAAGCTGAGCTTGTAATGTATGATGGAAAATTGATAAGTATGACATAGGGATAGTTGAAACTATGTTATCTCAATCAAGGCTTCCCAAGTAGTGCCACTCTCATACCCATTGGGTCATTAGGTGAGTTCCCACTACATGAGAATAGAATGTTAGCCCAAAATTTAAGATGAGAGAACAAGATTATGGTCAAAACACCTTTTCCTTTTAGGTCACCCCATAATTCATTCAAATTCCCAATTATAAAAAAGCATAAGCACTTGGTTTCAAAATGAATAAAATACCTTTTAATCGGAATCCCACCTTCCTACATGTGTTCTTGCTGAATGGGTCATAAGCATTGAGTTGATGAAAGTGGTGGAGATGATATGGTAGGTCATCATCTAGTGGTGGTTTCCTGGGGTTGTTGGCTAGCCAACTAGATGTGAAGAATGCAAGAGAAAAATTTTCTCCTAAGGATTACCCTTTTTGGTGGGTAACAAGTCAAATTTGAATGTGGTGTCACTGTTTGAGCTAATCAATAAGGATGAAGTGAAAAAAGGTGCACTTCATTCACCTAATCATGCCTCTAATCATATCGCACTCATGGAGAAGTTTCATTACATCTTTACTCCAAAATAATCTTTGTAGGAGCTATAAACAATTGTGATATCACAAATTGAATGGTTGAAAATGTAAAAAAATTGAAAAGGATTTGGTCACGAATGGAATTGAAGTGATGCATTTTTCCTTGGATTGATACACATATATGAAATTATATACTTTATTGGTAATATGAATTTATATTTTAGAAAGAAGGATTATAATATTAATATGTAATTTTTTTATTTATTTTAAGAAAATAATATGATAATGATAGTGTTACAATGTTTTCATGTTATAAAATAAGATGGCTTTGCTAATTTGCACTTTTATAAGGTATGCTTTCTAAAATGTAGAATATAAAATTATGATATATCTAAATTGAAATTTCTATTATATGAGTTTGTCATAGATCCACATTGTTCTTTGGGACATTCTATTGCCTCTTAAGGATCATTTATGAGACTAAACATATCTTTTTCACTTCCTTCTTTTCATCCTTTACAAAAAGGAAACCTAAATATTTTGTCTTTTTCTGAATTTGCTAGTTGTTTTTTTCCATCATGTCACATATTTTGATCAAATTACCCCATGGCCTTTCCAACAATATATTTCATCCACACATTAGTACCATATCAATGAAATAAATTAACCTAAAATGTAACTTAAAAATATAAATTCCTTATGTTAATATACAAACACATCCTATTGAAAATAACAAAAAAACAAATACAAATAAATAATATATTAACACTAATTTATCTTCTATTGAAAATTAAAGAAGAATTACACTATTATATCCCAAAACTCAATTACACTAACCAACTACATTTTGTGCATTAAGTCTATTTTATAGTAAAAGAAACATAAAGAGGAAATACATTGAATGTAGGTACCTAGTTTCAAACCCTAACCCTAATCAATTAGATTAGTGTACATGAACCCTTTTAGCATAACACATCAACTGAAATGCAACATATACATGAACTCATGTGCTTGCATATCCTTGGAAATTGTACCCTTCTGGAATAGAATAAAACATATAATTTAGGTCAACTCCACCAAGAAATATGCCCCCCTCAACATAACACATGAATGCAAAATACCTACGTGTTCCCATTTTACTAAGAGATACAATGTTGTTGTGTCTTCCCTAACAAACCCAAACCCTCTATTGGGTCATCATTGGAATTTTCAAACTTCATCAACTATAGGATAGGCACTAAACTAGATCTATTGAAGTGCACTTCCAAAGAAAAACAACTCAAATTAACATGTGAGAAAACTAACACACACATTTTCCTATGGCTATCTTTGGAATTTGCAATGGGTCATCATTGGAATTTGCAAACTTTGTCAACTATAAGATAGGCACTAAAGTAGATCTATTGAAGGGAACTTCCATGAAGAAAAACTACTCAAATTAACATGACATGCGAAAAAACTAACATACACATTTTCCTATGGCTATCATTATAATTTGCAAATTTGGTCAACTATAAGATAGAAAATAAACTAAATCTATTTAAGTACTCTTCCATAGAGAAAAACAACTCAAATTAACATACAATAAAACTAACATAGACATTTTCCTATAAAACTTTCATGAACAAAAATTACACCATTACAATAATAAAAAATCAAAAAATAAATTAAACAAATAGTAAAGATTTACAACCCATAACTCCAACTACTATTCTTACTCTATCACCCAATTAACCCACTAAAGAAAAAAAGAATTAACAAATAAAAAAAATAAAGACAAAAACAAAGAATTAACCCCCAAAAAAAAAAATAAAAAAAAAATGAAAACAATAGGGCAAAGTTGTACGAAGTTCCCAGCTATGAAAAGTGATAAGATCTCTCCAATATAGCGCTAATGAGTGAAGGGTGCACTATTATAATATAATATACATTTAAATAATTTTAGAAATGAAATAAATAAAACAAAATAAAATATTTTATTATATTTAATTAAATGGATTTTCAAAAATAATTTATTTTAAAATTTATATGAATTTGTTAATTATGTATTTTAATATTTTTTTCTAATCTAATTACTTTTAAAATATGATTTTGTTATCATGTAAAAACCTTTAAAGCTATAAATTGTCTAATTTATTTGAAGATAAGTTGTTGATACTTGAATGTGAAAAAATATTAAACATTTTTCTTTATTATTAGATCTTAGGCTTTTGTGATCTATAATGTGAATGAGATACCTTTTGGATTAATTGCATTTAAATAATGAGGTCAAAGATATTCTTCTTTATTTTAAAATTTTTAATATTATTTTGAATATATTTATATGAAAATATAATCCATTGATGATATGAAATTATGTTTTAAAATAAGTTACATTTGTTGTCGGACAAGGGAGAGAGATGGCTTCGGCTAGGGTTTTGATGAGGGTTTCTACAACCACCATCAGAGCCGACCTCGTGGACTAAAAACCAGAAGGGGCCTCCCTTGACGCAACCATTATTGTCTACACTACCGCTCTGAATGCAGTGGAGAGAGCCGTCTTATTCAGTTTACTTACCAGCAAAGTGACCGTTTGGTCATTACCCCCAGTTTCTGAGCTCTGGCACACGACACCGACTCACCCGGTGATTGATTATTAGAAGGGACGCACCACATACAATGAGGAGGCCGGGATCACGCGTGGGGTCTTCCACCACCTTGAGCATGATGCTCTGATCGATGATAAGATGCGCAGAAATAGATATGCAAGAGTAGGAGGAGAAGTTCAAAAATCCTCTTTTTGCATGACAGGAACAGATAAATCCCTACTGACATTTTTGATGATAGATCTGGAACCCACGACCCTCGCTGGGTTTCGAAAAAGGGATCAGAGGGATTTTTATCACCATGTAGTTCTGATCTTGGGCAAAGAGGGCGCTGCTAACAACTTGGTTCATAGCTCGTGCATCGTGGGGACGGGAAAGGAGAACCTTTGTCTGTTTCAGATGCGAAGGGCAGCGCTAGGGCTCAGTCAGAAGACTATCCAGGCGGCGTTGAAGACAGGGGAGGTCGGGTTGGAGAGTGATGGTAAACAAAAGGGCTGCTCACACGCCCCCTTCTCAGGCCATCGCTCGTCCAGTTACACTCAGGCAAATGAAGACTCTTCACAACAGAGGACAAAGCTCCTTGGCAGATTGGAGCAAGGGCAAACCAGGATCCCTCGGATCCAGCGTGAGGAAAGGAAGTGGTAAAATCTTCCTTTAACATGGAAGCAACCCTCTTCCTTGCGTATAAATCTAGAACAACGACATGGATTGTCACCACTTTCAGATCTCCGGCAACAGGTAAATTTAAACCGTTTTCAGATTTTCATCAAACCCCCTGTGGGTAAAACTTATTTAGTTTGGATACAAGGAGAAAATACCATTCTACAGCTGAAACAGCAAATCTGGAGACTGATGGGATACCCTGTCCCGATCCAACACTTGGTCAGTGGTAGCCACTCTCTTTGGGATTGTAGGTCTTTGAAGAACTATGGAATTAAAGCAGAAATGACTATCTCACTGAACCTTCGGCTAAGAGGGCGTGCTGCATATCAGGGAATATCAAGTTCTGCAGGAGGAGATAAAAGCAAAAAACCCACATCTCAACAACAATCAAATGGCGGCCTCTCTTACAAAAATATCTTACAGGGAAATAAAGCTGCAGGGTCACCTACAGATCAAGGAGGATATGTACCAAGGCCCTACATTGTGGAACAACTTGGACAAACCCCTGCTCTAAAAATTTATATTGCAGGAACAGAGGATGATGTCAAGACATATGAAACAAAGGCATTAATTTTCCGTTTTAATTGTTTCTGGTCGAAACCAATGGACCTTTTCCATTGGATTTTCACACAATGGACCATGGAATGTGATATTCACCTATGCTCCAAAGGGTTCTTTATTGTTAAGTTTATATCTACGGAGGTCAGAGATCGTATCATCAGAGCAGGGCTTTGGTTTTGGGGAACTACGGGTCTTTTCATGACCCCATGGTTTCCAGATTTCGACCCAAACACCATGAAGATCGCCAGAATGCCGGTATGGGTCCATCTATACAACCTCCCCCTTCATTTCTGGAGTGATCAGGTCCAGGAGGGAATTGGGAACAATATTGGGAAATACATAAAAACTGATACAGAAAGAATCGAGGAGAGGATCTACACTTTTGCATGGATCTGCGTCGAGGTAGATCCAAGTAAAGGATTGCCGAAAAATATTATGCTGATCTACAAGAAACAGAACTAGCTGCAAGGACTAGATTATGAAAAAACTGCATTCAGATGCAGAATTTGTAGGATGACAGGACATTTAAAAAGCACATTTCTAGAAGCTAAGAAAGAAAACAGTAAAAAGAAACAGAAAAGGAAACAGAGAAAAGGGTGGCAATATCCCCCTCCTGATTCAGAGGAGGACGAATCTGAAGCAGAGGAGGAACCTACTCCCACCAGAAATATTGAGCCTACACAGGGACAAGAGATCCAAAGGAAAGACATATCAGTCCAAAAGGACCTTCAGCATCACTCAAATCAGTCAGAAAGGACTAGCGAGGACATGGGTATTGGAGGGATCAAACGACACCATTCCTCGAATACTTCAGATTCATACAAGGATACAGGAAGCCAGATAGCAGAAAATCAGTTAGTCCTTGCAACGATTGCACCTTCCCAGAGTGAGTGGCGCAAGGTCGAGAAGAAGAAGGGGAGGAAAACCTGAGTTGTGGGACAACTACTCACTCTTTGACAGTAGTGGTCACTTTTTGGGGCCATCTAGTTTTTCTCTCGCCTTTTATCTCTCGACTCATCTTTCCTCTTTCTATTCCTTTTTCTTTCTTTTGCAATGGTAGCCCTGCTACGACGCATTGTGTGCCAAAGCGCATGAGCCATATGGGCAGTTGTCTGAAATGCTTAAATGCATATGCTACATGTAACTTTTCATTTTATAAATAAAAAGTTACTAATTTTTTTTCTGTGGAGAAAAAATTATGTTTTAAAATTAATATAATAATCAATTTATAAATATTTATCTTTATTTTTTAAAATAATAATAATTATATTGTTATAATATTTTGGTGTTACAATTAATATAACCTTCCTAAATTAATATTAAAATATAATGGTATATGAGTGAAATTAATAATTAAGAATAATAATTATATTGTTATAATATTTTGGTGTTACAATTAATATAACCTTCCTAAATTAATATTAAAATATAATGGTATATGAGTGAAATTAATAATTAAGAATATGTTTGTTGTTAAAACCATTTTAAAATTTTATGTTTTTGATAAGATATATTTATTTTCATATATTTTGATTAAATAATTAATAATTCAAAATAATGAAAATTTGTTTGAATTTATTTTATGTTTTTTATTTTAGGCAATTAAAGTATGAGTTAAATGTGTTATTATTTTAGTACTGAAAGTATGAATTAAAAACACTAGAGTTAAACATAAAAACAAAAAAGCCAAGCATTTATCTAAAAATAGATTGCCAATTGTAACACTAATTAGTAACCTTGTTTAGTTGGTAACTCTTCATCACCCAAAAAAATATTTCATAATATAGGGTGTTCTATTAGTAACCTTGTTTTAGATTTTGAACCTCATCTTGGGTCCAAAACCCCTTCACTTGGGTTCTTTGTTGACAAATCCTTTTGTGACCAAATTCAGACAAAGCAATCTCACTAGACTTGTTGAGTACCTCCCAAGATACACGATTCAAGAACATAGTCTAGTTGTAGTAATCATAAATTGGTCAAGCTCTTGTAGTCAAGCGAGGACTTGGTTGGGTTCCCAAGCTGAAAATTAAGTAATGGTAGTTGTGAGGGTGTGATAGCTAGGGAGGGTTAGGGCATGCCCAGGAATGAAATGTCAATGCATGCTGAGTGTTAAGGGAGAACCAGGTCAAAATGCATGGAAATGAACAAATAAGAGTGTGTGCCTTGGAGTGTTAGTGAATTAAAGTGTACCAAGGATGAAGTGTGTTAAAATAAGTTCACAATAATATTTATAGAGGCAAGCCTATGATTGTGATAAGGGGCTCGAAAAAGTAGTGTTAGACAAAGGGAAACCTTTTGTTGGGCATAACACTAATTTTCCTTTATCTATTAGTTTTATATGGCATGTGGCACACTTTGGCTGAATGCTCATGTTAAACTATTTTAGACAAGTTCATGTTGTACATTGTTATGTATAAATTTTTGGGAACTTAGCTTGCACCAACTTATATCTTGTGTGTCTTGTGTATCTTGTGGTTCTTGCATATTCTCAGTTAATTCTATATTGCTTATATGAACTAGACATACATGTATATGAACTGGACATACATGAAAAATATTTCGTATGTAATCTATATTGTTTCTTAGTTATTTTTTGGCCATGGCTAGATGTGATCCTTGTCTTGACAAGTTCTTAAGTGGGACAATTTCAACTTGGATGAGTGGCCTAATATGAGATATAGGCAGTTCTTAGGAAAAAATGGCATAATCTACTTGTAGTAGGTGAAATTGGTTAAGTTGTTGTGACTGAGGCAGATCAATGTCACATGAACTATAGTTGCTAAGGACTTGATTCGGTTCCAAAGTTGTGAAAAAATGTAAGGCTAGTTGTGAGGGCATGAGTGCCAAGGCATGCTAGGGAATGATAACATGTTCCAAATAGTTCGAAGGCATGTCAAATATGCTAATATGTGTCGAGCGCTAAGGAATACCAAGATGTGCAAGGGTATGACAATATGTGTTAGGGACTATCAAGGCAGCAAAAAGGAGAAAAAATTTAAACTACAAGGAAATGAACTCATACGAGGGTTAATAATTCATTAATTTACCTTTTCCAGGAGGGGCATGCTAGTCACACCATCACTAGGTTGTAATAGGTGCCAAGTGCTAAGTCTTAGTGCATTCTAAGTGCCAAATCATCCTTTTTTACTTCTCATCTAATTTCCGATAATTGATCTCAAATAAATTTAATATTAAATCATGCCAGATCATACCAACGCATATTAATGAATGGTAGACATGGTAATAATTTCCAAGCACCAACACTTTCTAAGTTCCAATGTGTGTTAGGGTGTGATACACATGTTATGAAGTGGAAGGTCATGTAGAAGAGTGCTAAAGTGTGAGAGTGTGCTAATGCATGACAAGGAATGTTATGGAGTACTAGGGAAACACAAGGGAGCACTAGGTCAAAATGAATGGAAGTCATTGAATAGGAGGGTGTGCATGGGAGTGTCAATGAATGATAGCTAGCATGCCAACGAGGAAGTGACAAGGCATTTCAAGCATTATTAAGGCATGCTAGGTAATATCAGGGCATGTCAAGAAGTGCCATAGTGCGCTAGGGAGTTCCAGTGTGCGTTAACATGTTCTGAATAATGCCAAGACATTCAAGATGTTAAGGCATGTTAGGATGTGTAGGATGTTAGGGTATGCCAATATGTGTCAAGGAGTATCAAGGAAAAAAAGGAACCAAGCTAAAATGCAAGTAAATGAACGCATAAGAGGGTTAATAAGTTGATAATTTATCTTTTTCAAAAGGGGCATGCTAGGCATACAAATAATAGGTTCCAATACATGCCAAGCTCCAATGTGTGCCAAGTGCTCATGTATGTTAATGCATGTCAAAGTGTTCCAGGGCATGCTAGGGACTACAAGGCATGCCAATGCATGCTAGGAGAGTGTTATACTATGCTAGGTCCTACCAACATGTGCTTGGGTGTCCTAGTCATGTCAAGATGTTCTATGTACAGAGATGTTCTCAGACATGCGAGGTGTCAAGGAATGTTAGTGTGTGCCAAAGCACGTTAATATGTTCCAAGAGTGTTGAGGAGTGCTAGATACCTCTCATTAATAGAATTGAAAAATCTTTATTATTTATTAAATAATATAGTTTATAGACACTAGTGGAACTTTATTTAAAGGGAATTTGTTATATAATAAACCTAATAGAGATGAATCATGCATTGACTCATAGGAAAACGATATTCTCATTTCTTGAGGGAAATGATACACACTAATTACTTCTTAACAAATTACCTGACTCTAACCACTATATGGCCTTGGACACATAATGAAAAAGACTCCACAACAATGATCTTAAGTCATTATATTTTGACACAAAATATAGTAACATGCAAATAGTGTCATCAAAAACTCATTGGAATGATCATTGATGACGAACATTTTTCGACTATCACCAAAATCAACCAAAAAGAGCATTGGTGAGGGTCAATAAAATATCGTCACTAGAAGTGTAAGCAAAGAGAGAATTAGTGGCGAGCCTTTAATATCCGTCACCAAAAATTGTCACTGAAAATGGCTTTGGTGCCAAGCCTTAAAGGAATGTCACTATATGCTCTTACAACAACACTTTTTTGAGGATTTTCAGCATATGTGACATTGGTGATGGACCTTAAAGGTCTGTCACATGTATGAACCTCACCAATGTCCTTTTTTCTTGTAGTGAATGGGATATATAATACTTCAAATAAGGCATCCCTTCCAAAATCAGGGCTTTGAACATGTAATGGTGTTTCCTCCCTATGGAGTGTATAAACAATGACCTTATTAGGTGTTTCTAGCCCATAAGTGGAAGTAGCATATCCTCAGTCCACCCTTCAATTGATAAGTGTTAGAGAATATTAATGATGGTATAGAGGGGATAGGATTTCATGGCCAAATTCCAAGGTAAAATGGACTAACATGACAGGGCTCCACATCATCAATGTATAAATGTGAGGGAGCAAGTGTGGATACATGAGTTATGAACATGATGTTTTTGTTTTCCACCCCTCTTGTGTGCCTTTTAGTTTTTCTTGATTTTTCATTTTATTATGACTCATAGCTCAAGGGTTAGAGCTTACTTTGAATGATTTATATCAGTTATTTTTCCCCTTAATGATGATGCAATTAATCATTCATCGAGATTGGGACATGCAAGGGTTTCATTAGGAGAATTTTGAGGTCTAAAATGGGCCTCCTAAGAAAAATGTAAAACCAAAATAAACTTTATAAGAACCAATAGAATTCAAGATGATGATGTCAACCATGGTGAATGTTTCACCATTTTTTAAGTAAAGGGTAAAAAATTAAAAAATAATAAAATAATAAAACTACTTTTTCAACTCGTATTTTCAACTTATCTCCCAAAGTTTTAACTCAAATTTCGAGTAGGATTACTCGTTGGATGCAAAATTTAATTTCTCATCCAAGGAGTACCCATGTTGCATACTTTCGATGGACCCTAGTACATGAAAAATAAGAAATACATGAAAAAACATGATTGCAATCATGTTTTTCATGTATTTCTCATTTTTCATGTAGCAGGGTCCATCGAAAGTATGCAACATGGGTACTACTTGGATGAGGAATTAAATTTTTCATCCAACGAGTACTCCCGCTCGAAATTTTAGTAAAAACTTTGGAAGATAAGTTGAAAATACGAGTTGAAAAATAGTTTTTCCTTTTTTCTCTCTAAAATTTGATGATGTCATGAAATCTTATTTGATTTTTTCCACTATTATTGTATAATTTCCTTAGGAGGCCCGTTTTAGACCCCCAAATTCCCCTAATTCTTTCATGATGTAATGGGGAAAAGATGTGCCTAGGAAACAGGGGATGGTCGAGTGAGCTAGAGATCATGCTAGTATTTTTCCCACGTG
Organism: Pinus albicaulis; assembly: GCA_034641835.2. NCBI lineage: Eukaryota > Viridiplantae > Streptophyta > Pinopsida > Pinales > Pinaceae > Pinus > Pinus albicaulis. The sequence continues at coordinate 32,405,497 of CM076574.1, read as the reverse complement.
CTCATTTTCTTTCCCTGCCATATTTTGGGATTTTTTTTTGGACACAATATTCTTTTTCCTTTTCTTTTAGCTGCATCAACCTCCCAGGGAAATTTTTTTGGGCCCTACCTAGGTATGTGGTTATGTGAGTGCCAAATCCCAAGAAATCAATGGATAGTTGAAATCAGAATAGAGGTGAAACCGTGCTTGTAATGTATGATGGAAAGTGATAAGTATGACATAGGGATAGTTGAAACTATGTCATCTCAATCAAGGCTTCCCAGTAGTGCCACTCTCATACCCATTGGGCCATTAGGGGAGGTCCCACTACATGAGGATCGAATGTTAGCCCCATATTTAAGGTGAGAGAACAAGATAATGGTCAAAACCCCTTTTCCTTTTAGGTCACCCCATAATTCATTCAAATTCCCAATTATAAACAAGCATAAGCACTTGGTTTCAAAATGAATAAAGTACCTTTTGATCGGAATCCCGCCTTCCTCCACTTGTTCTTGTTGAATGGGTCATAAGCATTGAGTTGATAAAATTGGTGGAGATAAAATGGTACATTATCATCTAGTGGTGGTTTCTTGGGATTGTTGGCTATCCAAATAGATGTGAAGAATGTAGGCGAAAGGTTTTCACCTAAGGGTTACCCTTTTTGGTGGGTAACAAGTCAAATTTGAAGGTGGTGTCACTGTTTGAGCTAATAAATAATGATGAAGTGCAAAAATGTGCACTTCATTCACCTAATCACCCCTCTAATCATATCTCAATTGTGGAGAAGTTTCATTACATCCTTCAAAATAATCTTTGTAGGAGCTATAAACAATTGTGATATCAACAAATTTAATGGTTGAAAATGTAAAGAAATTGAAAATGATTCGGCCAGGAATGGAATTGAAGTGATGCATTTTTCCTTGGCCCGATACACATATTTGAAATTATATACTTTATTGGTAATATGAATTTATATTTTAGAAAGAATGATTATAATATTAATATGTAAATATTTTTATTTATTTTAAGAAAATTATATGATAATGATATATATATATATATATATATATATATATATATATATATATATATATATATATATATATATATATATATATATATATATATATATATAGAGAGAGAGAGAGAGAGAGAGAGAGAGAGAGAGAGAGAGAGAGAGAGAGTGCTAAAAATTGAATTGAAAGAGTGAGAGAGTAGAGAATAATTTAATGTAGTGGCTTGAAAAGGAAAATCCGTACAAGATCATAGACCACTAATAATGCTAGGAGGATACACTATCAAATTTGAAACCAAGAACTGTAAAACCAAAAAGAGAAACCAAAGAGATTAAAGAATGAGTTGATTAAGGGAGTTTGAGAAATTGATCGACATATTGCAATAGAAAATACTAAAAGAGGAAATGAAAGAGAGTAGAAAATAATTCAATGGAGGCAACTTGAAAAAGAAAATATGTACAAGATCATAGCCTACTAATACTGCTAGGAGGATACAAAATCAAATTTCAAACTAAGAAAGGGAAAATAAAAAGGAGCAACCAAAGAGAACAAATAAAGAGTGTATTGAAGGAGCTTGAGAAAGAAAATCCTTACAACATAATTAGTTATTCATAATTATAGAATGTTGTGTTTTTATATTTTGGGCCATGATAAGAAAATTATGCACTCAAATAAATTAACCTAAAATGTAACTTAAAAATATAAATTCCTAAATATGTTAATATACAAACACATCCTATTGGAAATAACAAAAAACAAATACAAATAAATAATATATTAACACTAATATATCTTCTATTGAAAATTAAAGAAGAATTACACTATTATATCCCACAAATCAATTACACTAACCGACTACATTTTGTGCATTAAGTATCTTTTATAGAACAAGAAACATAAAGAGGAAATCCATTGAATGTGGGTACCTAGTTTCAAACCCTAACCCTAATCAATTAGATTGGTGTACATGAACCCTTTTAGCATAACACACCAATTGAAATGAAACATATGCATGAACTCATGTTCTTGTGTCTCCTTGGAAAGTGAACCCTTATGGAATAGAATAAAACAACATGTAATTTAGGTCAATTCCACCAAGAAATGTGCCCCCCTAAAAATAGAACATGCATGCAGACTACCTATGTGTTCCCATTGTACTAAAATATACAATGTTGTTATGCCTTCCCTAACAAACCCAAATCCTCTATTGGGCCATCATTAGAATTTGCAAACTTCGTCAACTATAGGATAGGCTAAACTAGATCTATTGAAGTGCACTTCCATAGTGAAAAACGACTGAAATTAACACGTGAAAAAACTAACATACACATTTTCCTAAGGCCATCATTCCAATTTGCAATGGGTCATCATTGGAATTTGCAAAATTCGTCAACGACACTAAACTAGATCTATTGAAGTGAACTTCCATGGAGAAAAACAAATCAAATTAACATAACATGCGAAAAAAATAACATACACATTTTCCTATGGCCGTCATTAGAATTTGAAAACTTGTTCAACTATAGAATAGACATTAAACTAAATCTATTTAAATGCACTTCCATAAAGAAAAAACAACTCAAATTAACATGTGAGAAAACTAGCATACACATTTTCTTATAAAAACTTCATAAACCAAAATTGCACCATTACAATGAAAAAAATTTGAAGATTTCCCTACTATAACTACTATTCTTACTCTATCACCCAATTAACCCACTATTGAAAACAAAGAATTAACAAATAAAAAAAATACAAACACAAAAAAATAAAAATAAAAAAAGTAGTAAAGTAAAAAAGGCCCAATGTAAACAATATGGCGAAGTTGTACGAAGTTCCAAGCTATGAAAAGTGATAAGATCTCTCCAATATAGCATTAATGAGTGAAGGGTGCACTATTATACTATAATATACATTATATATAATATAATATAATATAAAATTGCTGGCTATATTACATTGTATACAATATAATATTATCTAAATAATTTTCGAAATGAAATGAAATAAATAAAATAACATTATATTTAATATAAACTTTGAAGAAAACTTTTATTAAATTTAATTAGATTGATTTTAAAAAATAATTTATTTTAAAATTTAGATGAATTTGTTAATTATGTATTTTAATTTTTTTTCCTAATCTGATTACTTTGAAGATAGAATTTTATTTAGAAAATATGATTTTGATACTATGTAAAAACCATTAAGTATAAATTGTCTAATTTAATTAAAGATAAGTTGTTGATACTTGAATGTGTAAAGATGATTAAACATTTTTCTTTATTATTATTTCTTAGATTTTTGTGATCCATAATATGAATGAGATATTTTTTTGGATTAATTGCATTTAAAGAATTAGGTCAAAAATATTCTTTTTTTATTTAAAAATTTTTAATATTACTTTGAATATAATATTTATATGAAAATATAATCAATTGATGATATGAAATTATGTTTTAAAATTAATATAATTATCAATTTATAAATATTTATCTTTATTTTTAAAAATAAAAATAATGATATTGATATAATATTTTGATGTCACAATTAATATAATATTCATTAATTAATATTAAAATATAATGGTATATGAGTGGATTTAATAATAAGAATATGTTTGTTGTTAAAAGATTTTAAAATTTTATGTTTTTGATAAGATATATTTATCTTCATATATTTTGATTAAATAATTAATAATTCAAAATAATGAAAGTTTGTTTGAATTTATTTTATGTTTTTTATTTTAGGCAATTAAAGTATGAGTTAAATGTGTTATTATTTTAGTACTGAAAATATGAATTAAAAATTCTAGAGTTAAACATAAAAACAAAAAAACCAAGCATTTATCTAAAAATAGATTGTCGATTGTAACACTAATTAGTAACCTTGTTTAGTTGGTAACTCTTCATCACTGAAAAAAATATTTCATAATATAGGGTATTCTATTTCTGAATATTCCAATAGCAAATCAATTAGTTTGTAACCCTTCATCACAAAAAAATATATTTCATAATATAGGGTGTTCTATTTCTGAAGATTCCAATAGAAAATCAATTAGTTTATAGCCTTTGATAAGGGCATTGAACAATATGTAGTCCCAAATTTTAAAAGTACAAATGGGCATAATGAATAGAGTGACTTAGAATGTCATTGATAAAACCTCACATTGCAACTCATTGATGAGGATGAAGATCAATAGAATAGGAGGGTGAGCGACTACAAGTGGTATAGGGCTGTTAATCTCGTGTGTAGTGTGCATACATATAGAGCTGCTACTGTACAATGTGAATATTGTGTTAGAAATTGGTTAATTTGACCGGCCTCTGGTTCTTCCGTGCATTGTTCCAAATATTGTTTAATCCACTCCCGGCCTCTGGTTCTTCTGTGCATTATTCCAAAGATTGTTTAATCCACCCTTGGGACTGCCACCATGAGCTACATAGTCAGACAACATAATCAACAACTGATGAGTGCATTTCTCTTGTCAACAATCGTATGTTGTTATCAACCTGGAATTGTTATACACCCACCATGGATGATTTAGGTAAAGAAATAATTCTGGAGTTTGCAAGGAATACATTATTTCATACTCATCCTGTTATTCCATTTCAGCAGGGCCTTCCGTGTAGTCCTAGATGAATGATTAAAGTAAAGAGCAATGACATTAGTGAGGGAGTTAGAAGCTTCACTAGTCCATCATTCACAGCTTTAACATACAACGTGCTTGCTCAAGTGTACGCTACTTCTGAAAAGCACTGCCTCTATCCTCCATTGGCACTTCATTGGGAACATCGCAAACAAAAGTTGCTCACAGAGATAATAGAATATGATGCTAACATCATTATCTGCAGGAGGTACAATCCAACCATTTTTTAGAGTTTTTCTATCCAGAATTGTGGAGATGAGGTTATACAAGAGTATATAAGGAAAAACAAAGAGGGTACTACAACCCAACTATTGATGGGTGTGTTAATTTTTATCGGCTGGATCAATTTAATTTGTTGCAAGTTGAATGGATAAATTTGAGCAGTTATGCTACAGATCTTCCAGGTCGATTCCATAAAGACAACATTGCACTGAATGTTTTCCTCTCTTTCAAGAACAACGATCGCGATATCTGCATAGCGAATACTCACATACACGTAAAACCGAATAACAGAGATGTCAAACAGTGGTAGGTTTATTACTTGTTGAACAGGTTGGAATCATTTGTCCAAAGAAATTCGAGAGCTCCACTTGTAATATGCGGAGACTTCAATTCTACCCCTGGAAGTGTTGTTCATTCACTTGTTACCCAAGGTTATGTCAATTCGGCTCACAGGGATTTGGATTATGATCCATATGGTATATTGCAATCTGCTGAGATGTTTCAAAACACACTTCCTCTCATAAGTGCTTATTCATCTTATTTTAAGTGCGATGTGGACCAGGAAGAGATGGTGAGAAAAATGGATGTTGACACACAGGAGCCTAGCTTCACCAACTTCTCATGCAAGTTCCAAGGAATGCTGGACTATATATTTCACACTGGGTCCAATTTGAAGTTGTTATCATTGCTGGAGCTGATCGATAAAGATGAAGTGAAAAAAGGGGCACTTCCTTCGGATACTCGTCCCTCTGACCATATCGCACTTGTGGCTAAGTTCAGTTACATCTCTGCTCCAAAATCAACTTTGTAGTAGATATAGCAGAAAATTGAATCACTAAAAATGTGAATTGAATCCCAGGAATTGCATTGATGCCTTGGAATCACACACATATATATGTGTGTGTGTGTGTCTGTGTGTGTGTGTGAATATGAAGTTCTATTTTAAAAAGAATAATTATAATATTGGTATATAAATAATTCCATGTATTTGGCAGAGGATGAACTGAGCCGCGACGAAGGTGGAAGGGCACGTGGTGAAGGAGGACAGGAAATTGGCTCCCACATGCATTGAGAGGTGTAACACGACCACCGAGGAATAGGAGAGGACACATCCAAAAATGGAACATTATGACATTCATTACTTCGCATGCTAAACAGCTATAGGAGCTAGATGGGATGTCAAAGGGAGGTTGGGGTAAGACTCGTCGGGATTTATTGAGGCAAGTTAAAACCAAGCAATGGATTATTCTCGTCACATTCTTTCTCTGCAAGTTAGAGGTTTTGAATGCTGGTTCCTGGCATGTGCAACCTGGCAGGACTTGCAAATGATGTTGGTGGCCTACAATTTCATGTTGGTATGTACCTTTCACCACTACAATGAAAAGGGTATCTGAGTATCGCTGCATGCATTAAAAAATATACATCTTCTCTATTTTTCATACTCTCTGCAACTCTATTGTTAAATTTCAATTTATCTTGAGTTCTGAGGAATTTAACCACCTGAAAGGTCGATGTCAATCCTGGTCAGTTCAGTTTCTTAATTTTATGTCCTATTTTGCAAACGTTGTTGGGGTTGGGTACCGTAAAGAAGTTGTCATTCATCCCCAGTTTCGATCAAAAATGCAATACTGTCAAACCTTGTATCTCATAAATAGGTCTTCCTGGGAATGGGAAAACACTTGTATGAATATGAATGATTTAAATGATGGAAAGGAAGGGGAGGGTCAAATAATCATTTGTCTTTCCCAGCTCTACTACTGTATTTGTCTGCTAGCCATCCTCAGGAAGATATTGGGGTAATTAGTTATTAGGGGGAGCTTGGACTTCCGCCTCCGGGTTTATTTCGCTCTACAAAGTATGTAAAGGGTATCATCACGGGTAGGTATCATGCATGCAACCATAGTTATGGTATCTTCGTGGGTAGGTATCGCGTAAGCAACCATGGGTCTTAGGGACAACAATATCCCACTGCAAAAATTACCAACCTGTCCATGTCTCATAGATTGTTATTTAACTTGCTGGGTTGTTGTCATTATGTTTCTATTCTAGGGATTGTATCCATTCACCTTAGCCTGATATTACTGTCTAAGTGATATCCAATTATGGTGAAAAAGAACAGGGGAAAAAAGGAAGCCACAGATAAAGGCAAGGCCAAAGTCTTGAATCCGCCAGCCAAGCGAGGTAGGAGACCTAGAAGAGAGGTAATGGAAACCTTATTCCAGGATTACTCATAGGAGACACCCTGCTTTGTAAAATCTCTCATTCATGGATGGGAAACTGATGCAAGAAACAAAATAGAATAAGAGGAAGACACTGCGGAGGATGAATTTAACCAGATCATCACAGACCCAAGTCAAACTCGAGGGAGAATTTCTTTGTTTCACCACTCTATCAGAACATACTGGCTGATAAAATGCCTTCTTGTTAAGGCAATTATGTCAGTACAAGAAGTTAGGGGAGATCTAAGTGCAGTTACTACTCTGGTAGAGATCAACAGAAGCATTCAGGAAATGAACCCGCTTCAACACCACCAATATGTGCATCTCGGAAGAATTGCGAAGGAAATTCAATTTATGCACAAGGTAGATATGCCTGGTTCAAGTGTCAAAGATCCGACTCCTGTGGAGTTAGACGATGGTTAGCCAGACTAAGTTTTTTAAGTTTTGATAGCGGATAGATTTTTGTTTATTATTATGTAAATGTTAGTAATTTCAAACACTGATATAAGTAACTTAAATAAAATTCAAAGTAGATTCAGGAAGTATATGTTTTGGATGGCGTTCAATGCACTCAGATGGCCAGCAGACCTGGTTTCCTATGGGAAGGTTGAGGCCTAATTTTTGTAATTACTAAACGTGCTTTTTTCATATAAATAGAAAATAGAGAGGACCTACTAAGTTACAAAAAAAAAAAAAAATCCATGTATTTTAGGTAAATTTAATGATAATAAGTGTGTTACAATATGTTTTTTTGTTATAATATAATACCGTTTTGATTATTTGCTTTTAGTTTAGCTTATTTTCATTTTTATAAAGTCCATTTTGTAAAATGAATATAAAAATTATTATTATATTTGAAATAAAATTTCATTATTGAATCAAAATAATATTCAGAGAAAAATATTTACCAGAAAATTTATTCCATATCTATCTATTTTTAAGTTGCAACCTCCAAAATTGGATTATATGTACAGCACTGGACTAACACACATGCTTATGTCTAGTATAAAGTAAATAATTGCATGGAAATTCTTTTATTTTTTTAGTGATTTCGAATAAAAATATTCAGTGATTTTACATTTTTCGAAAGGATTGTAAATTTCTTGGTATTCGTGGAGTATCCTCCAGCACAAGCATTGTCACCCTCAATCAACCTTATAACTTAACAAAATAAAAAATTTATTTATGATGGCATTAATACCGAATTAAAAAGGATTATGTAAATTACATATGGTACATAGAATGTATTAATATCAATATATAGTTAATAAAAAGCATACAACTATAAGCTACTTGGTCATAACATGTACTGCCATCATAACATGTACAAGATATACATTAATGGGTGCATTAAATTTGTTTTAAGCTGGGTCGTATTTGAATGTTGTACATTTCAAAGTAGAATCCATTTATCGATTTTCACTTACTCTTCTGGTCGGAGACTATTCTTCCTTGTTGCTCTCTCTGCATTGGCGTCTGCCAGTCAAGACTCTCACAGGTGTCCTTTTCTCATGTATTGATATTTGAGGGCCAAATCGAATGGCTCAAATGCCATGGGGATTGGTTAGGGTAACCATGTCCCCTACCCTCTCGGTGGCTTTCTCATTTGTAATATTCCCAATTAGCAGAAAGCTAATTGGAATATTCATTTTTGGTTAATTTTTACCTTTCTAAAGTTCAACAGGAAATAAAGGGGTGACGGGACCCATAAATCAAACATTAGGGTAAAAAGACTTTCTTAAAGTCACTAGGTAGAATAACTAAAAGGAAAAGCAGGGCTCAATAGGAAAAGTGACAGCCCAGAAGAGGAGGCAGCAACGAGAGCACAATGGCAACATGGGGGCCAGGCAGCATAGTGGCAGCATGGGAGAGGCAACGTAGCACAGTAAGGGACAATGTGGCAAGAGGGACAATGCAACGTTGGTGGGCCAAGGGAATGTAGGGGTTTACTAGCATAAAAAGGGATGAAGGCAACCTTTCTCATTCTTTTTTACATCTTATGATTTTTTGTTTGTCAAGACTAGAGCACGCTTAAGTTGTTTAGCTAAGTTTGTAGTGCTATTTAGCACAAGAGTGTCTTCGAGTGGAGATATCAACCTCATCCTTGGGGGACTTCGAGTGCTCGCTTAGGAGAGGATCTATTCCACCAGTTTTTGAGAGCAACTTAATTATTTCAGCAATCAGGATTACACAGTCATTTCCAAGGTAGCGCAATCACTGAGGGGGTTACGCAGTCATAGAGGAGAGCAGCTCCGGGAGAGGAGGAAATTCTTGAGATTTTAGTCTGGAAGTTTGTGAGTGGATCAACCCTTCCATAGCTGAGTTTATTGGATAGTTGGAGGCCCTTATTTCAACATTTTCATCACAGAGGCTAGCGTACCCAGCAGGAGATGTAGTCATCCCAAGAGGGTGAATTTATGGGTTCATCCTTTCCATAATTCCTTCACGGGTTATTCTAGGTTTTTGGAGGAGACATCGATGTGTAAGTTTCAAAATTTTCTGAGTAATAGGGCAGCCCCATCTGGCAGTCCCTTTCCAGCCAACAACGATGTTTCCAGCAGAACTGCATAGAGGAGGAGCAACGTAGAGAAGAGATTGAGTAGAGTTTCTAATAGATGAGGGAGAGATCATTTCAACCTTCCTTAAGAAGGCCAAGGTTCTATCATTCTGAGCACACTTTTTACTTGTTCCTTATTTCAAAAAATATAATAAAATGGCTTAGTTGTTTTGGTTTATTTGCAGTGTTTTCTGTGTATGTATGTATTGTTGTAGTTTTTGCTTATGTTACTTTGTATTGTTGTCTATTTCCCATTTGGGATATTACATGATTCCAATGTTACCGTTGCTCTGGTTTTTTTTTTTGTGCAACTTTGTCACTTTCCATCGGTCATGGAGGTTTCTTGCCATTCCCTGCCCTCGAGGTATAGTTTACTCTATCGTCACTGTGTTCTTGGCATTTCTTGTTCATCATATGCATGGAGAAATTCAAGGTTTTAACTCTTATTTTTTCTTCCTTGAATTTATGTTGGCTATATGTTCAATCTTTCGGAAAACAAGATGCTCTATCTTCAGGAACTCCACACGGTCATCCTTGTCTATTCTTGGTTAGGCAACCGATGATATTTTTCTTTTTCTTTGTATCTATTGCATTTTTCATAGCTCTAAGGGTTTTGATTGTTGTTCTATTTGTGGCATGGGATGAGGAGTTCCCATATTTTTGAGCTCCAGCATCTGGACCATCACACCAAGGCAACTTCAAATACCGTTCAAAGGGTTTCTTGCCCCATTCCATATAAGTTTGAACCCTTAACCTTCCTCACCGCCTTCGTCACTTCTATGATTTATGTTCTTGTGTTGAGGGTCTACCTACTGGTATCTGTGTGGTAGCTATATGTATCTGGCCATGACACAACGTTTCTTAATAGGGTTTACTCTTTGAGAGTTTTTTTCTCTATTTATGATACTCATAGTTGAGCTAGGGTTCGGCTGTCAAATACAGTATGATAGTTTTCCAAATATTGTATTAAGAGAACTGTAATAACTTTAAATGTGAACTGAGGAGGTTACATTTCTCCAATGGATTAATACTTTGCTAACTATTTCCTTCAAGGACCTGTGTTTTTTACTGTATGTTGATTCTACTTGTGATGTAATTTAAATTTCTTATGGCTTTGTGCTCTTCTCGTTTGAGTTATGCATGGTGTGGTATCCATTTATTGACAACTCTCCACGTATGTTTCATGAATACACACTTATATGGTTCAGTTTTGTAGCGCTTTGTATATCTATCTCTTTTTATGCATATGACTAGTAGTTTCTGGTCCAAGGAACATATTTATGGTTATTTCCAGCATTGAACCTTGTCGATGATGAATATATATTCAACGTTGTTTGTTTGTTGAGAAGTGAACTCCTACAGTTGTTTACTGTTGATTTAGACACATTTAGATAGACAACTGTCATTTTCACTTCTTTTACAATGCATGAGTTTGTATCAGTTATTCGTATAATAATAGTTGTATCGATTTTTGTCCTACAATTATTTCTTTAAGTTTCAATTAGCTATTTTATGAACCTGTAATGATAACAGGTTTAAATTTGTTGTTAATTTATCTAGGGTGCCTATCTGTTATATATATATTTATAATCGAGACCAGAGGATAAGGATCGTGGCTTGGTTCTCACTGGGCTAGCATCCAAACCTATGTCTCTTGCTTCATTCCTTCTGGCCTAGGTACCGTTTCCACTAGTGTTACTTGACTAGTACTATGATAACTGTATTTTGTTTGGGTATTTTAAATTATTCTGTGGCACAGAGACCATTATTTCCTATAAGATCTATATAGATGTCATTTACATTAATATTTACACAGAATATAGTAATAAAATCACAGTGGACATATATATCAATATTTGGATAGAATAGGAAAATTCCCACCAGGTCATTTCAAAGATAAAACCAACACAATCATCTTCACATAGCTTGTAGGTAAATTCACATTGAATCATATTTATAACGAAATAATATCAACACATTTACGCCTGTTTCCTAGAAAAATAACACAACAGAGTTTTTTTCTTTCACCTGTAGGTAACTAGGTACTTAATTAAATATAGGGCTACTCAATGCATTAGACTCTTTTTTGTCTTTTCAAAAGAAAACACTTTAATATACTTGTCTCATAATGTACTCAACCAATGGTTCTGTTGATCATTTCAGCCCCCATTGAATCTTTGACAAGCAATCCCTTTTTGATGGGCCTGAAAAATCCATTATCCGCCTATCGTTCCCTTCCCTCAGCCTCAAAATTGCATAAAAAGGCCGAAAAACCCACTTTTGAAAATATATCAGGCCTTAGCCCCTTTCGGCCTAACCCCTCTGCTCCTTTTCCTCCACATGACCGAAAGCCAGAACCGGGCCCTGGCCCTATAAGCGCTTACCGCAGATACATATTGGGCGCGTTTATAACCGTCAATATATACCGATCGGACGAAGTTCGCAATGCTTCATCGCACCCAGACCCCACTCAGTTCACAGTTCTGATAATCTGTCCACCGTCCAATTAGCTTGCAGATCAACGGTCAGAAGCTCACCCGCTCTAGTGGCTTCGCAGCGTGCTACTCCAAAACTGGGTGGTATGTATCGCACCGCCTTTTGGCGGTGGGCGGTAATTCTCGTTTGGCCAGGGATTCCATACAGTGTTTTCCACGCATTCCACAGTACGGCTCGAAAACCACCGTTCATCGCGCATTATTGTTCGATCAAAGTCACGATGCGATATTCATGATAGCCGTCCGATCTGAAGGTCTTCATCCAACGGCTGTCGTACTCCAAAGCTGCACGAGGGTTAGTCCATGTCAACACTGCCCCTGCCCCACCATCTCATTGCCCTCCGATGCATTTTCGACCGTTCATCTCGTTTTGAAATCGAACGGTCTAGATCATCTGCATATCCTGCCATTGACTCGGTCCTCCTCCATGTCATCATCCCACGTGTTCATCGCATGTTTCCCTCCGCCATATATATATTCTATTCATATAAATATATTTTAATATTTCGCATTTTAGCTCTGGCCAGCCCGTTCGCCTTTATTCCACTGCATTTTTCACCGTCACCTCTCATCCTTCCACCATCTCGTCACACCGCGCTGTCACTCCATTATCCCCACTATGTTCACCTTCCCGTGCATGGTTTTCTTTAACGAGTTTACGGATTTTGCAGGTTTACAGCGGCGGAGAACTATTATGATTCACAGTCTCAATTACTGTGATAGAGAGCACGTCAAAGGACCAGTTTTCAGAACTGAATTATGAAGAAAGCCCCGGGGAGGCAAATCGATAAGACTCCCATTAAAAAAGCGCGGTTAAAATCTGTCAAACTCTATAGGGACATTCAAGGCGCCGATTTCACAGATGAAAACATTAATGGAGCAGCAAAGGAAGATCTGAGGATGGTTAAATAATTCAACGATCCACATCGAAGGTCTCAGGCCTTAATTCAAGGTTAAAAGATAGAGGGTACCATGCACATGAAACAATATACACCAAGTTTCATTTCAGCAGGATTTTTCTTTCAGGAAAGGACAAAATGTTCATATGGTTTTACTTCTATACCGTGTTCCTGAAGAGTCTTCCACCCAGTGTATTTATTTCAGAAAGCAGGCTACTGAGAACGTACATCACCACAAAGTCATCCAACAGTATGGGCGTGCACGTCTCCTCCATTTTGTTTTTATGATACAATTAAATGTTTATCACCTACTTCATTTATTAAGTTTTCTCTTTCTCTATAAAACCCCCGAAGAACAGATTATGAGGGTTCCATATTTTATCAGAAAACTATGAAGTGAAAGGATTTTTGTATACATTTTGTAAGGCTCTTGTATGAAGGCTCAGAGCCCATAGGGTCTCAGTGAGGAGGATTTCTATCTGTTAAAGAGGATTCTGGTCTTTGTTATTTCACAGTCTGTTACTTTCTCGTATGTGTTATTTTAATATATCATTTCATTTCATCCATGTTTCTTGTATCATGTTTTGGAATGCGAGTGGCTCACCGATTTTTGGTATGGATTCATCCTAGTTGATGCCCATGCTCAGATCAGTCAAGTGATTTAAATATGGCTCATGCATGATATTCTATTCTGTTACTCATCTAAACCGTATTTTTGCTATATTAGTTTCTTTGGGAGGGTGCTTTTAAAATGCTATTATCATGTATGGATTCTTAGATTGGTAAGCCCATGCACGGTGGTATTGTATATCTGGGTATCAGCTCAATGTTAACTAATATCTCCTCTACATTTCATTCACTACATACACCTTCTGATAACTTATGTCTGTGAAGTATTTCTGAATCGGTCCGCTTTGCAATAAATTATCTCTGAATTGTCTGCTGTTTTCATATTAGATTTATGCACTTTGCCTCTGCAGTATCTCTTTCTATGTGTCAGTTTCTGAGGGTCTTGGTCCCATTCTAGTTTATTTCCCTGTTTACAGGAGATAGCATGTGAGTTGAAGTGGACAACTTCATACATTATACTATACGCTCCTTGCTATGCTAAGATGTCCTAGGCACTGGTCTATCACAACGCTAGGTTGTCTCTAGGAGAGACAACATCTTTCTGGCGCCATTTCTGGGGATCAAAGTTGAGAAAATCTGAATCACTAGGCCTCGAAAAATCATATTCACTCTCTAAATAGGTTAGCATAGAGAGTTGAGAGTTGTAGATCCCTCACCTTGGCGACTCCACATTTATTTATTTGATAAATCTATTTGCAGTCCTGGCTCCTCGTAAGCCACACCTGAGGTCAGATACGTCTAAGCCAAAGACACCTTTAGTGTCTGACCCTGAAAAGATCATACATAGAAGAAATTGGATGGAAAGAAAACCATTTCACTCTGAAATCCATGAATTGACTATAGAAGACTTTCCATCCTCTTCTTCTCAAGATTCTCAATTGCAAATTCCCGAGTCCACTATCGGGGATACCGATTACTATTCAAATAGTCCACCCTGAGGAGGTGTTCAATTTAAAAACAGTCTTCAACCTACCCCTAAGGTCGAAGAAGTCAAGGAAGTAACCAAAGTATCCGCTGTTAACAGATCTTTGTTCCCCTCAACCCTTCAAGCTGTAGTTGAGTATATTCCTATTATTATCCATACTCCACTTCCTCCTCCTCCTCTTACTCATCATACTATTGCACTACCTCCACCCCCTCCAATGGAAAATGTTCCAGGCTTCTTGCTAAATAAATATGCTCCCTTGGCATTACCCCAAGTGTTGAATGATATGCCCCAGGATTATCTGAACATCTTGCCCAGATTCAATGGGGAAAACGAGATTGACGCTCAAAAACATCTTGAGACTTTCTGCTCTTTTGCAGAGAACTTTAATGTTGAACAATTAGATGTGGTCTTAAGGCTTTTTGTCTAGTCTCTTGATGGTGAAGCTTGAAAATGGTTTAAGGCATTGGCTGGTCGTTCCATTACCACTTGGGATAACATGGAAGACACTTTTCTCAGCAAATGGGGAGAGAAGAAAGATCATGGAAATTGTCTCATTGAGTTCAATACACTAAAGAAAAGACACAATGAAGGAGTGTTAGAATTTATCAAGAGATTTAATAAATTGTATCTGAGTCTCCCTGCTGATATGAAACCCCATCAAACTGCTGCTAAAGTTGTCTTTGTAGCAAACTTTGATTCAGAGTTTGGTTCCTCTCTCAGAGAAAGAAAGCCTGCTACTCTAGATGATGCTCAGGTAGATGAACTAGAGCTAGAAGCAAACTTTGCCTCCACTGGTAAATCAAAGGGAAAAGCTGAACAAGATACCAGAAGAAGAGGCAAAGAGGAGGTATCCACTTCTAGTCAGGACAGAGACTAAAAAAAAATGGAAGAAATGAGAAAATTGATTAAGAAAATGGTCAAGCTTGAATTGGAAGCCAAAAACACAGCCTTCAAGAATTTCTAGAATGCTCCAAACAGAGGTTATAATCCTCAGTATAGAAGACCACCCAAGCAAATATTGCCAAGGGAATCAAAAGAGCAACAAGATCAGGTACCGCACCCATTGTACTTGGAAGGTCCAGAAGATGATCCCACTACAGATACTGCCTATGGACTGGAGGATGCAAATCTTGCTTTCTCGGATAGAGAAGAAGAGGAATGATCACTGCAAGAAGAAGAAAAGGATAGAGACACGGAAGACTCAGAGATGGATCACTGTTGTAAGCAATTCGTTCACCTCATGCAAGCACAGCTCCATAGAAGATATGACCTCAGATATTCTAAGAAGAGAACTCGTACTCAAGAGCAAGAGGAAGAGCCACATCAGAAGGAAGCACCTGCTCAAAAGGAGTCAACAATGCAGAAAGCCATAGACAAAGGTAAGGGACCTCTAAACAAACCTTTGCAGTTTAACGATCAAATTCATTCCTCTTCAAAAGAAGTCATTCCCCCTAATGTCAAGTCTGTGTCTAAAGAAGTCAAGCCCCCAGCTGAAAATAAAGAGTCAAAAGAGGTTGTGATAGAAAATTCCCTCCCTGCTTTCAATCTGCAAAAGGAACTTGAAAAGGTCAAAATCCCAGTCCCCTTGACTGAACTATTAAAGCAACCTGCATACCAATCTCAGGTCACCTCTTTCATGCTCCCTTCAAAAGCTATACTCACTCCATATAGTCTCAAACTTCAAGAAGAAAGACACATGGTAGTTTTTGGCCCACATGTTGAGGAGTTAGATCCCTCTACTCCTCCCTTCTATGTGTCTCTAGTGATTCATGACCTGCTACTACATAACTGTATGCTAGATTCTGGAGCTTCCCACAGTCTTATGCCTTTGTCAGTCATGGAAAAACTAGGATTACAAATCACCTGTCCATGCAAGGACCTCTATTCATTTGACTCCAAAAGTGTTAAATGCTTGGGGATGATCAAGGATTTGGTGGTCAATTTGGCTCAAATCCCAGCAAAAAGTGTAGTAATGGACATCATGGTGGCTGACATCCCAGCTTGTTTTGGCATGTTGCTATCAAGGTCCTGAAGAAAAAATATCGGTGGATCACTCAAGATGGATTTAACATATGCCACTATCCCAGTTTTTGGTGGCCAAGAGAGGAGGTTATACAGGGAGACTAGATTTGTCAAGATGGTGACTAAGGCTGACAACTCTGTAAATTCACCGGTCTACAGTAAAGAAGGATATTTCTCATGCTTGATGCTGGAAGAAGATCAAGATTATTCTCATGAACCGTCCTTTTGCCAGATTAAGACTGAGAAGCCTTCAGAGAGCCATGAAGCAGGAATCTGGACACTTCATTTTGATGGAGCAAATTCAAAGGAAGGTAATGGAGCTGGAATATTATTGATTTCTCCTACAGGAAGATGGCCTCCATTATCCTTCAAGTTAGAATATGAAGCCACTAATAATGTGGCTGAATATGAAGCACTTCTGTTAGGATTGAAGACAGCTAGGAATATGAACATACAAAGCTTAAAAGTTCTGGGAGATTCAGAACTGGTGGTCAGACAAGTCTGGAATCAGTGTCAGACCAAACATCCTAGGCTAAGGGCTTATAGGAATGAAGTTTGGGACATGGTAGAAAATTTCTTCTTGGCATTCAATATCTAGTTCATGCCTCGAGAACAGAATAGGACGGTTGATTCCCTTGATGTATCTGCTAGTACATTTCAACCACCTCAGAACCCTCTTTTAAGATATGAAGTTGAGGTTCGTTATCGACCATCAATCCCAAATAACATCAAGCACTGGAAGGTATTTGAAGATGAAGAGAAGAAGAAGAGATTCCTGGAAATAGTGGGAGAATTCTCCAATATGGATATTTATGATAGTGAAGAAGAAGTTGAGTCTGAAGATACTTCAGAAAGAAATTGGGAGGAGAAAGTGGCAGGTAATAAGGTGTTGCAGTTAAAGGGGAACATTATACCTAGAGGGCTGGTCCCTCTAGAGAGATTATTTGACAAGAATGATGTCTCATTGTAGCCAAGCAAAGTGGTAGAGGAGAATCAGGTAGAAGACCTGAATTTGGGTACTAAGGCTGATCCCAAGATCGTAAAATTGTCCAAAAAGATCCCAGGAGAATATAAAAGGCTATATCAGAAATGATTTCAGTCTTACAGAGATGTGTTTGCATGGTCCTACCAGGACTTGAAAAATTTTGATATCAGTATTACGCAGCACAAAATCCCACTGAAGGCAGATGCAAAGCCCCATAAGCAGAAGCTCAGACAAATAAATTTCCTGCTGCTTCCTTCTATTGAGAAGGAAATTAAGAAGCTGTTAAAGGCCAAAATAATTGTACCATTGAGGTACTCTGAATGGGTGGCAAACCTAGTCCCTATACGAAAGAAGAATGGAGAAATAAAGCTGTGTGTGGATTTTAGAAATTTAAACAGAGCATCCTTAAAGGATAATTATCCACTGCCTAAGATGGATCACATCTTGCAGAGGGTGGTTGGAGCTTCCAGAATGTCAATGATGGATGGATTCTCTGGTTATAACCAGGTGGCTGTACTTCCAGAAGATCAAAAGAAGACTGCTTTCACCACACCATGGGGTACATTTATGTATGCCAGGATGCCTTTTGGATTGATTAATGCAGGGGCCACTTTTCAGAGGGTGATAGACATTGCTTTTGTTGGGGAGAAAGATAAATTCCTGGTGGTCTACCTCGATGATATCACTATATTTTCCAAGAATGATACTGAGCACATTGAGCAGCTGCGTAGAACTTTTGAAAAATGCAGAAGGTATGGTCTCTCTCTGAATCCTCAAAAGTCTTTATTTGCATTTGAAGAGGGAAATCTTTTGGGCCATATTGTGACCAAAGACGGGGTGAAGATAGATCCTAAGAGGGTAGAGGTTATAAATGGTATTTCTTTTCCCAGAAATAAGAAAGAGGTACAAGTATTCCTAGGGCGTATTAATTTCTTGAGAAGGTTTATTCCTAATTATGCTGAAATAGTTAGACACATAACTGACATGCTGAAGAAGAATAATGATGTAAAGTGGTCACAAGAATCACGGGAGGCATTTACCAGGATAAAGAATGCTTTTACAGAAGCCCTTATGTTGGCTAGACCAGATTATGATAAACCTTTCATGATTTTTTCTTTCGCATCACCTCATACAATAACAAGAGTTTTATTGCAGAAAAATGAGGAAGGATACGAGCAGCCTATTTCCTTTTTCAGTCAGGTGCTTCATGATGCAGAATTAAAGTACAACATATTGGAAAAGCAAGCATACGCCCTAGTGAAATCCCTCAAAGCGTTCCGTGTATATGTCTTACAGTCCCACATCACTGCATTTGTGGCTGCAACTGCTGTAAAAGATATTCTTATTCAGGGGGATAGTGAATGAAAAAGGGGTAGGTGGATTGCTAAAATACAGGAGTATCACTTAGAAATTCACCTTACTAAGTTGATCAAATGACATGGGATTGCTAAAATGTTATCTGAATCAAACTATCAAGCTTTGGGCATAAATTTCTCCATTATAGCAGGTGAGGAATCTGAAGAGCAAGAAGAGCGACAGGGAATTGGAGTAGCTACTCCATAAATACATGTAAAGTACCTCACCAGTAAGTGGTACAAAGAGATAGTAGAATATCTCCTTACACTCAGCTGCCCTCCAAGTTGTGGTAAAGCTAAATACAGATCACTAAGGATGAGATCACAAAAATACATAGTTGCCAATGGCCGACTATACTGGCGAGATCCCTCAGGCATCTTACTCATGTGTCTCACAAAGAATGAAGTGGAGAGTATCATAGCCGAATTTCATGAAGGAATCTGTGGGGGACATTACAGCTAGAGGGCCACTTCTCACAAAATCCTGAAGGCTGGTTTTTATTGGCCCAATCTTTTTGGAGATGTTTTTTCCCAAGTTAGAGCCTGTGAGAAGTGTTAGAAATTTGCTGAAAGACATAAATTAGCACCTCTGCCCATGATTCCTGTGCATGTAGATGAACCATTCAGGCAGTGGGGAATTGATTTTATAGGTGAAATACATCCCCCATCGAGTCTTCAGCATAAATGGATTTTAACTGCCACAGATTATTTTACAAAATGGGTAGAAGCTATACCTGCAAGGAATGCTACTGATGTTGTGATAATAAAATTCATGGAAGAAAACATCATATCCAGGTTTGGTTGCCCTACCAGAATAGTAATTGATAATGCCCAGGCCTTCAGGTCTGCAAAGTTTTTGAGTTTCTGTTAGCAGTATAACATCACACTAAGCCACTCTACAGCCTACTATCCACAAGGAAATGGCTTATCCAAATCTTCCAATAAAACCCTGATAAGGGCACTGAAGAAGGCTATAAATGAGAATCAGAAAAATTGGGATTCCCAATTGAAATTTGCTCTATGGGCCAATAGAATTACTAGCAAGAGAGCAACTGGGAAATCCCCATATGAATTGGTATACGGGAGGGCAACAGTATTTCCTATTCAATTGGCCCTACCAGTGGCTCGATTCATGTAGGAAAGTCAAGAAGAACCTGATGATATGATCAGGAGAATAAACCAGCTGGTGGAATTGGAAGAAACATGCAATCAGGTGAATCAAAGGCTAACGGAGTATCAAGAGAAGATGAAATACCTTTTTGACCAACATGCTAAAGACAGGAATCTGTAGATTGGTGATTTAGTACTCAGGTGGGATGTCCAGAGGGCTGAAAAAGGAAAGCATGGTAAATTCAATCCACTTTGGTTTGGTCCTTTCAAAATTGTGGATAAATGGGACAACAATACTTTCCAGCTGGAAAATTTGCAGGGTGACTTGCTTAATGCCCCTGTAAATGGTCAATTTCTCAAGCCCTCTTTTCAATTCTGATTCAGGCAAAGGTAGTCTAATGTATTATATTGTATATTAGTTTCCTTTTTGTTTTTGTTTGAATAATGTGGGTGTCGTGATGAATCATGAAGTGAAAGATAGAGGTGTCGAAAGGCAGAGTTCACACAGAAGAGTATCTGATGGTTTTCAAAGTTCTCGACACATTCAGGGATGAACATGCCGTCCCCAGATGGAGCCGATGTTGATCATTTCATCCCCCATTGAATCTTTGACAAGAAATCCCTTTTTGGTGGGCCTGAAAAATCCATTATCCGCCTATCGTTGCCTTCCCTCAGCCTCAAAATTGCATAAAAAGGTCGAAAAACCCATTTTTGAAAATATATCAGGCCTTAGCCCCTTTCACCCTAGCCCCTCTGCTCCTTTTCCTCCACGTGACTGAAATCCAGAACTAGGCGCTAGCCCTATAAGTGCTTATCGCAAATACATATTGGGTGCGTTTATAACAGTCGATCTATACTGATCAGAGGACATTAGCAATGCTTCATCGTGCCCGGACCCCACTTAGTTCACAATTCTGATAATCTGTCCACCGTCCAATTAGCTTGCAGATCAACGGTCAGAAGCTCACCCGCTCTAGTGGCTTCGCAGAGCGCTACTCCAAAACCGGGTGGTATGTATCGCACCGCCTTTCGGCGGTGGGTGCTAATTCTCGTTTGGCCAGCGATTCCATACAGTGTTTGCCACGCGTCTCAGTGTACGGATCCAAAACTGCCGTTCATCGCGCATTATTTTTCGATCAAAGTCATGGCGCGATATTCATGATAGCTATCCGATCTAAAGGTCTTCATCCAACGACTGTCGTACTCTGAAGCTGCACGAGGGTTAGTCCATGTCAACATTGCCCCTGCCCCAGCATCTCATTGCCCTCCGATGCGTTTTCGACCATCGATCTCGTTTTGAAATTGAATGGTCCAGATCATCTGCATATCCTGCCATTGACTCAGTCCTCCTCCACGTCATCATCCCACGTGTTCATCGCATGTTTCCCTCCGCCATATATATATTCTATTCATATGTTATATTTTAATATTTCGCATTTTAGCTCTGGCTAGCCCGTCCGCCATTATTCCACTGCATTTTTCACCATCACCTCTCATCCTTCCACCATATCGTCACGCTGCGTTGTCGTGCCATTATCCCCACTATGTTCACCTTCCCGTGCATGGTTTTCTTTAACGAGTTTACGGATTTTGTAGGTTTACAGTGGCGGAGAACTATTATGATTCACAGTCTCAATTAATGTGATAGAGAGCACGTCAAAGGACTAGTTTTCAGAACTGAATTATGAAGAAAGCCCCGGGGAGGAAAATCGATAAGACTCCCATTAAAAAAGCGGGGTTAAAATCTGTCAAACTCTGTAGGGACATTCAAGGCGCCGATTTCATAGATGAAAACATTAATGGAGCAGCAGAGGAAGATCAGAGGATGGTTAAAGAATTCAAACGATCAAAATTGAAGGTCTCAAGCCTTAATTCAAGGTTAAAAGACAGAGGGTACCATGCACAGAAAATAATATACACCAGGTTTCATTTCAGAAGGATTTTTCTTTCAGGAAAGGACAAAATGTTCATATGGTTTTACCTCTATACCGTGTTCCTGAAGAGTCTTCCACCCAGTGTATTTATTTCAGAAAGCAGGCTACTGAGAACATACAACACCAAAAATTCATCCAGCAGCATGGGCGTGCACGTCTCCTCCATTTTGTTTTTATGATACAATTAAATGTTTATCACCTACTTCATTTATTAAGTTTTCTCTTTCTCTATAAAACCCCTGAAGAATAGATTATTGAAGGTTCCATATTTTATTAGAAAACTATGCAATGAAAGGCTTTTTGTATACATTTTGTAAAGCTCTTGTATGAAGGCTCAGAGCCCATAGGGTCTCAGTGAGGAGGAGTTCTATCTGTTAAAGAGGATTCTGGTCTTTGTTATTTCACAGTCTGTAACTTTCTCTTATGTGTTATTTTAATATATCATTTCATTTCATCCATGTTTCCTGTATCATGTTTTGGAATGCGAGTGGCTCATTGATTTTTGGTATGTATTCATCATAGTTGATGCCCATGCTCGGATCAGTCAAGCGCTTTAAATATGGCTCATGCATGACATTTTGTTTCGTTACTCATCTAAACCATATTTCTGCTATATTGGTTTCTTAGGGAGGGTGCTTTTAAAATGCTATTATCATGTATGGATTCTTATATTGGTAAGCCCATGCACGGTGGTATTTTATATTTGGGTATCATCTCAATGTTAACTAATATCTCCTCTACATTTCATTCACTACATACACCTTCTGATAACTTATGTCTGTGAAGTATTTTTGAATCGGCCTGCTTTGCAGTAAACTGTCTCTGAATTGTCTGTTGTTTTCATATTAGATTTATGCACTTTGCCTCTACAGTATCTCTTTCTGTGTGTCAGTTTCTGAGGGTCTTGGTCCCATTCTAGTTTATTTCCTTGTTTACAGGAGATAGCATGTGAGCTGAAGTGGACAACTTCATACATTATATTATACGCTCCTTGCTATGCTAAGATGTCCTAGGCACTGGTCTATCACAACTCTAGGCTATCTCTAGGAGCGACAACAGGTTCCACCAAACTGTGAGAGAGCCTATGACGTCCTCCACTCCGCCTGCGCTCCTCACCAGAGTGTTAAGGTTGTAGTCTTGTCAATAGAGTTAGGCCTCATGACATCCTGTCCAATCTACACCTCTCTAAGGTACAGAGTTCCATTGGTCATAACCAGCTTTGGAACACTCTATTCTTATAGCATTTATGTTTTTCACTTTTTTATTTTATTTTTTACATAATGCCTTCTCGCCACTGATATCTTCCATTTATCTCCAGAGGAGAAGGTAACTATCACTTTCCAACTGCCCCTCTAACCACTATGGAATCTTGGAATTTATTTACCAATTAGCTGTAGTAATTATGGACATATAAATATTTATTCATAAAAATATAAACACACATTCAGTAAACAGTCTTAACATGTTTGTTGGTCTATCTCTTAACAACAATATGTAATTTTCCAGAGTTAAAAGCAAATCAAAGCTTAGTTTATAAGTCCAACAAATGAAAATGAAAAATCATTGTTTGTTTTTATAACAAAACATGGTTGTGTTTATTTGTAGTTGGCTTTGTTTATTTGTATTTTTATAAGGTTTATTTAACCAAATGCATAATATAAAATTATTTTTATATTTGAATTAAAATTTCTATTATATGAGTTTATTTTAGATTTACCAATAAAAAAATGTTGAGAGAAAAACAAAAATATATGCTTATAAAACAATAAACAAATTTAATTATTGTATATCCATCTATTTTTAGTTTGGTCAAAATTTTGGATATCCATAATGTCTATTAAGATTTAATAAATTGATTAACTACACTCGCGATGTCTATAAGAAAAAAATAAATAAATTTAGTGATTGGTATGACGTGATAAAATGATTATAATTAAATATGATTATAATTGAATATTTTTAATTTAAATACATAAATTCTTAAATAACAAATTTAAAATTTATAGAAAAATTAAAAAAGTGAATCTAAGAATTACATAAATATTTTATCTAATACATGATAAGATACAAGGGTCATGAGAAGCAAGTCAAAGTCAATGAAAACAACAAACTATATAATTAGTATAGTCCATCATGGTCATTAATTAAAAATGGGTGATTATACTCCTATACCAGAGAGGTGTTTCATAGCACTCTTCTCTAAATGTGTAAGTAATTATTTGTATTTACCGAAAAAGAAGATGCATTGATTAATGCAATAGGGTGCCATGAAATAATAGTACCTTTAGTATAATTTTGAGAAGTGAGCCTATGAAATAATTGTCTCTCTAGTGAAATTCTTAGAAATGAGCTTTATCAAACCTTGATTCTGCAATTAGTATATTTTGCAATGGTGATAACAAACTCCTATGTTGGGGTGGCAAGTTTAGGGTGGTGTGGGGGCGAGGGTGGCACTTTATAGCCTTATAGGACAAATTGAATCAACATTTTCTTATGACCTTCACCTAGTGACTAATAACCGAGTTTAAATCTATAGGATTCTCCAAGGATTATCCTTGACCAAAACTCTCTTACTCAAATCACTCATTATTATTGAAGACTATAATAATACTATCAAACACATTAACCCTCTCATGGTCCTTAATGAGTTCAAGATTAAATCATTATCGGAGATAAGTATGACCCTTATATCCACTATGCAATAAATTCAAAGAAATCACATACTTAGAGATATCAACATACTATGGCACATATTTATCACATGATTACTAGAGAAATCATCAAATATGGCCTTTCATATTAAAAAATGTTTGCTAGTACTACAACCCATGTCATTTCTTTGAAATTTTTTCTTGTGGTGAACTAAAACTTCTTAAACTTGCCATCAGTTAGTTCACTCTACTTCAACATATTTGGGTTTATATTGAACTTTTCTTGATATTTGTATTATTTTCATGTTTCTCCATCTTTGGAAAATTGGAGTAAACCTAAACAACCTAAGTTACTAAGTTACATGACTCACCCATACTGTCAACATCTTTTTTGGCATGATTCCACAACTCTATCCACTTTTTTTTGGTTCATTATATAGTTCACATGGAATTTTATTCTCTCTCAAGGGTTCCATAATTCCAATGTTTTCTTCCACCATCAGTAACTGTTATTTTGAGACTTCTTTCAAACTATAAGGTTTTAGCTCACATCCTACATAGTTGTAATGTGTTTGTCTTCACCAATCAAGTTCATCAAGTATGTCCTTTCATCGTTTAATTCTTTTATTTGTCTCACTTATTTTGTTTCCAACGTTGTTCTTCAATACACCCATTGTTTCTCAAGTATTATTTATCAAAATAAACATTACCTTCATATCTTCCTTCTCTTCATCCTTTATAAGAGGCAACCTAAATATTTTGTCTTTCTTCTCAAATTGTAAGTATTCATATTTTCATCATGTGACATATTGTGATAAAACTACCACATGTCCTTTCCAAAAAGATATTTCATCCACACATTAGTATCCTATCACTCAAAACTTCCTTATGGTAGTATCTTTTATTAAAATTTACTAAAGATTTCTTGGAAATAACATAATATCATTTAAAAATTCCTTATGGAAACCAAGAAATATGGTAGGAAATGAGATGATGTGTACATTCCATATACATATAGTTACAATACTTCCTTTTCTTCCTCAAGTTTATTATTCAATAGTTATAATGTTGTTCGAGACATAAGTTTTTCTCATTCTTCTTGTTACTCTTTAAATACATGGCCTTAAACTACATATTTTGTTTCCTCTATAAACATATTCTTTTACATCATGATTTCTTCCACCATTCAAGGTATTGTACATTCATTGGCTTAATGTCCTTATACTTTACAATTGAAACAAGTTCCATAATATATGCCAACTCTTTCTTGACATTTGTAATTCCTTTTCCGTTTTAACTTCTATTTTCTATTCCATAATTATTGTCACTTAACTCTCTTCATTTATTTTGTCTCATTTGGTAAAATATTTTCAACTATTTTATTTGTACTTCTTCCAAGGTTATTGACCTATTCTTAGCTTTTCTTCATCCCTCAGTGAAAACTGAGATTCCTTCACTACTAATGATAAATCCATCACCAACATCTCACACTAAACATAATATCTCATCCCATTAACATGTCTAGAAATTAACTCAAGCCTCTCCTCATTTTACCTTGACCTTATTAATAATCCATAAAAAAAATTAGGTGTTATCTTTAACATGCATCTCCATTTGTTTAAATTTATGCAACCTATGTAACATATTCAATTCAAAATCGAGGGAAAAATTTACTTTTAATATTGGCCACCATTTCCATCTAATTCTTGATCTTCTCTAATACTTCCTCTTGCTAATTAAATTATATCTTATACCACTATAATGAAGTGGTTATTTCAAATAATTTCTTGCAAATATCACTATTTAATTTTTTTTAATTCCTTAAAACTCAAATAATATCTCCAACTTAGTTATCAAATCAATTTTCTCATCAAGATTTAGATTTTGTCTCTGCATAGCCAATACTCATATACACGCCAATTTGAATAATAGAGATGTCAAGCAGTGGCAGGTGTATTACCTATTGAACAAGTTGGAATCATTTGTCCAGGGTGCTCCACTTGTAATATGCAGGGAATTCAATTCTACCCCTGGAAGTGTGGTTCACTCACTCTTTACCCAAGGCTATGTCAATTCGGCTGACACGGATTTGGATTATGATCCATATGGTCTATTGTAACCTGTTGAGATGTTTCAGCATGAACTTCCTTTGATAAGTGCTTATTCATAATATGTTAAATGCGATGTGGTCCAAGAAGGGATTGTGAGAAAAATGGATGTTGACACAAGGGAGCCTAGCTTCACCAACCTCTCGTGTGAGTTCCAAGGAACGTTGGACTATATATTTCACACTGGGTCCAATTTGAAGGTGTTATCACTGTTGGAGCTGATCGATAAAGATGAAGTGAAAAAATGTGCACTTCCTTCAACAACTCGTCCCTCTGACCTTATCGCACTTGTTGCCAAGTTCAGTTACACCACTACTCCAAAATCAACTCCAAAATCAACTTTATAGTAGAGATAGCAGCAAATTGAACCACTGAAAATGTCAATTGAATCCCATGTAAGGCATTGAAGCCTTAGAATCATATGCATATATATATATATATATATATGATTGGGAATATGGAGTTTTGTTTTAAAAAGAATAATTATAATATTGGTATGTAAATAATTCCACATATTTTAGGGAAAATTGATGATAATAATCGTGTTAAAATATATTTTTATGTTATAATATAACAGGTTTTTGATTATTTGTTTTTAGTTTAGTTTATTTTCATTTTCATAAAGTCCATTTTGTAAAATGAATATAAAAATTATTATTATATTTGAAATAAAATTTCAAATATATGACTTTATTGAATCAAAAGAATATAGAGAGAAAAAAATATACCAGAAAATTTATTCCATATCTATCTATTTTTAGTACTCTGTACCTACAACCAACATCCAAGTAATTAACACCTCTAGAAAAATGGATATGTTTTAGATGCTTATGTGGAACCCTCTTTAAGGATGCTTATGTGGAATCCTTTTTAAGTTGCAACCTCCGAAATTTTAATATATGTACAACAATGGACTAACATATATGTTTATGTCTAGTCCAAAGTAAATAATTGCATGGAACTTATTATATTTTTTAGTGATTTAGAAAAAAAAAATTAGTGGTTTTACTTTTTTTCAAAAGGATTGTAAATTTCTTGGTTTTCATGGAGTATCCTCTAGCACAGGCATTGTCACCTTCAATTAACCTTATAACTTAACAAAATTACAAAAAAAAAATTATCATGGCATTAATATCGAAGTAAAAAGGATTATGTAAATTGCATATGGTACATAGAATGTATTAATATAAATATATAGTCAATACAAAGCATACAACTGTATGCTACTTGGTCATAATATGTACCTCCATCATAACATCTAAAAGATATACATTAATGGGTGCACTAAATTTGTCTTAAGTTGGGTCATATTTGAATGTTGTACCTTTCAAAGTGGAATCTATCTATCAATTTTCACTTACCCTTATAGTTGGAGGCCAGTCTGCCTTGTTTCTCTCTCTGCATTGGTGTCTGCAAAACAAGACTCTCACAGGTGTCCTTTTCTCCATTGTCGATCTTCGAGGGCCAAATCAAATGGCTTGAATTCCTTAGTGATTGGTTAGCGTAACCATGCCCCCTACCCTCTCGATGGCTCTATCATTCCACTGTTACGTTGCTCTAGTTACGTTGCTCCAGTTTCGTTGTTGTGAAACTCTGTCGCTTTCCATCGTTCATGGAGGTTCCTTTCCATTCCTTTCTCATCCCAAAGACCAAAATGGGTGGTTGATTTAACAAATGTTAGTACATTATAAACAAGTTTAGTGCATGGTATTTCTAATTATAAAGCTTATGGAAACTAGTGTTATAACATATCAAAGATTCCTTGGTTTTCCTAGTATTCATAAGGGTTGTAAATATTTCAAAATGACTTGTATACCAATATGTTTAAAATACACTAAGTTTATATGAGACAAAATATTAGAACGTGTCTTCAATATCTTTCCACTTATTTAGTTTACTTGTGGTTTCGTTGAGTCTCTATAAAAAATTCATTTCATTATAATTTAATCATAACCTAAAATTATAGTTGTATGAAGAAACATCACAAATATATGATGCCATTAAGGGTGTCATCATTCATTCATTCATTTTTGAATCCAAAAAATATTTTATCTCAATAAATTTTATCATAAAAAATATGTTTACATAATATGAAACAAAAACGTTCTAATTTTTTGTAATGGAAAAATCACAATTTTTTATTGAAATAGTGTAAATTTACATGTGCACATGCCATGAGGCATTCAACCTTTCAATGGAAATTATGGTACTAAAAAAAAAAAGCTCTAAAGAAACAAGTGCAGTAACTTTTTATCAGGTTTCTTTCTCTTTTTTAATATGTAGTTAGCAAGGATGCCTTGATATTGGCCCCTTTCAATTGTTGTGGTCTCTACTGTAATATGTCTTGTTGTTGACTTAGTCCTATGACAATGTTGGGTTCGAGAATCAAGTGAAATAAGAAAGAAATTTTAAATTCATATTTATAACAATTATTATTACAAATGATTTATTAATAAGAAAAGTAATAGAGTGTTCTTTACCTGCCTCGGTAGTGGAGGGCAGTAGAATAGTTTCGTATGTGGCCAGATGTTCCTCCTCTTCTCTGGCATCATATTGTACTTGCTCTAGTGTAGAAACAAGAAAGTTTATAATTAATACACCATTTTCATTTAAATAGTTTTAATTTTATTCCATACTAAAAAAATTTATAACACATGAAATACCTCCATTACCGAGCTAAACATTAATCCCAAGATCAAAAACTCACCATTGAGAAATGTTGCTTTTACATCCATCCACCAGATAGATGTAAAAGAAACATTTCTCATTGGTGTTATTGCGGAGGAAGTCTACATAGATAAACCAAAATGTTTTGATACATTTGAGTGGGAGTCTCATGTATGCAAACTCAGGCAAGCATTATACGGTCTCAAACGAGCACCTTGAGCTTGGTACACTCAAATTGATCATTATCTTACTGGATTGGGATTCACCAAAAGTGAGGGGGATGTGAAACTCTATATTATTTTGGTAGAAGGTAAATTTCTTATAAATTTTTTAGATATTAATGATTTAATAATGACAAGTCATGAGAAAATTATCAAATCTTGCAAGGAGGACCTTGCTATTTCATGATCGATCCAAGCATATATATATATATATATATATATATATATATATATATATATATATATATATATATATATATATATATATATATATATATTGTCATCCTTTACGGGTTTCTATGCAGATGGGGATAATGTTTCTACAATACATTCCGACTGAGGAAAAGATGTTGAAATCCCGACAATGGCTTTGTCAACATGGAAGTTTGAATTCCACGGGTACATGATAGGGGTGGTTGATAATCCCTTTCTTTCTAAGAGAGAGTGTTAAGAAGTGTAACAAGAAAGGCTCAATTTGACTTAAACTTGGTCAAATTGAGAAAATTAGAAATTTGTACATCAACAGACAACTTGGAGGCAATTAACTAAAGTGACATTGGTCTTTTCACTCAGTTATATTAGTAAATTTGAGTTAGTAGGATTTGATTTCATTTATGCATGTGTGATTGCTAATTTGTAGCAATCCAGTTCAGTTATTTCTAGTTGTACTCAATTAAACTAGTTCTAAAAATTAATAGAACTAGTTGGAGGTCAATTGTGTAGTGGGACAACAATATAACTCAGAGATCATCAATTTAGTTGATCAATCAACCAAAAATAGATCTTGTATGAAAGGAATTCAAATTACTCATTTATGGTGGAGATACCAAGGCAATGTAGCATCAGTTGTAGACTAGTCTTGAGTGTACAGGCAGTGCATGCAATCAGTGACCAATCCTTGGGAATTGTGAAATCAATTTGGAGGAAATTTCTAAATAATAGGGGCTAATTTCTCGGGATTTTTGCAAGGAAATAGGAGCTCAGTTGGGGGCATAAATTCACTAATTCTAGGTCAAAACTTCTCATTGAGAAAAGAGAATAATTATTCTTTTATAGGTTGAGCTCAAAGTTGGAGCTAGAAATTATAATAGATTCTCTATTCATCTGATTAATGCAAGAAGGCTTAAGGGGTTTTTACCAATTGGTTTCCCCTATATAAATTTGTGTACTTGTGTATATTATTAAATAATTTTTGCAAATTTTGTTCTAAATTGTGAATTAATTTCCACAGAGCAGTAGAGTAGAATTGTGCCTCTTGATTTAGATTAAATTTCTTGAGCACTTGCAATTATATCACCATATTTCTGGAATTCTCATGGAGTATAACATTCACGCATGCTATCTACAACTATGTAACACCCTCTTCCAACATCTACCCAAGAAAACTTCTTAAGAAATGATATATGAAAAAAATCAGGAAATTTGGCTGTCGAAGGGAGTGCAAGTCGATAGGACATTGACCCGATCCTCTCAATGATCCTGAAAGGTCCACAAAACAATGGTGCCAACTTGGCACGTGATCCAATCCACAAGGAGATCTTCCTGGGAATGATGCACAAGTACACCTATTCCCCAACCTGAAACTCCTTAAATAACCTATTCTTGTATGCATAATTCTTATGCCTATCTTGTGCTTCTTTCAAGTTCTTCTTGATAACCTACATTTCATGTTCCATTTCTACCAACATATCTCGTCTAATCAGTACCCTACTGACAAGATCACTCCAACTAATGGGAGTGTTGCAACTCCGCCCATAAATAGCCTCAAATAGAATAATATTCAATGATTCATAATACCCATTTTTGTAGGTGAAATCTACCCTCTTGTTTTGGTTATGCATCACATACATCCTCAACATATCCTCCAATATCATGTTGGCCCTCTCAACTTGTCCATATGTGCATGGATGATACTTTGTGCTAAAGTCCAACTCGGTGCCCAAACCTGTAAAAAACTTCTTCCAAAACTTGGAAGTGAATTTTTCATCCCTATCTCACACAGTATTCTTTGGAACACCATGCAATATAACTATGTCTTTGATCAACACCTATGTTACATGTCTATTTGAGTATGTAGTCTTCACTCAAATGAAATTTGCAACCTTTTTAAACCTATCCACAACAACCATGATGGAATCATGTTGTCTATTTGTCTTAGCAAAACCCATGATGAATTCCGAAGAAAATACCTCCCATTTCTACTCTGGAATCACAATCAGTGGTAGCAATGCGCTTGGATGCTTACACTCTTCCTTAACCATCTAACAATCCAAACATATGGCTACAAACTCTGCCACATCCTTCTTTAATTTCGTCCAATAATAGAACCTATTTACTGTAGTCAATTTATTATGGTATCTTGGGTGAACCAAATATGTTTTCGCATGAAATTCCCTCTACATTACCTTCTTGAGCTCATCGTTTTCCTCCATATGTATCTTCTCTCTAAATTAACGTACCGCTGCATAACGTACAATCTCCACATACCCGTGATCTTGCTGATCAGCTTGCAAGATCCTATCTTGTAAATCTATCCCATAACACTAGTATAAAATGGCTAATTAGTTACTAAAAAAATGACTAAAATTTGCATATAAACGACTATTTTTCGGTCGGGGACCAATAGTAGCTAATTTATAGTATCTTATAACGCGAGCAACTTTTGGTCATTTTTAGCTTAGTCATTAATTGGGTATCTCAATTTTGTTGTCTAGTTGTATATTTGGTCATTAATTTGGTCATTGATTTAGTCATTATTTTAGTCATTGATTTAGTCATTGATTTGATCATTAATTTAGCTACTAATTTGATGATTAATTTGGTCATTGATTTAATCTTTGATTTGATCATTAATTGTCACAATTAATGACCAAATGTATAGCAAAATATATGACTATATCATCACCCAAGAAAACCCATTAATGACCAAAGAAATATGACCAAAATGTTGGTCGTGTTATAAGATACTGTAAATTAGCTACTAATAGTCATAGATATGCAAATTTTAGTCATTGTTTGAAACCAATTAATGACCGAAGAAATATGACTAAATTTTAGTCATGTTATAAGATATTGTAAATTCGCTACTAATAGTCGTATATATGCAAAATTTAGTCATCATTTGTAGTCACAAATTTATCATATGCAGTAGTCATTTATTCATTATATAAACGACTAATTTAGTAGTTTATATTCATTTCATTTACTTTCATTAATAATCATTATAAATGACTAATTTAGTCGTATATTCATTTTATTTTTGTTCATCATTAATCAATATAAACTACTATTTTAATAGTTTTAGATTGATTTAATGTGTTCATTATTAATCACGTAAATTAATTAGTATGCTTTTACAACTAAATTTTAAAAAAATGTCATACAATTTACATGTTCATATAATATGAAAAAGCAAATTTACATATGTTAATTACAATACCAAGTAATATCAAGTGCAACTATAAATATTTCCAACCACATTATATTATATAAAATGTCAAGTATTAAAATACAAGTTTCCAACTTAATATTGGTTGGAGTACAATTTACAGATAAAATATTGTTCATCACTTCAAAACATTATCATTATCTTGCCAAGGAATTGCAAGTGAATTCACCAACTCTAAAAACTTGACCATCAGTCTTTATCTATCTGTCTTATGCGGGATATTGGCTCTACGGGTACCACTGGATCAATACACTTATCTCTCTTTTTCACTCTAGTGTTATTGTTCCCCTCTTTCTTCAATCCTTACTTCTTACCATTAATACTGAGTCCATTTTCTACAAAAATAAAACAAAAAAAGTTACAATGCAGAGTATAAGACATGAACACTGGAATATAAACTAAGGTAGACTATAAAGGATTGATACGATATATACCTCAACATCAACAAGATTGTTAATGCCATTTTCCCCCATAAAAGCAAGAAACTTGAACAATTTTTATTTAGTTGGGAAATAGTGGCCACTAGATGACCTGTATAAACAAAGCAAGTAAAATGTCACAAATAAACACAATAGAGCTAGCAATTTCTACTAATAATGTCTCATGCTCCACTTTTTTATTTGTATCATTTCCTCTAGCTATCTCTAAGAAGAAGTGACACTTCAACAATAAAACTGGTAATTAGAAATCTAATGGGTGGAGCAAAGTATTGCAGACACAAGATTACAACAAGAAACTAAAAAAAAATAAAGCAAGACTTTGTAAATTGTGATACTAACCAGGAATATAGCTTTAATATAGTAATATTTAATTATCAACGTACTATTCCAAGGGAAAAGGAATCCAATTCCCATAAGCCAACAAATTATGTATGCTCCTTGTTTTCCCTGTAATTAATCGAGCAAGATTAGCATACGCAATTTCCATTTAGAATCTCTAAAATGGTTCTATAAATATTCAAAAAAAACTTAATGTTACTCCTTCATTTTTATCTGATGCACACAAAACTAAATACGCTAACTTGTTTTTGAGCTGGAGAGTTCTATAATTCATCGTGTCCAAAATCATTTTTTACTATCATCACTGGTTTTTTTTTTTAAATGATCAGGCAACAGGCCTATATTTGATCAAAAACTATATTTTTCAGAATATATTCCATTTTTCTAATTCAAAGCTAGATTTCCTTCCATTTTATGACGTTCAAAAAAACTAGAATAATTTTCTTTTAACGATTCATTGTTGTAATATACTACTAAACATACAACTACATAATGAAGTTATTAGTGGTGGAATGCTAATAAATCACAAATACAGGAAAGAAATAACACCACTATGTCTTATAATGCTAAGTCTTTATCCTCTTGGTTGGAAATATTACTTCATGAAACCAACATATTTGAAAAATAAAACTTTTCTAAAACTAACCAACGCCAGTGTATCCAACAAAATTGACATTTCTATTGGAATGCCCTCAAAATGTGTTGAAGTATCAAACAAGTGTAGTGCAATTCCCCGTAAGGTTAAATTTTGGTAATGGAATATGTTGTCCCTTTGTCTAATCAAGTTTTAACTTGCCTTTGATAACTTAGAGAGAATGTGAATCCAATATAAAACAATGACATAAATATTTTATTCATTCACACTTACCTACATCCTAAACACGCATTGAAGCGTTATACAAATCCAAGAATGTCTCACATTCCACCAAGAAACAAAATTTCTAGATTTTGATTGTAACCCTTGAGGCTTTCTCAAATTTGTAAACGAGTAAAATCATAAATATTTTTCCGTAGTTCTCAAACCTTCTTTTGTGTGGAGATTGAGAAAATATGTGCATACACATATCACAATTGTAACTAATTTCTCCTTTTCCTTAAAGTAATATAAGTGGCATTTAAAAATTAAAAGGAAGCCTACAAGAGAGGAATGCCACAAATGCAGATATATTGTAGTACATAAAATCCAAAATATAATGAAGTTAATTAATAGAATAATTGATGGAGAAATCAATGGGGTCATTGATGGTTGTTTGTATCCTAAACATGTGAGTTACAATTAGATTTTTACAAATACATTGTGATACATTCCCACTTGCCACTTGTCACCTAGTATTACTCTCACCACTTCCTCCTTGCTTACAAGGAATTGTTCCCTAAATTAGCAAAATGGAAACTAGTAATTCCTTAAAAATCCTAGAATATCATCTGATCCAGTGACAAGACTAGCCACCTCTTAAATCATATCTAGAACCTTTGATAGCCTTTCATCAATATTGTCACTATGTGCATCCCTAAGGAAATGTACAAACTTCTCAAGAAGAATTAGAAACACTCTAGTAAAAATATCTCTAGTATTAGATCATGTCTGGGCTTCATAGAATTGCATTACAGTAACCAGTTCCTTTCTATCTGAGTGAAGAAACACAAATGATAGAGCCTTGTGACACCATTCCAGCAACAAAACTGGAAAAATTGTATTCAACTATGTTTCTAATTCATGGAAAGTAGCTAATGCATGGCAATTCTGATGTTGTAAAACTACAAGCTTTGGAAGAACTGCGGGGACCATTTCCTGAACAAGATCTACACTTGGTATACCTCTGCAAATTCAATTCTCATAACTAGGTGTGTGACAAACCTTTCTTTCAAGTATTCAAACAACTCATCTCTAATTCCACCAAACTTCAAAAGGATTCATCTGATTCCTCCCTTCTATTTAAAACTAGCAAATTTATGTATTAACCTACTAGTTGTTGCTCTTACCCAACTATTTGAATTGTTAAGTTGATCAATCAATAAAGAAGATGAGAAAAAAATCAAATATCCATGGACATCAACCATTTTCATAATTTCTGCTACCGTTTCCAACAAAGTCTCAAATACATCCAGATCCTCAGTGGCTTCCAAATCATGTTTCAATATTCCAAGCATATTTTCTTCTTTTGTTTTGTTGCATGCATCATCATGTTCAAACAAAATATCCATTACATTATTCTCAATGATGTAATGGATTTTCAAAAAATATTATCTCCTCACAACCTTCTTTTGATAAAGTGGAAGTATATCTAGGTATTTTATCCACAAAGGTTTTGTTCCCATAAGGCCACTTTTGATTGCATGTCATAGAAGACGATAAATTATTCCCACAATAGCAACACAAACTTTCTCTAATGATTCACTAAAAAGAATTCAAGAAAATAGAGAATGAAAAATACTAACTAATAGTTGTATTATTAAGAATGTATTTCCTTTATATCTGATATAAAGTTACATCAAGGTCACTTTTCCCTGAGTTAGCTGAAATTTATTTATCATAGTGAGCACAAAAGAATCTTGATATAAGAACATCTATGTTTCCCAAATTCACTTTCAAACCAACATTTTTGTGGATTTGACATAGAAATTTGGTTGCATAATCAATTGCTAAAGGAGTAGCAGATAAACATGCAATGTATCCAATATCATGAGCTAAAATTTCATGAACTTTGTCAGATTTGTCTTCAACAAATACCTCCAATATTTTACACATCGTTGTAATAACATCATAGCTAGAATTGAATGCAAGAATTGGCATAGATGCAACATCTTCAGCTTGGACATCAACAATCTGCTCTTGCAATGCTAAGTCCAAAACCTCAAAAATGTTTTCACTCATTGCTTTGATCCCTACCTTAGGCAACATACTCATAATTCTACACCTTTTCTTCTTGATGATATCAAATTCGATGTCAATATTAGAAAACAATCATGGAAGTTTTAAAATTGACAAGAGTGTTTTTATGTTCACAAATCTTTCTTTGTTGCTTGTATTTTGAAATGTCTGAGAAAACACACTCTTTAGTTTTACATTCAACAATGCATCTAGGGCATATGGCATATAAAGTATGAAGGAAATAACCCATGGTAAAATCATAAATACTGGTCCATTGAATGCACAATATTCTTGATTGGAATTATTTCTGCATCCAATGATGATGATGCTAAATGTATAAAGTCGAAACAGGGCCTTTGTAATTTACTGTCTCCTTAAGCAAGTAAAATACAAGATGTAGAAATGAACGATGAACTAATAAGGCCTTCTACTTGAAGCCTTGTTTCGACAAGGCATATATTCAACAATTTCAACATCCAAGAGGAAAATGGTTGCTAGTGTACCTCTCATGTAACATCAATTAGAATACCCACAATGTCTGGCGACTTGGAGAAAGTAGGAAGGTCACAAAAAGGTGTTGGAGAGTTGTAGATATAAAATTCAGTAAAGGACATGTCAAATCCTATTAGAGACAAAGCTCGATTCAGTTGTGTAAAATGATGCAATAGATAATAGGTATTCCACAGGATAATTACACAAAGCCCATTTTCTTGAATAGCAATTCATGACCAACCTAGCCACTAAGGAAGCATGTCTAGTTTCCCAGGTGTAAAATGAAACTCTCTCAAAATTGAGAAGTGTGACTCCTTCACCTAGAACATAGAATGGTCCACTAGATAAGTAAGTCATTGGCCTAAATGGACTAGATAAATAAGTTTTTGTGCACTGTCAAAAGAGAGTTTTGGAAAATTTTTGGAAATTTTCTATAGACAAAACTAAATATCAAGCATGGCAGGAGAATATTGATGCACACATTCTAGAGCCTAATGAGTTCTGACAAAAAAAACTAAAGAAAATTTCATGAAAAAATTCTAAGTAAAAAAAATTAAAGCAAGACAAAGTTCATGTAGGCTAAGAAATCCAAAACAACATGAAGAATCCCTATACTACTTTGACTTTATCAGATGTGAAAATTAAATAGGGTACAAGGGTCGTTTCTAGCTAAACACATCACTGCTTACAAATCAACAAATTTATACAACTTACAAAAAATATTTTAGAATAGTTTGATGTTTTTTACAAACTTGAAGAGGCCAAGCCACTAGTGAATAGCTGATAATTTCCAACAAACTACTTAGCATTTAGAAAAAATAAGGTTACATGAAATATATTAGCAGTCGCACATGCATTCAGAGTGTTGCGTGATCAATTTTTCTACCTATGTGAAGTATATACGACTTTCTCTCAGATCTATTTTAGTGTGTTCAAGTCTCACTTGCATCTCCAGCGATAATTCAAACACCTTTTTCAGATTTGTTCATAAAGGAAAACAATTGACATGTTGGCCACACATATGATTATAAGGCACTCACAATTTCAACAAATATTTTAAGGGTCATTACCCCTTTGAGGAATTTTTTAGTCAATGGGGAGGACACCTTATATGAGAGGAAGTCACCTTGCACACATTTCCAAGCTATTATGATGAGGATGTCCACTCATTGATAATTACTTCACCTTATCCTTTGTATATTGTACTTCTACCATGGAAATTGCCAAATGGAGCCTTCTGCATTGAATATTGATGGAAAGTTATACTCATGATGCCACAAGTGCCACTTTATTGGAGTTTTGCATGGTCTTTGAGCATTCATTCAAGGTTTGAAGAAGGAATCCACTTTGGAGGAGGCCACACATGCTTCTAAGGAGGATACATTCATTGTTCGTGAAGGTAGATACATGGTCAACCACTTGGAGGAGGAACCCACTTGGAGGAGGAACCGTACTTTGTGGTGCCATTTTTGGAGGATTGTTGCAAAACCAACTCCATTATCATGTTATCGTCGACCTGTATCGTGGAATTGATTGATTGAGAGCATTATTGCAGTCTTTTCCT
The DNA here is from genome assembly GCA_034641835.2 of Pinus albicaulis. Taxonomy (NCBI): domain Eukaryota; kingdom Viridiplantae; phylum Streptophyta; class Pinopsida; order Pinales; family Pinaceae; genus Pinus; species Pinus albicaulis. Next base: position 32,366,695 of record CM076574.1, on the reverse strand, counting down.
AAAATATTTTCATGATTTCTCCTAGAGTATAAAGGGGATCTCAACATCCTATTGCTATCTTTAGTATATAGTTGTTGAGGAGGTTTGAATAGTAATATTTTATTGTATTCCTTGCACAGAATATTGAAACTAGGAAAAGGTTGAAATAATAGCTGTGAGAATTTGTACAGTGCTTCAGTTACAACAAATTGCAGTATGGCTACTAAAATAAGTGGCGGCCACAAAAGTTCAAGGGTTGGGAATAGAACTAGCCATTCGAAAATGCAAGAAGGAGATACAAACATTGAAGATCATTTTCCAAAACATTCAACATGTGAAAAGATAAAGCTTCCTGGACAATACGGTTTAAAAAAATTTGATGTATTATTTGGTAGGTGCTGGCATGCGTTAGATGTCTGCTTATTCAATGCAACTGATCAATCAATGGTTCCAATCATAGCCTTGGTACTTGTCAAGAAGTTATGTACTCTAAAGTTGTTATCCTTGTTACTTGGTAGAATGCCCTACATTCACATTGTATATGGGAGCATTTTGAAAGAAAGGGAGATTCATATTCAGTGTGGTTATTGTTTTTTCAAAAAAAAAAACTTTGTAGAATTCCAGCACAGACTGTGAAGTGTGTGGTATATGAATTGAGTAGATAGTGCTACTTAATAGGGAAAATTTATGAGCTAGTGTAGTCTGGTATTTGAAGATGCCTCATACAGTTTGTCAAAGGAGGTTGTCAATGACTATGGTATTTTAATAGTTGATTGACTACACCTGTACATTCAAAAGTTTTTCATAATCACTCCAGGTTTGGTTTTCTCTTTTACTAGTTGATGACTACCCCTTTACATCCCAAAGTTTTTTAAGTTAATAATTCCAGCAAGTATCTATATCTGATCTGTTTTCTTAGATAGTTGGTTTTAGGATAACTTAACATCCAAGTTGTATCTTTATTCAATAAATTTGTAATCTAATTGGTGGTAAATTTCCAGGATGGTGGTTTCAAAGAAATTTTAACACATACTATCAAATTGGACATTTTGATAGCATGCATTTTCATTAGTTTTCATGACTTCCATTAATATTCCATTGCTTATTTTGTGAAAGCTTTGCAAAATTCCAGCATAGACTATGAAGTGTGTGGTATATGAATTGAGTAGATAGTGCTACCTAATAGGGAAGATTTATGAGCTAGTGTAGTCTGATATTTGAAGATGCCTCATACAGTTTGTCGAAGGAGGTTGTCAGCGACTATGGTATTTTACTAGTTGGTTGACTACTTTTGTACATCCAAAAGTTTTTCATAATCACTCCAGGTTTGGTTTTCTCTTTTACTAGTTGATTGACTATCCCTTTACATCCCAAAGTTTTTTGAGTTAATAATTCCAGTAAGTAACTAGATCAGATCTATTTGCTTAGATAGTTGGTTTTAGGATAACTTAACATCCCAGTTGTATCTTTATTCAGTATATTTGTAATCTGATAGGTGGTAAATTTCCAGGATGGTGGTTTCAAAGAAATTTTAACACATACTTTGAGATTGTACATTTTGATAACATGCATTTTCATTAGTTTTCATGACTTCCACTAATATTCCATTTCTTATTTTGTGAAAGCTTTGCAAAATTCCAGCATAGACTATGAAGTGTGTGGTATATGAATTGAGTAGATAGTGCTACCTAATAGGGAAAATTTATGAGCTAATGTAGTCTGATATTTGAAGATAGCTCATACAGTTTGTCGAAGGAGGTTGTCAGCGACTATGGTCTTTTACTAGTTGGTTGACTACTTTTTTACATCCAATAGTTTTTCATAATCACTCCAGGTTTGGTTTTCTCTTTTACTAGTTGATTGACTACCCCTTTACATCCCAAATTTTTTTGAGTTAATAATTCCAGTAAGTAACTAGATCAGATCTATTTGCTTAGATAGTTGGTTTTAGGATAACTTAACATCCCAGTTGTATCTTTATTCAGTAGATTTGTAATCTGATAGGTGGTAAATTGCCAGGATGGTGGTTTCAAAGAAATTTTAACACATACTTTTAGATTGGACATTTTGATAACATGCATTTTCATTATTTTTCATGACTTCCACTAATATTCCATTGCTTATTTTGTTGGTTAACTAGAGGATGGCTAGAATTTGATGGTTTTAGATTACTCACATGTCTTCATTTTTAAATTATGTAATTTAAGTGTCAACGAAAGCCAACTCAATATTTAGTATTTCCCTAGCCACATGCCTAAAATTGGGCATGGTAAAATTCATGAATTTAGATCCTTTGGCGTAATTTCAATTCTTGAAACAATTATTCTACTCAAATCCTATGAATAACTACAAAATGTAAATTCCTACATCCTAGAAATAGCAGTATGCATACATGATATTGTTTACCACATGCCTATCATGAGTCCTTTAATGATTATCTATAGCCATTTTCACATAGATACCAACAGCGAAAACAGTTTGGCATAGCGTTCACATCACTACTTTCAATAATTGGAAATTTCTGCAAGTAAATGAGGTATTTCACACTATATTATTTTCTGGAAATTTAAAGATCAAAAATATATATTTAAGGTAGTAGAGAAATAATGTTCCCAGAAATTAAAAATGTCTAGTTCATCTAGAGAGGAAAAAATTATAAGAGAAGCCTCAACACATTTCTGCAAATTGCAATACCGAAAGTAGTATGAAAATACCTCAGTCCCAGTTTTTAGCTCAAGTATCTTCTTTGCCACAGCCCCAGCTGCTACCCTTCCAATTGTTTCTTGTGATGAAGATCTACCACCTCCCTACATTTTATAGAAATGCAGTTATAACACATAAATCACTAAGTTGTATCTTCAAAAGCAAGAAGCATTTAAAGACAGGCATACTACTCAGCAAATAGGCATTCTTAAGCATACCTGAACTAAACGAACACGATATTTGAAGTCATATTTGGCATCTGCATGAGATGGCTGATAGGTTAATGAAATTCACTGTAATATTTTCAAGTTCAGTAAAATGAAATGAAGAAAGAGTGGATTTGGAATTTCAAAAGCTTGCGCGCTGTAAACAACTATCTCAATTACTTAGTAAAATACAATGCCAAAATGTATGACACAATCGTGTTCTCTATTCAGATTATAAAATTTTTAACCAAGCACTCATAATTTTAGTAGACGTAATCATCATAGAGTGAATTGTGCCCAAGAAATTTTATGATTTGTCAAATTACTTATCACATAATATTACTATAATGACATATGGTTAGACTTACCAGGACCACATATTATTCCTAGAGGTCATAATCATGTTTAAAATTAATCTATTGTTATACAAATTTGTTCATGAAGAAATTTGTCATTATGAAAAAGCCACTTCCAGGTTATATACTACCATCATTATGAACTCCTCTGCTAACTAGCCACAACAAATATTGTTTCAAATCATAAGGTGTTTCTGCCTCTCATTTTCTTTAAGGGTCAAGAATTCTTGATTCATAGTCAATCTGGAATAAGGGTGTTTCCATTATAGACTTACACAATCTTCATTCTCTTATTGTAACAATACCCATGATGCCTAAAGGTGTTGTTATCACT